>JARHVA010000335.1:4822500-5237500 GCA_037957365.1 Torreya grandis | reverse complement strand
TTCACACAATTTTTTTTCATAAGCACAACATATACATGTAATTGTTGTAAATAATCAACTAGCTTTATCTCTTGAAATATGTAGAACTCCTTCCTAGCTCTATAAGTTTGTAGCAGCTTACAAGCAAGGAAAGACTGCTCACCTCCCAACCTTATGACATCATCAGTGTCTCCACCCTAGTCAACCCCCAAATCTAAGAGGTGACCTCCACACACACAAACACATGGCCAACCCAAGAAAACAAAAGGCCTT
Organism: Torreya grandis; assembly: GCA_037957365.1. NCBI lineage: Eukaryota > Viridiplantae > Streptophyta > Pinopsida > Cupressales > Taxaceae > Torreya > Torreya grandis. Next base: position 5,237,248 of record JARHVA010000335.1, on the reverse strand, counting down.
AAGGATTTTTAGTTATAGATTCATGCACTTCCCTTAGGACTGTACTCAGAGAGCTTAGAGAACAATCATCAGCCTCAATAATTTATGCATTTAAAAAAAAAACTTCTCATAAAATATACAATAAGAAGGGGAACCAACAAGCAGCCCATACGAGCCCCAAGTTCCTCCCTCAACTAGTTCTTGAAAGGAATCCAACAAGGAACCTACTTAGGCCCCAAGCTTCTTTTTCAATTAGAGCTTAGAAACGAAGCCAACAAGCAGTCTACATAGACCCCAAGCTTCTCTTTTAATTAGAGCTTAGAAATGAAGCCATCAAGTAGCCTACACAGACCCCAAGCTTCTCTTTCAACCAAAAATATCCCTTCCTCAAGTGCATCCTAGGCTTGCACACAATTAATAGAATATTTTCTAACTATGACTACAATCCATTTTTTTTCCATTTGTATGGACTCACAAGACACACATAAACACACATAAAATAATTACTCAAAAATAAAAATAAAATACTAGCCTTATGAATTTATTGCACTTGATTTGTCCTTTGGCTCCTCTTGAAGCTTCCAATCTTCCTTCTCTCTAATTTTGATGTAGTGCAGAATTCTTGAGAAAATAGGCATATTTTTATTTATATGGGGAGAGAGGTTACCACCTTATTCCCCCATTCAAATGAGGACAAGTGTCTCATTTTGGGGTTGCAACTCCTCCCCTTCCCAAGGTGCTTAGAAGGATGAAATCATAAAACTTTTATCTTCCAAAATGTTCCTTTAACCACTAATTTATGAGAACCCTTTTTAGATGAATGGAAGGTTTTAGAAATAGGTTTTGAGACTTTTACATTTTAGCTTTCCCAAAAATCTGAAAATTATAATTAAAAAGTTTAATCAATGTTTGATTAAGGGATTAATTAACACAAACATAATGTATGGACACATTACTAAAAAAACTATATGTCATCCAACCTAAGGCTCTAAAATTATCAACACTAACATTATGGAGAAGAACACACACACATAACTACTAGGTGGGTGCACACACATGGTCAAACATCACTTGACATCGATTAAGACAGTGTGTGGTTTAGGAATCGACCACCTCTTTTCCTTCCCTTACTTTCCCATTTCTATCAAGTTCTTGCACATTCATTACACATGTTAACACATCTAGGTAATGACAATAATCATGATAATATATCACTAATAATAATATATTAAAGAATCAACATAATTTTTTCCATGATCTCATCATGGGTACCATAGCTCATTCCAAATACAACTATAATTTATTTTTACACTTCTTAAGCTATTTTTTCATGCAGTAAGTAGTACAAAGTTACATCAAATTATTAGTACACATTCTAATAATAACATCATATAATCGTTAGTACCCCTAAACCAATCAATCAGTGATAAACAACAACTATGCACATTCACATTTATAATTCATTTCCTATCGTATCTCATATAAGTGGCATGGAATGAATCATAACATAATTGTTATAGCTCAATTCGTAACCTTGGATAGGGTTCTTGAAGCTCACTCCAATTGAGTCTAGAAAATTGGGATAGCCACAGGCTGTGGGTCACCTATGTTAGGGTTGAACCTCCAGAGTCGATCGACTTCCTCTTTGATGCTCACCTAAGACTAAAGCTAAGCCTAATGCTTCACAAAAAAAGGCTTAGAAATATGATAAGGGATCCTAAGGAGACTAAAAGGGTGATGCACCAAAGTTAAAATGGATACTCATATGAGTTTGAACACACATTGGATTAACAAAGATAACCACAGATTACTCAATCTCACAATCTCACTAATTGCATAAATATTTCATAGCAGAGTTTACAAATGGGACACTAGTTTAGACCTAAAAATTAGCTTAAAAACACCTTTAAAGAGGTAAGTAGAAGGAAAATAAACTAGGAAGAATCTCTTTCACAAATTTATCGTACACAAGCAAACTAAACACTGATTAATGATAAGAGATAGGCAAAGAGTTGATCTTATTGCTTCAAAAGGTAATTATTACAATATTTTGATAGGGTTTAACCTTATCAAATGAGCACCCTTTTATAAGATTCTTGATGAGTATCTTTGTATCAAAAATAAAATTTTAAAATTTCCAAAGCTGAGAACCCCTACCAAGGGAAAGAGACCAAGATATTAGAAGAAGCGAAGTAGCCCCAAATAATTGGTGAACACGCCATTCGAAATAGAACACCTATCCTAGATCATTAAATGAACTTGAGCCAGCACTTTATGCTCCTTATCCAATGGAACATAATGCCCCTTTTGATCAATTAGAATGTTGTATTCAGTGAGGGTCCCCAAAGGCCTTGAAGATGTAATAAATGTTCCTAGCCGTAGTTCCCAATACTAGATCTTTTCCTTGATATTCCATGCCAACACCTGCTTGAAGACAAAAAAATTATGATCATGGATGTGATTGAAACATGATTTAGGCCCTTTGGGTAGTTGCTTGTCAAGATACAACCATTATAAAGATTGAAGATCCTTCACATTAATTTTGCCTCTGCTTTATCTTCATGTTTGGATCATAGGTCTATTTATAGGTGGGAAACCAATTTGAGACTATTGGTTTTCCTATAGTTTCCATACCAGTATAGACCTATATAAAATATAACACCTTTTATACTTAACAAATCTAAAATACCCATCCTTCCTATGAAAGAACCCAAATGTATGTGCATACATGGATCTTTTTGAAAACATCAAACACCACTGTAAGAACAACTCTATCCAAGCAAAAATACAAACCAAAGGTCCACATTCTAACCTTAATGGTGATCCATACATGCTACTTGCATTTTAATTTCATTACTTAGGCCATTCTACAATATTGAACCAACTCTAATAGTGTGGGAAGACCATGAAAAACCCTATGTTTCATGGTTAATAATAGCTTCCCAATCTTCATCGAGAATCTTGGGATCATCTTTGATCTGATTGGTTGTCAAAAATCAACTTGACCCTTTGACAAGTTGACTCAACTCACCCTATTGATTTTGACTTGTATGAAGGCCAATGGATCATTGTTCTATCACTAGTTGAATGCATCCTTGACACCTCTCATGCATACATTTTATTTTGAGATTTATTGACCCTTTGATACACTCACCATTAGATCCAAATGTATGATGCAACGTGGATCATCGATCTGTAAGGACCCATTGTTTGAAAACCAATGACTAGTTCATAACCTTAAAGTTGACATTCTCATTCCCATTAAATGACACTCAAGTGACTGTCATTGATAGTTTCATGACCATCAAATTTAAGTTTGGAAAGGTTGTCTTTTTTTGCCCTTGATTTTGATGTTCGTGCAAACATCCTACATTATAGGTCTATTTTCAAAGGTTCATAATTTGAAGAGCTAAAGGTCTTGAAAGCCTCAAACTTTTAGGAAATATTCTTAAGGTCAAGAAAGACAAACCCATTTGATTTGCTAGTCTCATGAATTTTCCAGGCAATGATATTAAAGGCCCAAGTTGATGGATCCATATTTTCTCCATGTGACGTCTTGGTGACAACCGAGCTCTTTTGACTAAGTATGGGAAATATAGTGAAAACTGATTAAAAAGCCAACTTTTCACATGTATAACCTCATTTGTGCTTCAGTGGAGGACCTAGGATTCGACACATATGATCTTGGTACAAAAGTGAACAAACCCTTTTGACCATTTTATTTGATTCTTCCACACATTCAAGATCTGGCCTCAACAAACTACCTACTTGTGTTTTCTACATGCTTCATCAAACCATGGAAGAATTTTCTATGTGGGCTAAAAATGGCCAAAATTTTTAATGACTTGTAGGGAATCATGCATGCTATGCTTTGAGAACTTAGACCACTATCTTATCCAATCCATTGGGTATGGAGTCATTAGCTTTAGTAACTGAGTTGAACCTCTCTTTTAAAGCAACAAGGATCAAAAGAAATAAAATACTACAAAATGGTTGAGGCACTTTCGAAAAGAAAACAAAAGAATGTAGTAGAAAAGGAAAGTGCATAAGGCACCCATAGGAAAGAAAAAGTTACTCTAACATGTACAATATGTTACAATGGATGGAACACTTTTCAATAATAGAGCTTCAAATGAATGCCATTGACTGGGATGTGTAGTACATCTCCATCCATTTGGGCAAGCTAAAAAAATTGTGTTATTTGCATCCATGGATAAAATAAGGACCACTCCACAAGTTGTCAAACTTAGTATGGTTTCCTAGTTTGGCTTTATTCAAATCCCATTTGAGGACTAGATCCCCTTCCTCAAAAGTCTTTATTTTAGCTCTTTTGTCAAAATCCTTCTTGACCTGAGCTTGATGTGATTCTAGAGTCTTCATAGCAAGGCTCCTAGTTTCTTCCAACTTCATGAGTTCTACCATATTCACATTCATAGGCTCATCCTCCATCAACTCAAGCTGATGGGTTAATTCTAATGTGGGTAGCTCAAGGGAGATAGGAAATTTGGCTTCCCTTCTATACATAAGAACATATGGATAATTACCAATGGTAGTTTTAGGAGTCACCCTATTGGCCCACAAGGTTTTCTTTAGCTTAGTGTGCCATGTCCTTTGATTTTATTCCATGGTAACTTTGAGGGCATTCTCCTATTGCCAAATAGTGAGCCATAACTTGAAGAAAACTCTTTTGAGGTGGGAGTGTACCTAATTTAGAGTTGTCTTGGGTCACCAAAATAGCTTAATTATCCTTTTAGGGGTCATCCACCATGTGCTCACATAAACCCTTGCCCCTGACGAGCTTGGTGACCTTGATTTCTACATCATATTACATGACCTTTGTGATCCAGCCTGATCTCTTCTCATTTAAATCTTTGTTAAGGAGGAAGTCCCTAACTCTAGGATGAGACACCATAAGATGGATCTTTTTGTTGGAGAGCATGGGCCAAAATTTATTGAGGCTTCTCAAAGCTACAAGAACTTGTTTCTCAATAAAAGTGTACCTCACCTCATATCCTTCTATCTCTTGACTAAAAATGGCAATTGGTTGCTCCATCGCTTCATTGTTATTTTGCATTAGTATAACTAATATGTTTTCAATGTTAGAAAAGGTATACAAAATGATGTCTTTGGAGAAATAAGGATTTAGAAGTGAGGGTGCTTAGGTAATGACCTACTTGATGGCTTTGAAAGTTGTCCTACCTTCATCAGACCAAGTAAACACTTGGCTCTTCTTCAGCATGTTAGTGATAGGATTGACCAAGTTTTCAAAACCAAGTATGAACCTTCTCACAAAATTGATCTTCCCAAGGAACCTCTGGATCCCCTTTCTATGTTTTGGCAAGGATAAGGCTAAGCTAACACTTAACCTGTCAAGGTTAATGGATAACCTTTATTTAAAAAAAACATGACATAGAAATTTACCTTTACGCATAGAGAACACACATTTTTTGGGGTTTAAAGAGATCCCATACTCTCTGCATCTTTTAAAAACTATCCTCAAATGGTCTATGTGATCATTATCATTCTTGGAGAAGACTATGATGTCGACCAAGTAGACCAACACCATTTGGTTTAGCAATCTTTGAAAATCTATGTCCATTGCCATTTCAAAGGTTACCCCAGCATTGGACAATCTAAAAGGCATCTTTTGATAAGAAAAAGTCTCCCACTTGGTGGCGAATGCAATCTTGCACTGGTCCTCTTCTCTCATTAGCACTTGGTTATAACCTGAGTATCCATCTAGGAGAGAGAAATGTTTTGAACCAATAACTATTTGCAATAGTTTCTCTATGGATGGTAGAGGGTAATGGTCCTTCAAACCCTATTAAGATCTCTAAAGTCCACACATAGTCTAATCTCCCCACTCTTCTTTCAGATAGGTACTAGATTAGATACCCATGAGGAGTTTTTGATGGGGAAGATGACCTTAGACTCTACAAGATTGGTCAACTCCTTTCTCATAAGCTCTTCAATCTTAGGATTTATGTTCCTTTACTTCTGCCTAACAGGCTTGGAATCAAACTCTAAATATATTATTTGCTAAGATAGATTAGGATTAAATCCCTTTAAGTCACTATATTTCCAAGCAAAAATGTCTGCATATTCATTACAAAGATTTATGAAAGCATGCCTTTTAGCTTTGTGCTTACCTTTCCAATTTTAAGAAGCTTATCTTCAAAGATAAGAATTCTTTCATAGTTCTCCTCATTAGTTGACATCATTGCTTTATCCTTCCTCATATAGTCCCCTTCATGAAAGAGACCTATGGTGACTAGCCCTTTAGGAAGCTTATTGGACCTCAATTAGACAATTTGCTCCCCATACTGGTACTACAACTTGTCTTGATTGAGGGAGGATAATTTTGCTTTTTGTTACAAGAAACATGTAATCTAGTTGTCATTTCCAAAGACCTACCAATGAGCTTCATTGTCTAAAATTAATGGTCTTATTACCACTTTGATGTGTGGTTAAAACTTGGTTCTTTTCAATTTATTAGGAATGTCAAAATGAGCCCCTACTACTGATAACCTATTAGCATGTTGATTTTGGCCTCTTGATACTAATCAGATGTTGAAAGACTCAAAGTCCTTAATGAGGTCCCGCACTCTAGGCTTTTAGGAATTCATTAGAGGGTTATTAGTGGCATTCAAACATTTGACTTGGTACATAACCAATTCACTATCCCCATAGACTTAAAATTGCTTGATCTTTCTCTTACTAGCCCATTGAAGGCCATGGATGAGACCTTCGTATTCTGCTACATTACATGAATAGCTGAATTGGAACCTATATGAAGATAAGTAACTATCATTTGAAGGAGAAATTATCATGGCACCTTCACCCACATCGTGCTTTCTCCTTGAGCCATGAAAAAAAAAACTTCCATAAACCACTAAGATCCTCTTGAGGCTTTATGAGGGATGACATAGGCTAGTCTTCTTTATGCAAATAGAAAACACCTAACTATCTTTCTTCAACACCTTCCAAGGGGTTAACTAGCTAGTTATCATTCCATGACTCATCCAAGAACATGTTTGATACCTCTTCTAGATGAATGTTCAAATATAGCCCCATTGCAAATTCATCCTCATTAATAATGGTGCAATTGATGTTGACACTATCTAGCCCATAGGGCTCTATATGGAAATGTGCAATGGGTTTAGCCTTTATCGACACCTTGGTCCCATACCTTGTACTGAAAGCCATATAGGATTAGTCTATTGCAAGGTATCTCCCTATCTTTTCTATGAATTCTATAGATAAGCACAATGCAAAGCAAGGAAGTAAATCTAAGACCAATATGTCTTGTACTAATGAGACACTAGGGCAAGATTGTAAGGTTATATTGAGGTCTTTGATTATACCAATTGGTTTACGAGAATAACCATCAAGTTGTATCACCCCTTTGTAATGTGGCTCATATTTCAGACCGAGATGATCAATTATGGACTTTGACATCACTGAGGTACTACCCCTATTATCCACCAAACAATTATGCACCAAATAGTTACCAATGATCACTAAAATATAGAAGGGAGGAGGCTTAACTGATTTACTTGATTGTCCTTCTTCTAGCCCTTTGGCTATATTGGTGAGAAATTCATTCAACTTACTTGATGGTTTGTATACAACATTGGTAACATTAACCTTGGACAAACCCTCCTGAAGATTGTCCACCTAACCAGGCATAGAGAACATATCCCACATAGACACACTCACATTTGACTTCTTCATTAGTTCAACAATATTTATGGGTAAACTACCAACCTTTGCTTGTGCTTTGGGATCCAACACTATTTTTTGTTAAACTTGTGAACCCTAGCAATCAAAATGATTCATTTGGCTATGATCTTTTGGAGGTAATAGAACCTTTGGAGTGACAACTAGTTCCCTAGGCCTTGTTAGTGAAGGAGCAATGGTGAGAAGTTCTTTGACTGCTTCTCGATTACCATCCATATTCCTTATTTTAAATCTTGTGTTTGCTAACATTGGATTATAGGCCTGGTTAGAACTAGCCTATTGGTTGGCTATGTAGCACTCCCCTTGTTCATAGTTCATCATTGTAGCATCTAGTTGATTTGGTCCTTGATTAGACCCTTGAACCTATGGAGGTCCCTCTAGTCTGGTCATCATGGGCACCTCTGCATTTTGGGTCATGAGAGATTGGTTGTACCCAAAGTTAGAAGTTTGTTTCCATTAATCATTGAAGGCTTGGTTAAGGTCAACATTCATGATAATATGTTAACCAAAGGACTAGTTCCAAGGCATGGAACCCTCTATTTCTTGGGCCACATTATTTTGAATTGGGAATAAGGAGTTGAAAGTACTAGCAACATTAGGATTGTAGTTACCCTGCTTATTATAGTTATGTTGTCCTTGTCCTTAGCTCTGACCTTGGCCCTGGTAGTTTCACATATATGGAGGTTTATTTACTTGAAAAGGCTACTGCTGAGGCTGGCATGAACTTTGATAAGGCTTGTTGAAGGCCTACTACCTTTTGATGTTTACTAGCTCATTCCCCAAATATTGAAACATGCTTTTGATCTCTTGAAAGTTCTTTTGTTCTATAGAATCATTAAATCCACTAGTAGAATATTTCTCTTGCCTTAGCGTAGGGGTTGCATCAGTCATTGGTGTAGGGATAATGACTTATAATAGAGGGATATAAATGGGAGATGGTATGATCTCAAGAAATAAGGGCATCAGTGGTCTGGGTGTAAGTTTTCTAGCTTGAAGCCGTTAATTATATGCCTTAATGGTCACCTCATATGCACTTGTAAGTATATTTCCTCCATATATTGGGTCATCACCACTATGTCACTATTCAAAGACTTTAGATAATATAAAAAAACAAAGTTGGGGGTTAGTCTAACTACGACTGGGATTCTATCCTAAATTTTTTGGAACCTCATGTTGAAGTCTTGCATGACTTCATGAGGATCTCTTTGAATTATAGTTAGTTGTTCTGCAAGTGAAAAATGACCACTTTTATCCTCAAATCTCTTACACAAGGATTACCCTAATTGATCCTATGTCTAAATGGAATTTGTAGTAAGGCCTCTATACCAATCTAGGGCCTTTCCTTTGAATGAGGTAGCTAACAACCTAATGGCTATATTCTCCTCTGTGACATTATGTATATTGAAAAAGTTTTCAATGTCCATGAGGTGTTCAAGTGGTGTTATAACATGGCCTTCAGTGTAATAGGGAACACTTTTGAGGGATGTAACTTGAATAGGGTCATAGCGAGCAAGGGATATACGGCTTTGGCCATTAAAAGATGTAAACACTCTAAGGACTTCCATGGTTATGCAAGGGGTTAATGAGGGTCCTCTTATAGGGATAGGCCTTGGAGATGACATAGGAAAAATGTTTCCCTGATATGGATGAGTATTTGCAAACTTTAACCTTTTTACAAAATTTAAAGCTAGTTCAACAAAGTCAAAAGCAATACCTATTGAAGTTGACCTTGTTGTCACTTTTGTCATGAGATGAAGCTAATATGCTACACTAGAGAATTTATTCTTCCTTTCAGAGTCACTAGATGTTGTTGTTTGGAGCTTAACCACTATAAATTTGATTGAATTAGCATCAAATTTGATCATTATTCTTTTTTGAAAGAAGTGAGTCCCACCAGGCATGCTAGAAACTTTTATATCTCGATTCATACCCTTGGAGAGGGTTTTTTAGGATCTTTCCAATCGAGTCTATAAAATTATGACACCCCAGGATGTAGGTCACCTATGTTGGGGTTAAACCTCTGGAGTAGGCCGGCTTCCTCTTTGATGCTAACCTAAGACTAAAGCTAAGCCTAATACTTCATAGGAAAAGGGTTAGAAAGATGATAAGGGCTCCTAAGGAGACTAAAAAGGTGATGCACCAAAGTTAAAATGGATTCTCATATAAGCTTGAACACACACTAGATCAATAAATACAACTGCGGATTACTCAATCTCATAATCTCACTAGTTGCATAAATATTTCAAAGAAGAGGTTCCGAATTGGACATTAGTTTAGACATACAAATTAGCTTTAAAAAACCTTTAAAGAGGTAATTATAATGACAACAAATTAGGAAGAATCTCTTGCATGAATTTACCATACACAAGCATAATAAACACTAATTAATGATAAAAGATAGGCAAAGAGTTGATCTTATTACTTCAAAAGGTAATTATTACAATATTTTGATAGGGTTTAACCTTATCAAATGAGCACCCTTTTACAAGAGTCTTGATTACTATCTTTGTCTCAAAAGGAAAATGCTAAAATTTCCAAATCTGAGAACCCTTACCAAAGGAAAAAGACCAGGATATATAGAAGAAGAGAGGTAACCCCAAAGAATGGATGAGCATGCCAAAAAAAAACACCTGTATTGGTTCATTAAATGAACCTGAGCCTCTACCTTTTACTCCTTATCCAATGAAACATATCCCCCTTTTTGATCAATCAAAATAATGTGTTGAGTGAGAAGGTCCCCAAAGGCCTCGAAGACACATTAAATGATCCTAGCCATAATTCCTAATACTAGATTTTTTCCTTGATATTCCATGCCAACTCATGCTTCAAGACAAAACTTTTATGATTGTGGACCTGACTGAAACATGATTTGGGCCCTTTGGGAAACTATTTGTTGAGATACAACCATGCTAAAGATTGAATATCCTTTGCATTAATTGCACCTATGCTTTATCTTCATGCTTGGATCATAGATCTGTCTATAGGTGGAAAAGCAATTTGTGACTATTGGTTTTCCTATAATTTCCATACCAGTACAGACCTATATAAAATATATCACCTTTTATACTTAACAAGTCTAAAAGACACATCCTTTCTCTAAAAGAACCTAAATGTATATGCATACACGAATCTTCCTAAAAATATTGAACACCACTATAAGAACAACTCTATCCAATCAAAAATATGAATTAGAGGTCCATATTCTAACCTTAATGGTGATCCATACACACTATTTGCATCCCATTGCATTACCTGGGATGTTCTGAAGCATTTAAACCAACTCTAATGGTGTCAAAAGACCCTACATAACCCTATGTTTCATGGTCGAAAAAAGCTTCCCAATCTTTATCAAGAATCCCAGGCTCATCTTTGATCTGATTGGTTGTCAAAAATTGACTCAACCCTTTAATAAGTCGACTCAACTCACCTTGTCATTTTTATTTTGTACAAAGGCTAGTGGATCAACGATCTGTCACCAGTTAAATGCATCCTTGAAACCTATCATGCATACATTCACTTTTGAGATTCACTGACCCTTTGATCGACACTCACCATTAGATCTAAATGTATGATGCAACATGGATCATCGATTTGTTGAGACCCATTATTTGAAAACCAATGGCTAGTTCATAACCTTAAAGTTGACATTTTCATTCCCATTGAATGACACTCACTTGACCATCATTTATGGTTGCATGACCATCAAATTTATTCTTGAAAAGGCTATCTTTTTTTGCCCTTGATTTTGATGTTAGTGTGAACGTCCTACATTGTAGGTCCATTTTCAAAGGTTCATAACCTGAAGAGCAAAAGGTCTTAAAAGCCTCAAAATTTTAGGAAATGTTCCTAAGGTCAAGAAGGATAAACCCATTTTATCCACTGGTCTCATGAATTTTCTAAGCAAATACATTGAAGGCCCAATCCGATAGATCCATATCTATTCCATGTGGCATCCTGGCAACGATCGAGCTCTTATGACTAAAAATGGGAAATTTAGTGAAAAAAAATTGAAGAGACAAATTTTCACACCCATAACATTTTTGCTTTGGTAGAAGACCTAAGATTTGGTGCATATGATCTTGGTACAAAAGTAAATAAACCTTTTTGACCATTTTCTCTGACTCTTTCATGCATGTGATATCTGGGTTCAACAAACTGCTTACTCATGTTTTCTAGGTGCTTCATCAAACCATGTAAGAATTTTCTATGTGGGCCAAAATAGACAACAATAATGACATAACATGAACATATCCAAATCAAATGTTCATCATAAAATAAATATATAATTGATCCATCATTATCCCTAACCTACATAACATAACAATGAATCGTAACATAATAATATAACATGATTATATCTAAATTAACATGTCCATCAGATAATCAATCCATCATAATCCATAATAAACATAACATAAAAGTAACAACATATAAAATAGATGAAAAATAGGGGAGGCCAAAGCTGGCATGACAACATAGTAAATGTTCACACACAACAAATAATGACTTATTCAAATGTTAAAATATGCAAAACATAGGCATGGGGTCCATAATAAATGGAGTGTATTCAAATGCTCAAATAAGAAATACAATGCAAGACAATAACAAACAAGGAACACATTCAAAGAAGTGGTAAAATGGAAAATTGTGAAAAATATAAGCAACCAACATGAACCTAACATCTTAGTTCCTAAACATGTGTGTTACATCCCAATTTCACCCTATGACTTATAACCTTTGAATCCATGGATTAGTATGGTTATTAACTGATTATTAATGCTTTTATTTTGAAATTTATGACATAATAAAATGGGGCAATGATATTATTGATTAGTATACATGATGTGACAGTTGTATTTTACATTATGTACATTGAGGATATGTATTTGTTAGTTTTTTCAACATTGGTTGATATTTATGATGACTCATACTAACTACATGCTTGTTGTGAGGTGGTTACAGGAGAGATCCTACCCTCAGAGATTGAAGAGGGAGAGAATCATAGGAGAGGATGGGCTAGATGGAATGATTGGGGAAAAAATAGAGGAAATTGTTAGTGACCCTATACACACGCATAATATATTTTAAATGTTATATACATAACATGTTAGTGCATAATTAAAGAAATATTGCATGTGATTATATTTGTATGTGTGGATTTAGTTTTTAATATGTATTAGATTACTTTATTTTAATTGACTTGATTTTTGAGTTTAAATAAGGAAAATAGATCTTAATTGCTATTTAGATACTGCTATTATAGATACAAGTATCTTACAATAAAAAGCAATTAATGACTCAATATCTTTTAGTTAAATAATTAATTATCTTAATGTGCTAACCATGAGTAAAGACAAATGAATATTGTTCTTTAAATGCATGCACAAAATTACTTAAAAGTTAGGAAAATGGATATAATTATTTAATAAGTCAACCTAAGTTTATGTTGAGAGAACATGAAAAAATGGCATGGTAATTTAAGTAAGTAAACTGCATGTTTTGAATATGATTGAAGAAAATAAAGGGTGAGTTAACTATGGCCATGAAGGAAAGGTTTAACTGTAGTAAATAAATTTAAAATAAAGAGTAAAATATTATTTATGGAATAAAAACTAAGAGATGTAACATGCAACAAATGGGGCACGACAATAGAGAGAGAATGAGTTTTGTAAATTAAGGACAATTTTGGAAGTTAGGCAGATGGACAGAGAAGAAATAGGCATGAGAATCGAAAGAGAGAGATTGGAGGAAAAGAAGAGAAAGATGTAATATTTAGCAAATATCAAGAAGGTTAGTTTTATAATTATTTTTGTGTATGCCAAATGGGGTTTTATGTGTGTATTATTTATTTTTGGCTTGAATCTGATTACTATATATATATATATATATATATATATTAACTTCTTAATGGCCAATTTTCACCCTTGCTAGCTTGCATAATATTTTCTAAGACCTATGTCCTAATTGGTTTGACTTGAGTTTCAATTAATAGGTCTGCATTTATTTTCGAAGGCTTGTGTATCATTACATGAGGCTACATTTATTTTATAGACCTACATCTTAATTCAATGATCCAACATCTTATTTTAAAATGGTTTGTGTGTATTTTTTTATCCTGTGTATTATTCTTTTTTAGCTTGCATTTTACTTGTGTAGATTAGATTTCATGATTGTGAACCGTGCTTTACTCTTAGCCTGCATTCTATTCTTGATATTGCATATAATACTCTTGAGCCTCCATTTTATATATTAAGTATGAAAATTAATTTTAAAGCCTGAGTATTATTTTATAGGTAGCATCCTATTTTATCTAGTCTACTTTAATACTCATTCTGGCTTGCGTTCTAATCGTTATTAGACCTACATTCTAATTGCTTGGCCTACATTTTGTCAGTATCATTTATATGGCCTGAGTATTATTTGAATGCCCTACATTTTATTCCATTGAGTCCAGTGTAATAATTTTATTGACCTATGTTTCCCTCTAGTTGTGTTATATTTCACTATAAAGAGGTAGCATATAAGCTACTGAGTAGTGTTTTAAATTCACTATTAGGTTGCATTTTAAATTTATGAGATTGTATATTATTTTAAGGATATGCTCCACATAGGATTGCATTCCAATTTTAATAACCAACATTACAGTCTTTAAACCCTATGTATTATTTTTATTGGTCTGTGTTCTAGATGTTTTACACTAACATTTCCCTATTTTGGCTTAAGTCATACTTATTGTAGGCTGAGAATCAGTAAAGAGACTACGTATTTATTCTAAGATGCATCTTCATTTCTATGTTTGCACCACACCTTGAGACTTCCATTCCTTCTAGGAGTTTGCATTTCACTTTATATAATGTTGTGTTTCAATTTTCACCATCAATATAATTACCTTTTTGGATTGTGTACCATTCTTTCTAGGGAAGTGTTCCTTTGGGTAACACTTTATATCTTTTATTAGCTGAACATAAGGTATATAATGTTGCATTTTACTTTTAATTTAATTACATCATACATATAGCATCATAATTAAAACTTAGGAAATAACTATAGGAGTTATTATGTATATTAACTGCATATTAATGTGTTATGAGCATATGTGTATATATAATTGTATATATATAGTTAAAACTTATATGTTTCCAAAAATGAGAATTAAAGAATATTTATTTCTTATACATTTGATAATATGGTTTGTAGGATTACTTCTATGAATAAATATATTTATGAATTCTTTACCAAACTAAATAAGGTGGAAACTATTGATTATGTTGGGTATGAAATTACATTATAAAATATGTCCATAGGTTTATCATTTGCTAAATTAGGTATATATGTTGTACAAAGAATTTATATATAGATATATATCATAGAAAGTATGTATGATACCTTTAGATGAACCCAGCTTGGCAATATGATTGGTTACATTAGAAATATATAAAAGTTTGTAAATAGGAATAAAATTAAATGCTTAAGATGGTTGTTAACTAAACAAAATTAGATTATTTATTTAGACTACTTGTTTTCACAATTGGTGAGTACCAATATAAATTTGGTTATGTTTAGGACCAAGAATAATTGTCTATGAAAAACTAGTACATTATATGTATTAGAAGAGGAATTATGATCCTTATTTAAAGCATACCCAGATGGTATGAATGATTGAATACTGTGCTTTTTTATATATAGTTATGTATGTTATCCTAGCATGATTGTAGGCTCATTATGCATTTGATGAAATAAAATGTATGATTAAGATTATTATAGTCCTAGTATAGGGAAAAACTGAATGAATCTTTGAGTTACATACTATGCTATATATGTTTATATAGATTCTACATTGATGATGCTAAATAGGTAGCAATATGAACTCCACTAACCCAAGAAGCACCACCAATAGTGGAAGTAGATAATCTGATCAAGTGGTGTGTTATGAATTTGATCGATCCAAATGATCGTATGTTATTTGAAAATTTTGGCCAAAGTAATTTTAGTTATACATTATCATTTCATATGTTTGATTTGCATGTTATGTGATATCATGTTAGAAACATATTTTCTTTATGATACAAATCATGTAGTAGAAATATTACAGCACACAGGGTACTACCACCTCTCTATGGATTTTCACACCATTATATCTAACTATCCATGAAAGGAGGGATATTACCTGATAGAGGATTATGCAGGGAATCATTGGTCCATGGTTGGTGTGGACAAGTGCTCGCATTATGAGCTCCTTCCTCATTGTAGTACTTTCCTAGAGATAACACTTAAGATTATCAGAAATATATGAGTTGGTTCAACTCGAGCTTCAAAGAGCTTTGTATCTATTTATTGCATTAGGCTAAATGCCTAAAAGAAATGTAATTGTAATAGGTTTGTTATATTTGAACATCAGATGCTATATTAGTGGATTAGTCATAGTTGTGTCCAATTGTATTTAGTTTTCTTGTAGCTTATAAGATAAATATTATATTTAGTATTCTAAATACTACTATTTTAAATTATAGATTGGATGTTATAATGTATTATTCTATGGAATGAATGTTAAGTAATTTTTTTTAAAAAATTACCATATTTTTATAAATACAATTTGAGGGGTTTTAACATGTGGTATCAGATCTTAGGTTCAAACTCTAGGATTGATTGAGTTTGCTAATGGTTTTATATTCTTATTTTTAGTGAGAAAGAAGAATGGTGTAAACTAGAGCATCAAGTAAGGGTCCTTCGTATGTTAATGAAAACAATGCTCCCATTGATCCTAACCTAATTGTCATCGAGCATTCAACTAAGTTAGATTAGATTATCATAGCCATAAATAATATTATGGATCCAATCACATCCCTAGAATAAGAAGTTCATGATCAAGGTGAGGAAGAATGTTAGGAAGTACTTGTTGAGTACCCTACTGAGTAGAAAAACCCATAGGATGCTAGAGCTTAGGTAGCTACAAAGTTGTCTAGGGACATGAAAAAGGTGAGTTCACCTAAGTTTGATGGAAACATTCTAGGTGATGGATTTGAGGCATGGTTGATAGATATGGAGAAGTATTTTGAGATTCAAGACTACTCTAAAGTCACCAAAGCAATTTGGGGAGCTTAACAGTTGGCTAGTGAGTCAGCTACTTGGTGGGCTAATAAAAATATGAAAATGAACCTTAAATCAACTACCACAACCTAGGATCAGTTTATGATGTTGTTTAGGTCATGATGTCTACCACAACTTTATTTTGATTATAAACTCACCAATTTCCATAATTTGAAGCAGGGAGACTTATTGGTAAATGAGTACTGAAAGTAGTTCACCAAACTTCTAAAGTACGTACCTTAATACCAAGCTAAAGAGAGGTTTAGAATCAAGAAGTTTATCATGGGATTAAAACCCTAGATCAGTGGTAAGGTAGATGTTCATGGACCTCCCACCATGGACTAGGTTTTTGAGAAGGTATTAAAGCAAGGGCAAAAGATGAAGTCTCTTGCACAAGTCATGGAAAGGTTCAAGAAAAAGTTTAGGAATTTTAAGCCAGTTTTGAAGAAGAAGAATTGGAGGCCTATGAATGGAGACTCCAAGGGGTATTCCAATAACTATAATACCAAATTTAATAATAGATATGGTAATAAGAAACCAAACAATAGCTCCAAAGGTAGTTTCCATAGAAACACACAAACTTACAGGAAAGGACCACCAAGTGGTTGTTTCAATTATGGAGTAACTCATTATGCTCGTGAATGTCCACAAGAAAAGTCAAAGAACAAAGGCCATAATTCTCAATAGGGTAATTCTTAGCAACATATTCATGCAACAATTGATAACTAATAATCTTAATTTCAAGCATCACCCATAGAAATGTTAGGTATTTTATTTGAACATCTAGTTTCTATTTTAATAGATATAAGGGCTAATGAATATTTTATAGCTCCTAAAATCCTTATAAAGTTTTATATAAAGGTTGGATATATGAAAAATGAATGGTCATTACAATATGTGAATGACTCAAAAGTGATGGTTGATAAGTGTCTAGTTGAAGTAGTAATTGAGTTACTAAATTTTCAATTGTAGTAGATTTATATGTAGCACCAATAGGGTCATATGACATGATCCCATGAGTCAAATGACTTGAAAAACACAAGGCCAAGATTAAATATTATTTAATAAATTTGAGTGTCTAGATGATCTTAGAAACTAGACACAAATTTAGGGAGAAAAGAGATAATTGTAGTTCAGATAGATTTTTGCAATGCAACTCAGGAGGGCTCAAGAAAAAGGGTGCCAAGCATTTATCATCAAGATAAATGAAATGGAGGAACATAGGGAGCCATATATATAATATTATATACTTTTTATATGTTTTCATGATGTTTTTCTAAACGTGAGTTCAATTTCTCTATCGACATCATACCTAGATCAAAACCATATTCTAAGGCACCATATAGAATAATAACCATTGAGTTGGTTGAATTGCAAACATAAATCTAATAAATATTTTCAAAATGGCTGATTAGGCCTAGTGTGTCATCATGGGGTACACCAGTTGTGTTTGTGAAAAATAAGGATGGTACTCTTCAACTCTACATTGATTACAAAATGTTGAACAAGGTGACTATCAAAAATAAGTGTCTACTACCTCGTATAGATGATATTTTTGATCAAATACATAAATAAATGGTCTTTTCAAAGATAAATCTTAGAGTAGGATATCATCAATTCATGAATCAAGATGAGGATATTTAGAAAACAATTTTTAAAACTTGGTACAGGCATTATGACTTTACGGTGTTACCTTTTGGGTTGACCAACTAACCAAAAACATTTATGAATCTCATGAACAACATGTTCAGAGACTATTTAGATCACTTTGTCTTAGTCTCTTTGGATGACATTCTTATATATTATAATAATGAAGAGGAGCACCTACAACATCTAGAACTAGTTTTGGAATGGTTGTAGAAGCACAAGTTGTATGATTGTTTATCTAAGTGTGCATTTTTACAAGAGAGAGTGCAATATCTAAGGCATATAATTTTTGTAGATGGTATTTTTATAGATCCATCTGAGATAAAGGCCATTATGGAGTGGCTAGCAAGTATAAATGTACATGAGGTAAGGAGTTTCATGGGGTTAGTAGGTTATTATAGGAATTTCATTCCAAACTTTTTCAAGATAGCTAATCCAATTACCTCCTTAAAATGAAAGAACATAAATTTTGTTTAGTCAGATAAATGTGAATTAGATTTTCAAGAGTTGAAAATTAGGCTTATGTCGACATTAGTGTTGAGAGTTCCTAATCCTAATGGTCAGTTTTCAATGATCACAGATGCGTCAAGAGAGGGTTTAGGTGGAGTCCTTATATAGGATGGTACAGTAGTGACTTTTGAATCAGGGAAGCTAAAAAATCATGAGGTGAATTATGCCCCTCATGATCTTGGACATGCAACAATTATTCATGCTTTTCAAGTTTGGTGACATTATTTATTGGGAAAACCATTTGAGCTCAAAATTGATAGCTTGGGACTCAAATATATCTTCACCTGACCAAATCTAAATGCTTGTCAAAGATGTTAGTTAGAGTTTATTTCTGACTATGACATTGATATCAATTACATCAAAGGTAAAGAGAACAAAGTAGTTAATGTTTTGAGTTGTAGAAAGTACATAACAATTGTAGATACTATCAGAAGTAATTTAAGGGATCATGTGGTTAAGTTATCACTAGGAGAGAAATATTATGATCAAGTTAGAAAATAATAATCTGATAATGCTCAAAATCCTTGGTATAAAGGATTAAGTTTTCAAAGTGATGGTGTTCTATGTTTTAATGAGAGGATGTATGTGTTAGATCAAGAGAATCTGTGAAGCATAGTGTTGAAAGAGTTACATAATGATCCATATTCAAGACATTTAGGAATAACCAAGCTCATGACAAAGCTTAGACCTTTGTATTTATGGAAGGGAATCAAGAAAGATGTGGCAGGCTTTGTGTCACATTATCTAAAATGTCAATGAGTGAAAGTTAAACATGTGCACCCAACTGGATTGCTATATCTAGATGACATACCAGAGTGGAAGTGGCAGGTGATCAGTATGAAATTTGTCCAAGGTTTATTGATGCCATAACGTAGGCACAATATGATCTTGGTAGTTGTTGATAAACTAACCAAAGTGGCTCATTTCATATGAGGCAATTTGACAGATGATGCACCTACCCTTACGAAGTGGTTCATAAATGAAGCGTATAGGTTGCATTCATTCTTAGAGAAGATAATTTAGGATTGTGATCCAAAGATTACTTTAGGTTTTGGGTGACTCTAAACTCAGCTTTGAGTACATAGCTAACCTTTAGCACCGCATATCACCTAGAGGCTGATGGCTAGATTGAGCAAGAAAATTAGGTTTTATAGGATTTTCTATGTATGTATTGTATGAATCAATAATACAAATGGGAAGATTATCTTCCACTAGTTGAGTTTGAATACAAAAATTCATACCAATCATCTTTAAAGATGGCACCTTTTGAGGTATTGTACGGAAGGAGGTACAAGACACTAATCAATTAGGATAGATTAGAGGATAGGGTAGTCTTCACGCGTGAGATGCTTTTTGAAATAGAAGATCAAGTTAAATTAATTAGATAGAGATTGGCTGAGGTTAATGATATACAAAAGAGTCACACTAATCTGAAGATGAGAGATAGGAGATTTTTTATTGGTGACAAAGTGTTTTTGTGGATTAAGTCATAGAAGAGCTCAATTAAGTTTGAAAAATTAGTAAAACTATCACCAAGATATGTGAGATCCTTCAAAGTGTTAGAAGTGGTTAATCCTATTGTGTATAGGCTTACATTGATACCATCCCTAGCTCTATTACCTATTGTTTTCCATGTATCTTATCCTAATAAGTATATAATTGATCTTTCACATGTTTTGGATTGAAATACTTTGCAAGTTTTGATCCCTAAGTGGTCATGGTATAACCAATCAGAGTAATTGACATTCACAAACTTCATTTGTGTAATAGAGAGGTGTCTTAGTGTAAGGTCTTGTGGGACCAATACTATGAATATAGTGATACTTAGGAAGACTATGATGATTTTTTCAAGCTGTTCTCACATTTATTTTCATGATAGACACTTGATATTATGTTTTTAAATTTTGTTAAAATATTTTGATGTTCAAAAATATTATTTGAATAAGTGTCATCAAGATGATGACTAGTTTTAAGGGGGATGTTACATCCTAATTTCACCCTATGACTTATAACCTTTGAATTTATGGATTAGTATGGCTATCAATTGATTATTATTGCTTTGATTTTTAGCTTTATGACATATACTAAAATGGGACAGTGATATTGTTGATTAGTATACATGATGTGACAACCATATTTTACATTTTATACATTATGGATATGTATTTGTTAGTTTTTGCATCATTGATTTATATTTATGATGATTCAAACTAACTACCTACTTCTTGTGAGGTGGATGCAAGAGATATCCTACCCTCAAAGCTTGATGAGGAAGAGAATCATCAGAGAGGATGTGCTAGATGGAATGATAGGAAGAAAAATAGAGGAAATTGCTAGTGACCCTACAAATATGCATAATAGATTTTAAATGTTAGTGTGTAATTAAGAAAATATTGTTTGAGATTATATTTGTGTGTGTGGATTTAGTTTTTAATATGCATTAGATTCCTTTATTTTAATTGACTTGATTTTTGAGTTTAAATTAAAAAAATAGATATTAATTGCTATATAGATACTATTATTATAAATACATGTATCTTACAATAAGAAGCAATTAATGACTCAATATCTTTTAGTTAAATAATTAACTATCTTAATATGCTAACTGTGAGTAAAGACAAACTAAGATTAGTCTTTAAATGCATGTAGGAGATTACTTGAAAGTTAAGAAAATAGATATAATTATTTAATGAGCCAACTTAAGCTTATGTTGAGAGAACATGGGAAAATGGCATGTTAATTTAAGTAAGCACATTGCACATTTTGAACACAATTGAAGAAAATAGAAAGTAAGTTAATTATGGCCATGAACGAAAGGTTTAACTGTAGTTAATAAATTTAAAATAAAGATTAAAATATTATGCATGAAATGAAAACTAAAAGATGTAACATGCAAGAAATAGGGTGCAACAATAGAGAGAGAATGAGTTTTATAAATTAAGGAGAATTTTTTAAGTTAGGCACACAAATAGAGAAGAAGCAAGCAGGAAAATTGGAAGAAAAGAAGAGAAAGACGTAATCTTCATCAAATATCGAGAAGGTTGGTTCTGTAATTTTTTTCATGTGTGCCAAATGAGGTTTTATGTGTATTATTTATTTTTTGCCCGAATCTGATTGTTAGACCTACGTTTTATATATATGCCTACATATTAACTTCTTAATGGCCAACATTTCAACCTTGGTAGCCTATGTAATGTTTTTCTAAGACCTGTGTCCCAATTAGTTTGATTTGTGTTTCAATTGATAGGTCTGTGTTTTATTTTTTAAGGCCTATGTATCATGATATGAGGTTACATTTAGTTTATAGAATTGCATATTAATTTAATAACCCAAGGTCTCACTTTAAAAAGGTTTGTATATATTTTTTTAGCCTGTGTATTATTCTCTTTGAGCCTACATTTTACTTGTGTGGATTGCATTTCATGATTGTGAACCATGCTTTACTCTTAGCTTGCATTATATTCTTGAGCCTACGTATATACTCTTGAGCCTGTGTTTCATATATTAAGTTTATGAATTAATTTTAAATCTCAAGTATTATTTTATAGGCATCATCCTATTTTATCTAGTCTGCTTTAATACTCATTCTAGCTTGCATTCTAATCAATATCAGACATGTGTTCCAATTGCTTGGCCTGTCCTTTGTCAATATTATTTTTATGGCATGAGTATTATTTGAATGGCCTACATTTTGTTTTGTTGAACCCAGCATAATAATTTTATTGACCTGCATCTCCCTCTAGTTAGGTTATATTTCACTATAAAGAGGTAGCCTATAAGCCACTGAACAACATTTTAAATTGACTATTAGGTTGTGTTTTAGTTTTATGAGACCGTATCTTATTTTAAGGTTACACTCCACATAATATTACGTTCTAATTTTAATAACTAGCATTTCAATCTTTAAACCATACATATTATTTTTATTGGTCTGCATTCCAGATATTTTAGACTATCATTTCCCTATTTTGGCTTAAGTCATACTTATTCTAGGCTAAGAATTAGTAAAGAGACTGAGTATTTTATTTGAAGATGCATCTCCCTTTATATGTTTGTACCACACCTTGAGACTCATGTTCCATTCCAGGAGTCTACATTTCACTTTATATAAAGTTGTGTTTCAATTTTTACCGTCAATATATTTACTTTTTTGGACTGTGTACCATTCTTGCTAGGGCAACGTTCCTTTGAGTAGAACTTTATATCTTTTATTAGCTAAGCATAATGTATGTAATGTTGTGTTTTACCTTTGATTTAATTGGAAAATACATATATCATCATAACTAAGACTTAGAAAATAATTATATGAGCTATTATGTATATTAACTAAGTATTAATGTGTTGTGTGTGTGTGTGTGTGTGTGTGTGTGTGTGTGTGTGTGTGTGTGTGTGTGTGTGTGTGTGTTTCTAAAATTGAAAATGAAATATTATTTATTTCCTATACATACGAGAATATGGGTTATATGATTACTTCTAAGAATAGCTGTATTTATGAATTCTTTAATAAACTAAATAAGATGGAAATTATTGATTATGTTGGGTATGAAATTACATTATAAAATATGTTCACAGGTTTATCATTTTTTAAATTAAGGATATATGTTATACAAATAATTTACATATAGGTATATATCACATGAAGTATGTATAATACCTTTAGATAAACCCAGCTTAGCAATATGACTAGTTACGTTAGAAACATATGAAAAAATTGTAACCAGGAGTATAAATTAAATGCTTAAGATGGTTGTTAACTAAAAAAAATCAGACTATTGATTTAGACTACTTGTTTTCACATTTGATGAGTACCAATATAAATTTGGTTATGTCTAGGATCAAGAATGATTATTTGTGAAAACCCAATACATTACCTGTATTAGAAGAGGAATAATGATCCTTGTTTAAAGCATACCCAGATGGTATGAATGATTGAATATTCACTTTATTATATATAGTTATGTATGTTATACTAGCACGATTGTAGGTTCATTACCCATTTGATGAAATAAAATGTATGATTAAAATTGTTCCATTCCTAGTATAGTCAAAATTTGAATGAATCTTTAAGTTACATACTATGATATATATGTTTATATAGATTCCACATTGATGATGCTAAATAGGTAGTGAAACAAACTCCATTAACCTAGGAAGCATGACTAATGCTGGAAGTAGATAATTTGATCAAGTGGTGTCTTATGAATTTGACCGATCTTGATTATCATATGTTATTTGAAAACTTTAGCCAAAGTAATGTTAGATATACATTATCATTTAATATGTTTGATATACATGTGTGATATCATTTTAGAAATGTATTTTCTTTATAATACACATCATCTACTAGAAATATTACATCACACAGGGTGCTAGCACATCTTTCTAGATTCCTACATCGTTCTATCTACCTATCCATGAAGGGAAGGCCATTCTCTAATAGGGGATTATTCAGGGGATCATTGGTCCTTGGTTGGTGTTAAAAATTTCTTGAATGATGCTCTCCCTCCCCTACTATAGTACTTGCCTAGAGACAACACTTAAGATTATAAGTGATAAACGAGTTGGTTTGACTCAAGCTTCGAAGAGCTTGGTATCTATTTATTGTATTAAGCTAAATAATTGAAGGAACTATAATTATAATATATGTTTGTTATATTTTAACAATAGATGCTATATTAATAGACTAGTAATAGCTATGTCTTATTGTATTTACATTCCTTGGAGTTGTATAAGATAAATATTGTATTAAGTATTCTAAATACTATTGTTTTAAGTTATAGATTGGATGTTGTAATGTATTATTATATATAATGAATGTTAAGTAAATTATTTAAAAAAAATAAAAAAATTCTGCATTTTTCTAGGTACAACTTGAGGGGTTGTAACAATGTGTTTGTAAGCAATGTTAAGTACATAACATATAAAGTACATTGTGAAAGGTATAAGCATGTGTAAGTATATATAAGATAAAACATGATAATGAAAAGTTATCATTTAATAATGTAACTTGGGTATATCATAATCAAAGAGTTAGATACCCCCCAACATACATAGGACCTAAGTGAAGGGAAATCCCAACAACTTTATGTACATACACCAAATGTTTAACCTTAAATTTAGATGAGATGGGTTATATAGGGTTAAAGGGTATAATATTATATTTTACACAAGGTTGATTAACTAACCTAATGAGTAGACCAATAGAAAATAAAACTCAGATAAATAATTTTTTAAATTTATAGAACTGGGATTGCTAAAATGGTAAAGTACAATTATTAATATATATTGTAATAAATAGAGAACAAATGATACTTAACTAGTTTATTGTTCTCATGCAAGTCTGATATAGAACAAGCTAGAAGTAGACTAAAATTGGATCTTGGAATAGTCATTATATTTTGAGAATAGTCTATATATGGCCTCAAATGCTTGCATTGGATCTGGATAGTTACATTGATGCATGTGTCTAACTTTGATGTAGGTGTTTTGTATATAATATTGACTTGATATGGATGTGACCAACTAAAGTATTTTGGGTTTTATATCACCTTTATTTTAATGTATATGGATCGCATGCACATGCTACCACTCTTTATCAAATGATCAAACCCTAGCTTCTTCACCCTTGGAGAGACTGAAAAAAATGGGTTAATGTGCTCACAATGTTAAGCTACCCCAATGACCCCTATATCAATGTTTTCTTCCTACATATACAATACTCCAAAGAGGGTCTCAGACTTATGCATTTATCCTCTATATGTTGGCTTGTGTGTGCACACGGATGTAATGTGTGATAAGTAAAGACATTCAGTGACCTAACTTGTAGCTTGGAAAGTATGGCTCATGAAATGCTCTTTGAATGTTTCATACATAATGGAATATTAATCCTATGACTAATATGGAAATAGAGATTATTAGGTTAGGTTTTCTTACTTAAATTCTTGATTAAGTGCTTCTTAGTATGTTGCCTTGTGAATTCCTGATATTTTCTAGATGAGGAATGAATGAGGGTTGATATATATATATATATATATATATATATATATATATATATATATATATATATATCCCTTTTGGAAATATCTCATATTGAATCACTTAAGACAACCTCTATGAGATGTTTCATTTGAAAATTGAATGACTTTTGGGCACTAGACACTTTTCAAGAAAAGTGGACACTTACGTCGATGCATATAAGTGTCTAGGAAGCTAAAAAAAAGGTACAGATTCAAAAATGATAGTGAAGGATAATGATCAAGTTTAGAGATTTATACATAATATATAGGGCCTAGGTCATCATAATAATAATGGTTAGATGAAGAGATAATAAATTTAAGCATAAATAGATAGTGAATACGAGCCTCTCAATAACAGGTATGTCTATAATTGAAAGGTTAAACCATGATGGATATTGCAAAGTGTACAAGATTGAGGTACTACATAAATCATATTTTAGTGTCTATAATTTCAAATTTGAATGTGGAAAGAGATAATAAGGTGGGTATTCCCCCTTACCAACACTTTTGAAGGTCATATCATTAAAACCATATTGGTTGTGAGGGGTAAAAGAGTCACTAGATAAGGTGTGAATTTTCTCTAAGATGACACCCCATGATAAAATTTTATAAATTAGGGTAAATACATCCCCAATTATGTATTATGTACCTCAAAATTATATGTATCATGGGCTCAATCCTCTAAGGATACCCAATTGGGAGCTTGGTTGAAATAAGAGAAAGTAATCAAACTTAAGGGTCTCTATGATTTGGACATGTTTGATAGGTGTCGATATACCCTAAGAATAAAATGTAAGAGAGAAGAGGATGAAAAATTAAATAATAAATGGAATGAAAATGCTTCACGTTGGGCTCACCAAAACTTGTACATAGGAAAAACAACACAGTTCCTGGGCACTCAACTTCCTAAGGTTGGGCCAAGAAAATTGAAAAGAGGGGGAAGAAGGGGTGAGAACAAGGATTGGGGGTTAGGAAATTATGTTTGATTTGGTCTTTGAATAAGTATAGGTTGGATTGGTTTGCATTAAATGGGTATGTGCTAAATAAGAATGGGTCAGAGGGAAGTAATTAAAGGGATTCGAACGTGTTGAGTCTAATATTTATCAATAACTTATATGTGATAGTTAAAATCATCTAAGGAATACATTGATGGTGCAAGGGAGTGATGATGAAGATCATGCACCTAATGTCTTAGTGTCAATTTTAATAGAGATGCTTGGGTTAGGAATGAATACTCTAACAAAATATACTACATGTTAGGGTTAGAATCGCCTTGAAAGCATCAACAGAAAGGATCCAAAGAGAGTAAGAAATAGGAGACTAAGAGTAACTCATATAATATAATGATCATCTAAATAAAAATAATTAAATAAAATAACTTGAAAGAAACTAATTGAAATTTATGAAATGTGGAATAATGTGTGAAACTAATGATTACTCACAAGAATTACTTCTTTACAAATGAAAAATATGACTTAATCTAAAACAAGTAAATAAATAATGATCTATCACTGTGTTTTTGGTATTTTTAATATAACAAAGATAAACTAAATTTTTTAGTATTTATATCTCAAAAGCAACTTATCAACAAACACACATAAATGTGATTGGAATTGACTAAAACAATGAAGAACAACAAACAAATAATGCCATAAGGAGTTGGGAAAACATCACAATCTAAACATTATAACACATGATGGAAAAGTACTCAAAAATACCTTAGGGTATCAAATTAACAAACTATCAATATATCATAAATGTAAATTAAAAGAATCTTGACTCACATTTTTGACAACAAACAACTATCGAATGATGACAACAAACTAACAATGTTAATCACACAACAAACTTAGAGTTAGGATAAAAAATAAAATACTAAAACCAAGCAAATAGAGATTTTAAACAACAAGTAACTAGTAGAGTAAAAACTTTGCAATAAAAACACAAATTTGGAGGTATACACACTCTATGTAACTTGAACAAACACTACATAACACAATGAAACAAATTATGTAGAACAAGATGAATGTAAGGTTTTAAGAAAGTCTAAGGTGGAAATAATAGAGATGTTTCACCTGAACCTTGAATAACATTATATTGAATGAAAAAGATACACCTTGAACAAAGAGGCATATAAACAACATTTCAAACAAGAGCATAACTAAAATATACTAATAAACTTCTAATCAAATGGAATGTAGTATGTACTCCACTCTAATCTACTAACAATAAAATAAACTCTTACCTGTCACTAGCCATATGACAAACCAAAGGGTGGAAGGATCTTGAAAAGTCCTTAGAGCATAGATCTCCAAATGGTATTGGCTTGGGACTCAATCTCATGGAAAATAACTTTAATGCAAATGATACGTGAATTAGAACTAAAAAATAACATTAAGGTAGAATAACAACTAAGTATATGCTATGTATCAACATCATGCAAAGAATAGGGTATGCATATATTATTTTCTAACCATAATAAATGCAAGAGGAGAGTGATAAATAGGGAAGGCAAGTTTAAATGAAATGTTTTGAGAACAAAAAAACAATTTGGGAGAAGGAAGCGAAAGGTTGGGGTATGTAGAGTAATTATTTTGCTAAGATCAACCTTTGAAATTTGCATACAACCTTTAGTGATGAAATTACTAGTACACACAAACCAATGGTTATGAAACCACTACAATGGTTTTATCATAGGCTGAATCATAACTCAGGGGTCAAGCTTGAGAAACAAAATGTACAAAATCCAAGCAAACAAAGGTTAGTAGGATACATATGGAAGGGTTTGGAAGATGAAAGGACATGTCTAAAAGAGGAGATGACATAAGTTCTTAAGTTTAGGAGAGTTTCTATCATTAGTGGATGTAAATGTTGTAGGTCATGTTGAATTTACACCAAACTAACATGACTAGATGCTATGCGACACTTTTTAAAATGGAAAATAATAAATTCTAAATTTTTAAATTTTCCCCATAATTGTTAAACTTGTTAAGGATACATTTCAAAATTATGTTCATGATTTATTAGTTGTACATATATGAATTGTATCTTTCAGTCTTGGAATTATTTGTAAGACTATAATGTTCTTATCTTCTCAAGAACATAATCTTATATCAGTTGGAAGGTTTGTTATATGGTAACATATAAACCCAATATTTTCTGATTCTTATGTCAATTTGGGCGATGCTAAAATGCCATAATAGAAGTGGCCATCCTACTAACATAATTATTGATTGGTTACAGATGAGTATATTTTTTAGCTTAGAAAAATTATTACAATAAGTGATCTAGGTGTTACTTTATGACACAAATTTCATCTATACAGGAATTGGAGTGGATCAATAGATATGACAAGTTTGTTGAGGTTAATTTAAAACAACTTCTAAATGAGGTTACTTTGTGACAATTGCTAAATGGTTTTTTTTTGTACATTTTATCTTCTCATTTGAGTCTCTTCATTTCTTAATACACACAGGTGTGTATATTGATGTAATTCACTCAAAAATCGGGCAAATATTGTCTTATTTTTAAATCTTTTATGTCGAATTCAATTAAGACTTGCACCCAAACGCATTTGTTAGGGTATGCCACAATCAACAATTTGGATGTATTTTAACCAATTTCAACAATTTAACATGTTCCCTAGGATTGCAATAAGCTAAACTAAATTGCATAGATTACAAGCAACAATTTGATAGATGTCACCAATGAAAATAAGTCAGACAATTATTTTTATAATAATTGAATGCATAATATGATCTATATGAGAGAAGGAAATCTAACTATTAAAATGCATAGATTATACCACCAAAATCAATAATGAGAGTAACATGGTTGTGACCACCATTATAAAGATGAACAAATTGGTTGATGATATGTTAGTTGATTACACAAACTATGGAGTGGAGCAATGAAGCTCAAATGTCCTTGTAATGATGTTGATTGATAGATAGCCATCAATAAATTTTTTCCATCTATATACTTTCAAGCAATTCTATATTTTATGATCTTGAATAGGTCCATTTAATATTAATTTTTTGAGTCTTAAATTTTACAAATCTAAAGTCCCCAAACCTAAAAAAGTATATCAATCTTGAGCTGTTTATTTAAAATTTATTTATGAGTAAATGATATCTAATTAACAATTTTTTTGGTCACCAAAGAGAGAGGAGAGTATAAAACACTTATGGTTTACAGGCTTTTAGGGTTCCCCCTACCCCTTGTCACACTACCAATCTGTTTGATCTAGGTAGGAGCTATTGACAATGCATATACTTCATTGAGTCAGGATACCCATCTACCATTTAGGTAATTAGTCACCTTCCCCTATATTAAATGGTTGTTGCCACCTCTCCTACATTGTTTGATGTAGGTACCACCGATGGGAACCAAAGAAGCCATGGTGCCAAAACAAACTATAAATTTTGTCCTAAAGGTTTACCATGAGGTATTAATTCTGATTCTGATGCTCCTCTTCTAGATGTGGTTCTAGATTTATCAGAGTTTGAGCCTATCATTACTTTGAAAATTTGACCCTAGTTGCTTAATTTATGGGTTAAATTCCTCTAGAGAGACTTTTGAAGCAATGGGTTCACAACCATTGGCAAGGTTATGGGGTCAAATTAGGAGTCCAAAACCTTACAAAGGGTTTCTTCCTATTTTATTTTACAATACTTGAACATTGTAGAGCCACTATTAATTATGGCCCATGGTTTATTCATAAAACCTTGGTTATTTTTTCCCATTGGACCAGAGACTTCCAAGTCTAAACAACCTAAGCTTGAAATCCCAGTATAGGTAGAGTTTTCAAGCTTACCTCTACCTTTGTGGAACTTTATCAACCAGTTTATCAAGGCTACTTTATCTGCCATGAGAAACCAAAGTTATATGCATCTCGACCTCAGAGAAGGGTCTATGTCAAAATTTACCTCACCAAATATCTCAAAGGGTCCATTGACATTCAAGTGGGAAATAACTAGTTTTCTCAGTGTGTTCTATATTAACCTTTTGAACACTTATTTTAGGTGTCAAGATTCAATCCAAATTATTGGAGAATCTCAAGATAAAAGTGGGTTCAAGACAAAACCCTAATCCTATGATGGGTGGACCATGGTTGCTAATAAGAAAAATACTATTGCCCACAGAAATGTTAGACCTCAACCAACTATCTACCAACCCACATGGGGGCCAAGTTATTCAACCCCTTATAGTAAAGTCCCAACACCATAACAAGTTAAACCCTCACCTCTCATTTCATGGTCCCCACAAGTGGTCACTCAGTTTGTGTCTTCACCATCTCTCACTCCTACGCCCCTTTTGTCACAACCCCTTTCAAGGGTGAATGATTTAGATTCAGATATAGGGATTTTAAACTTAAATGACAAACTTATTATGCATCACTCACATATTACCTCTCCCTCTGGAGATGAGGATTATGTACCAAATATAAGGCAACCCTTTTGGCTAAGATAATTTTCTCTTTTAGGCTCAACTTTTAATCAATTCACAACCCTCTTAGACCTCTCTAAGGGAAAGGATATGAATTTAAATGTTTCCCAATGATAGTTTATTTTTGAAATGTTCTAGGACTCACTGATATAACTCATAAGTATATGGTTAGGAACAATTGTAATCATTTTGTTCACATAGAAGTTTTATGCATGCAAGAAGTCAATTTTTTCGGCTTTTTGCTTCAATCTATAGCTCAAACTACTTGGTTTGGGCCCCTCTATCAAGCCACCTATCATGAGTCTAGATGTGGGGGATTTATCACCCTAATGACACCTAACTTGTCTCAAAATATAATTTCTTGGGGTTTTGACCCCACCCACCAAGTGGTCAGGACTCTTTTTGACTTTAATAATCACATCATTAGCCTTGCCAATTTATATGCTTCTAATGATGTTGTTAAACACACCTTATTATAGAGATGATTGGTTGATTCCTTCCTAGATGCATATTAGATTATTTGTGGTGACTTTAACATGATCAAATTTTTGGAAGACAAAGAAGGTCACCTTCCCATGAGATGTGCTGGAGAAAGGGAAGCTTGGTTTTATATGTGAAATAAAATTGGGGTCTTCGACCCAAATCATCACAAAAGGGGAGATTAAAATTCCCTATATTTCCCTAAGTCCAACTTCCATCAAAGATAATATGAGTCCTCAAATGTCTTAATCATTCCCTCCTTACTGAGTAAGACCTTTTCTTCTTCGCTCATATTCATGGGTGACCTATGTTTATCATTCTAGACTATTTTTTGTCTGACCACCATCTCATCTATTTTTGCATAGAATAGACCTCTCTTCAAGTTAAATCCAATGGTTCCCAATTATACCTCAACACTTCCCATCTCAAGCATGAACATACTATGGAACATATCACGAAGATTTAGAACCTGGCCCCCAGACCCATATGGGACACTAGTTGGATTGAGTGGTGGTTTGATGCTATAGCCCACACCACTTCCTTCCTATAGATATATGGAAATTAAGTGGCTATTTTCAATTAGTGTATTCAAAATAATACAAACCATGAATAACTTAGGGTTTCCAAATAATTAGAAACTATGCCTTTAAACTCACATTTATAGACTCAAGCCACCATGTGGAGATATAAGTTCCAAGTTGTGGAGGCTTATAAGTCCATAGGATCCCAAATCCAAGCAAGGATGCATTTATTGAAGGTAGGAGACAAAGTGACCAAGGAATTTTTTGCTCTCCATTGGTCAAGACAAGCTTTTAACAAAAGTAAAACCATTAAAAGTGCTTCAAACAAGCTTAACAAACTCCTAGATTTCCTCTAAGCTTTTTTGCATCCTACCATGGTGTCTTTGTATCCCAACCTTGATCTCCTAATAATGAGGTAACCCTATCTCAATTCCTTATTTTGGTCTCATGTAAACTCTCAAAATCTCACATAGTTACATGTTATAGACCTCTTAGTGATAATGACCTTAAGGAAGATATTATGCAGATGGGATCTGATAAAGACCCAGGTATTGGAAACTTTCCCTATGAAGTATATCAAACCCTATGGGATATTGTTATACCTGATCTCCATAAAATTTACTCTGAATCAATCCTGACTAATTCTTTAGGTCCACTCATCAATTAGGGAAACATCAAGTTTATCCCCAAGGTAGGGGATCCTGAGGTAATTACCAATTGGGGACCCATCACTTTGTCGAATGAGTCCTACAAGATCATAGCCAAATAATTATCTCTTGGAATTAGTTACTTACTTCCCTTAATTATGTGAAGTGAGAAAACTGGGTTCATTCAACATAGATACATTCTAAACAATGTTATTGTCATATGAAAAGGTATGGAATGGGCTAGAAAATCTAACTAGAAAGCCGTATTCATCAAGATTGATTTTGAGAAAGCCTATAATAAGATAGATTGGATTTTTATTATAGCTATGTTACAGGCTCTATGGTTTGGACCCAAACTTTTTCATATTGTTGATATGTTGTTTTAGAATGTTGGGACCTACTTCGCCATCAATGGATCCAATTCTCAACACTTTGAGCTCCACATGTCCATCAAACAGGGTTGTCCCTTGGAATTTATGTTTTATGTGTTGGTTGTTAAAGGTTTTAGTTATCTATTGTCTAGTTATGCTTGTAAAGGTGTGGTCAAAGGGATCTATCTACCTAATTCATACACTAGTTAATCAATGGGAACTTTTTTGATGACTCCTTCATCACCCTATAGGAAGATAAACACTCTATCGAGCATGTTATGGAATGTTTAAATATTTTTTGCCTTTTATCTGGGTTGTCTATCTAATGGTGTAAAATATAGTGCTACTATCAATATTTATATCCCAAACCTCCTTGGCTAGAGGGATATATGTGGTAATGGATCCTTTTGGAGGTTCAATTTAAAATTTTAGGCATTACTTTTACTTTTAGAGCCTCTCATGCATAATTTCGGTCTTATGTGATTCAAAGAGTGGATAAAAAAATCTCTTTCTAGAAAACTAAGCCTTTGACCTTGGTTGAAAAGTTATATATTTATTTTAAGGTGTTCATTGCTACTCATTTTTACTATTCATCTTGTTGGGCTCATTTAAATGCTTCTTATGTAAAGTTTAAAATTCTTCTAAAAGATTTTTTATAGTCCAATTCTAAAGGAATCCAGGGCTTTAATTGAATCTTCTAGGCCATTTGTTATCATCCTAAAGAAGTTGGTGAGTTGGGGATTATTGTCATCAAGATTTAGGTAACCACTCTTGGGGTTAAATGGATCATCATAATCCTATATAGTGATGAAGCCTATAAATTTTTACTATGACACTACAGTTCTCATGGTTGCTCTCTTGATAGAAAAGTCTAGCATGTCATAGGCTTTCACAGTGCATATATATCACCAGTGTCTATCAAAATAGGGGGCACATTTTTCATGCAAAATATTCAGAAGGCTTGGGAAAATCTCAAACCTCACCTTATTTGGGTGGGGGATGTCTTTAGAAATGGTATTCCTCTAAACTCCTAGTCATTATGGTGGTCTCCTGAGATGACCTTCCATAATGTCCCTTTTGTTGTGGTCCCATGGATCAAAATATTGAGTTTATTTAATAAAGGTATTCTCATGATTGGTGATCTATTTTTTAAGGTCTCTAGGGACTGGCATCCTTGATCTATGATAAAGGCCAAATTCCATATTAACAAGGAATATGCATAATCCATTGTTGAATTGTAGAATTCCATACCTAATGAGTACTTGCACAAGATTGGATTTTCATCTCTTATGCCATGGTGGAAGGACTAGTCCTGGCCTAAAACCATGCCATTTTGATGATATTATCCTTAACTGGGTTACAATTTATTAGCCCCTCAACATATTGACATAAGGATCTCAACCACCGATGGTATCTCCAATACCTCCATCGAGTTTTGGCATAGAGATTTGATAACATTTAGGTGGCTTGTATTGAGCCCAAATAGGCACACTTCCTTTTGTGTATCCTTTACTAAGGTTTTTCCATGGTAAATCAACTCAACCACATGGGGGTTCTAAATTCCACTTGCCCAGTCTATCATCACCCAAAAACCATCAAACATCTCTTTTTCATTTTGCTCGCATGTCGAGTTAGCCTGGATATGGATTCATACCCTTTTCAAACCCTTTAGGCTTGAAATGTTCACTTGTAAAATGGCTCTCTTGGGGGGACTCCAGTCTATTACCTATAAAATATAATAGACTATGGTAGATTTTTTGTACTGATATTTTATTTCAAATTTGGAAATATAGAAATCAAGCATGTTTAATAATGAGATTATGGAAAAGAGTTTTTTTGTAACTAGAAACTTGTTGTTATGATTTATAATGTTACCCCTCAAATTCAAAGTCAAAGGGATAAGGTCTAACTTGAGATTCATCATCATCATCATCTACAAGTCCTCCTTGATAATTAAGGGAATGATCCTTATGCAGTTAGTTATGAGCCACTTGATACCCCACCTCATCACTCTCTTCCTAGGGATCATGGGTGAAGGAGAGGCACCACTACTCTTGCAGTTGAAAGTCTTGAAGTTAGAGGATCTCTTCTTATAATAACCCACCTAGTTGTTGTTAGAAAAAGTAGTAATTTTTTTTTCTAAACTAAATATTTAACATTTATTCAACCACAGTTGCTAGAATACTTTAGTTAGTCATATAATCAACAACCTCAAAAAGTAATAGTTTTAACATTTCAATACTACAAGCAATAATAAAATGTAAGATACAGAAAGTTTACTATATCACTAGGGAAATTAACACAATCCAAAATTCCCATACTAAGTATTGGTACTAACCATTCACATGGATTGATATGAAATCAAGTCTACCCTAAACTAGCCTAAGGATCTAAACCCGATGCCTTCACCACAACTTGAGTAGCCTACATATCCACTCCTTGGAATTAGGGTCCAATGTAGTTCTCCTTTCAAATGTGATGGCCTCCTCCATGAGACGTCACCATCGAAGGGGTTAGCACTCTAAGCCAAGTAGGGAATGAACTACTCATGACACAGATGAGATTATAAAGCTTTGGTCTAATCCCACATCTAAGTGACACACTCTAACATAACATCTTGCTAATCCAGGCTTGTTCGCTTACCCAAACACTCTCACATATAACCTAGATATAAGAAATGATGAAGGAATCTTCATTCCTAGTTCCATAGAGAATCACATGCTAGACATAGCTAAGTATACAAAATAAAGTGAGATATACAGTACATAATAGTCAAACCTATCATTCATTTATACTCTCAAGCTTATACACACTCATACATATTGTCCTGCTAACTACTATGAATATAATGCTCAATTAAAAATCAACAAACTCATTAGATCAATATATTTAAGTGAGATTCCAAACATACAAATACAATATGTACCACCCGATTATATACATCTAAGTTGAAGTATCCTATGGTATCCCATACTATCATAGTTTATGATTGCTCTACCCAAATATTAACAACCATAACATATATATTTATTTAGGTATGGGTTAAGACTTAATGAATATAGTATGTACCATCTAGGTACTTTTCATACTGTAAAACTCTATGGCATCCCATACTACTATAGGTCTTTGTGTTTGAGTATCCAACTCAACATCAACAAAAATCTTACACCCAAACATAATAATAAAGCAAGTCAAGATTATACTATCCGAGTATACCTTCAATAACACAATCTGAAGAGAACATAATCTCTAAGTACACCCCATGATGCACTATGTTATTCTAGAAAATTCTATTCACTTGCACAATTAATTTTTTCATGAAATATACTACATACAAGTTTTCATCCTTATAAGATGCGATAAACTTGATCCTACTGACAAGTTTGCATAACCGTACTGTGTTACATAAATGATATTTGCTTTCACTAGCATTTATAATAGATGTCATACTAAGGAATACCTATCAAGGTTAGTTTACTATGTCGACACTCACTTCTCGAGCTACCATACATATCTGTGATGTTACCTATATACATATAATCAAGGCTAGATGTAGTTCTACCAAGATATACATAATTTCAAGAATCCAATGATCTCTCAAACAATTAAGTATGGGATTAAATTGCATACCGACAACATATCTATAATATTGCATCATTATATATGCTAGATATAACCCAACACTTATACACATAAATATTCTCAATCACGTATTGCACACAGGTGTTGAATACATATTTATAACAACCATTTATCAGTTTACAAAAAAGCAGAGAACTCGCGACCTCTAATAGTTATAACTCAATTGGGTTTATTCAACTTAAGCAACTGCATCATGCCAATTCAATGAACATCTATTATATGCAAGTAACATACAAGAGCACCTTAACTATTTGTTTTGCATATCAATACAACTACTAGTTATTTAAAATAAATACAAATACTTATTGATGTTTAATAAATCATGAGTTTCAAATTTAATAATAAGTTTTTGATGAAACCTATTTAACATGAGTAAGTGGTTTTTTTGTTATACGCAACTTAACTGCCTTTTTATGTTGGACAGCTCAATGAATGTAACATCTCGTCTCAGCATATATCATTAAGGTTTCTTTACATCAATAAGAATGATCAACTCTTATTAAGTTTGTTATCGAAAGGAATTCTCATTATTTTGAAAAGATACTTAAAACAAATATATACTCTCATGGATCTGAGGATTTTATTAAAATATTTCATTTATTCAATATTGTATTGAAAGGATCACACAATCAAATGTCTCTCTCATCTATTGAATAATCATAATGAAAAAGATATCAAAGTTTGAATAATTTAACCAGAATAAAATTAGGCTATAGTGTAGCTAGGTCATATATAATCCTTCTATGACCTTACAGGCATATCATATTTATGTAACTTTAAACCAAAACATTACCTCATAATTCCAAGAGTCATTCAAGTTATGACATTCTAGTATAGGCTGAAGCTAAATACAACTTATCAGGGTAATAGGGTATGACCAAGAAATTGCTTATTTCACAAATCAAGATATCATATCTGACCTCAAAAGCATACATAATAATTAATATTTTTCCTATTTGTTAATATTGCCAATTTTTAATAACCCCTTCTTATTTCCATGATATTTACGCTCAACCCACAATATGAAAATCTGAGGCATAATAAAGTTCCGCCAAACATTTGATCTTGCATTAAGGATGAAACAGAATTCCTATTATATTAAATGTCTCGACACTTTGCATTTGGCTTTTTGTAATTTTTATTTATAACTCATCCTATCATAAATTTAGCGATCAACTAAATATAAAACTCAATGATTAAATAAAATAAAATTCCATGCTTTTAAATAATTAACCTAGCTTATATTCTCATAAATACAATGGTTTATATTTAAAATTTAGAATACATTATTCAATCATCATAAATTTATATTTAAGATCAAATTCTATACTCTGTGCCTTATAATTACAGGTTGGATAATGCAATTTATAACATGTATACAGATCTCAACTAAGACATAGAGACCATTTCTCTTTCAACATTCTAATTTGTTTTCACATAGAATTTACTAAAAAAAAATCTTGGCATTACATTCTTTTGGCTAAGCATCTAAGTGGTTTATCTTGACGTTTAGATTCGACTCAACATGCAATACTTAAGGCATTTTTAACTTAAAACCTGGTGTCTCCACTATTACAACAGTGTCGGCTAATTCAACATCTGGGTTGGGTGACTCAAATTATTAACTGGACATTCCATTTCAAAACTCCGCTTAACCATTTATGATATAGCGACTTAATTTTTATATGCCCAACAACTTTATTTTTAAATACAATGACTTCATACAGACTCAACGCACCAAGATCTAACCCTTCGGTTTAATATATATATATATACTCACTGATTTATCTTGGTAATTTTACCAAAAAGTCTTAGCTATTTTAATAATATAAATTCAGCCTTAAACAACAAAATATTCTGCATACAATGACTTGAAAAGGGCTTTAAGGACTCAAGAAAGCTCATTGAATTAACAATAATGATCCAACAATCTTGCAAATGGACCTATGCATTCCAAAAAAAATATTATGATGCTTCAAAAATATAGCTAGCATCTCATTTTAAAACCCAGATAAAAGAAATGCATGCAGGGTTAGATAAAACACAGGTCTGGTTTCTTTTGGTATTATAATAATGACTCAACATTATAAGGAGACGTATACCAATTTCTATGGCTTACATAATGAATTCTACTAAAAATATAAAGACTAGGTGTTGCAAAAGTAGGCTAGGTGATTTCATCTTATATGGCTCAGCTAAACACAATTTACCTTAGCATTTTGATTCCTAATTATTCAAAGGACGAAGGGAAAAGCATTGAAACCTTACTTAGTAAATACGTCCTCATTTGCTTACCTTTTTCTCTGCTTCTCCTTTTTCTTCCTCCCTTATCCATGTATATCCCTATTTCTCCTTCGTCTTACTGCCCAAACGTCTTCTCAAAATAAACATGACCACAATACATATACATTATATATATGTTCTGTCCAGACATAAAGATAAATGCATATTTTTATTTTGTT
The DNA here is from genome assembly GCA_037957365.1 of Torreya grandis. Classification (NCBI taxonomy): domain Eukaryota; kingdom Viridiplantae; phylum Streptophyta; class Pinopsida; order Cupressales; family Taxaceae; genus Torreya; species Torreya grandis. The sequence continues at coordinate 5,197,698 of JARHVA010000335.1, read as the reverse complement.
GGAATGTAAAGGGGTTTTCTAAGTCCATTGAAATCCTTGCCTAGGTTGGGATGTGGTTCCTCTTGGTTTGAAACAACTGAGATAAAAGAATGGTGGTGGTGTTGCTCTTGGGCGTAGTTAAAGAAAAGAAAATAACATAACTAGATATGGCTACCACATTCATGTTGTTGGTCGAAAAGGCTACCCTTCTTTTTAATGTTTGAACCCTAGACATCCTAATAACAAGGATTGCATGAAGGCAATGAAGAAGGCATGATCAATGACCCTCATAGAAGAGGCAGTCACCCCCCTGCTTTTTTTCTACCTACTCCCACTCATCACATGCATCTTTGTTTAATCTCTTTTTCATGTACCTCTTATCCCGTAGTCAACTCACCTATCAATTCTTTAATTTATATATTAAAAAAACATATAATTTTCTTATTACTTAGTGAAGGCATGATCAATGTGTTGATTTGTGGAGCTAAAAGCTTCACTGATGTGCAAATGTGGAGGTTGCTAGGTTACACAGTAACTGACATCGATCAGAGCCAACCGACATCGGTTAGGGGTCGATCGACATCGGTTATCTTCAGTTACACAGTAACCGGCATTGGTTATGGTCGGCCAGCATCGGTCAGACATGAACTGACATCGGTCACCTGTGTGTTTCTAGAACTGTTCTAATTTTAGACGAATAGTTAGTTTGCATGTAAAGACTAATTTTAGTCTTGAAGTCGCGTTTCTAATTATTGTTTGCTTTGGGTTATATTTAAGAGACCCATGGGGTTGTATTGTGATTAAGGAAATAACAACTCGATTAATGGGTTGATTGTAATTGATTGAGAGAGAGAGAGAACACTTGAGGGAGAATTACTGTACATCCAAGAGGTGTGAGGAGAAAGAGATTTCTTCATTGTGTTTCTTTCTAGAAGAGTTTAATACATATTGTATTGTTTCTCGTATCTCCTATTATTTGTTGTTTTTGATTTCTAGTTACTTATTAATTTTGGTTTAATTTCATGTTTAGTTGCTTATACAAAAGTAATCAATTGTAATCTAAGAAAGTTCCTAACAAGTGGTATCAGAGCGTGTTAGTGTTTGTTGATTACAGTGTTCACTCACAGGGGTTTCTGATTAAGTGGGAGTAAAGCAATGGCAGAAGAAAGTAAATTAAGAATGGAGAAATTCAATGGCAAAAATTATCAATTATGAAGGATGCAAATAGAAGATTATCTGTATCAGAAAGATCTATATTTATCATTGGGTGGGGTTTCAAGTAAGCCCACAAGTATGCAAGATGAAGAATGGAATGTTCTTGATAGAAAGGCTCTTGGATCTATAAGGTTGAGCCTGGCATCTTCTGTGATTTCCAACTTATCACAAGCAAAGACAACGGTAGAGTTAATGGATACTCTGGAAAATTTATATGAAAACCCTTAGCTTCGAATAAGGCATATCTTATGAAGCAATTATTTAATTTGCAAATGCAGGAAGGTGGATCTGTATATAGCCATCTTAATGATTTCCATGAAATTGTAAATCAGTTAAATTCAGTCAAAATAGTTTTTGATGATGAAATTAAGGATCTCTTAATCTTATGCTCTTTATCTGAAAGCTGACACAACTTGATAATGGCAGTTAGTAATGTTGCATCTGCTTCAAATATCTTGAAAGTTGATGTTGTTAGTGTAATCTTGAATGAAGAAATTTGCAAGAAAAGCACAGAAAAAACATCAAGTAATGCTTTAAGTGTTGAAAGCAGGGGAATGCAAAGAGAGAAAGGCAAGCAAGGGAAATCAAGGTCAAAGATGGGAAGAAGATCCAAATCCAGAAATAGAATAACCTGCTAGAATTGTGGAAAGAAAGGGCATGCAAAGAAAGATTGTTGGTTGAAGGATAATAAAAAAAATCAGCATGAAGGTAATAAAGAAGCAAATGTTGTAGGTATTGTTGCACATGATGCTCTTATATTTTCTTTGGATAGTCAAGTACAATCATGGGTTTTAGATTCTAGTGCTTCTTTTCATGCAACCCCAAATAAAGAATTTTTCAATGATTATGTCCATGGAGACTTTGGAAAAGTTTATTTAGGGGATGATGAGCCTTGTCAAATTATTGGCAAAAGAAAAGTGCAACTGAAATTGCAGAATGACAACACATGGGTGTTGAAAGATGTCATGCATGTACCCATACTGAAAATGAATCTAATTTCTGCAGGAAAGTTGGGTGATGAGGGTTGCACAGTAACTCTCATAGCTGAATCTTGGAAAGTTTCCAAAGGTGCACTTGTATTAGCAAGAGGTAAGAGAGTAGGTACACTTTATCTATCTACTTGTATTACTGATTATTCTCCTTCTGTATTATCTACTTTAGATGTAGATGCAAAGTTGTGGCATTGTAGGCTTGATCACATGAGTGAGAAGGGAATGAATGTTCTTAAGTCAAAAGGTAAGCTTTCAAATTTGAAAAGCATAGATCTAAATTTTTGTGAGCACTGTATTTTTGGAAAACAGAAGAAAAGTGAGATTTCTCAACGCTAGGTCAACAAAGAAGAAGCACAAGTTAGAGCTTGTTCACATAGATGTGTGGGGACTAGCTCAGGTAGCTTCTATTGGAAGATCAAAGTATTATGTTTCTTTTATTGATGATGCTACAAGAAAGGTATGGGTTTATTGCATAAAGAGGAAATCTGATGTTTTTAACACATTTAAGAAATGGAAAGCTTTGGTTGAGAATGAAACATGTTTGAGAATGAAGTGCCTTAGATCTGACAATGGTGGTGAGTATTGCAACAATAAATTTAACAGTTACTATTTTATGAGTGGAATACGCAAAGAAAGGATGGTTCCAAGGACACCTCAGCAAAATGGAGTTGTTGAAAAGATGAATAGAACAATAATAGAGCATGCACGGAGTATGAGGTTGCATGTTGGTTTGCCCTTACAGTTTTGGGTAGAAGCTGTAGATACTGCAGTTTACTTGATTAACAGAGGACCTTCTACTACACTGAATGGTGGATTTTCAAAAGAGGTGTGGACAGGTAAAAAGATAGATCTTTTATTTCTCAGAGTTTTTGGTTTTGAAGCTTTTGTGAATATTGATAAAGAAAATAGAAAGAAGCTGAATGCTAGATTTATGCGGTGCACTTTCATTGGTTATGGTTTTGGAGATTTCAAATTTTAAATGTAGAATTTAGAAACTAACAAAATTATTAGAATCTGTGATGTAGTTTTCAATGAGAAGGTGATGTATAATGATCAGCTCAAGAGGCTAAATAATTCTAAGTAGGGCAATCTTGATTTGGATGAGGTTATGATCCAAAATGAGCTTGTGGGTACAAATCATCACTCATAGAAAAACACAGATATCAACATCGATCAGGCAGAGACCAACATTGGTCAAGCAAAAACTGATGTTGGTTAGACAGAGACTGATGTTGGTCAGATGGAATCAACATCAGTCGAGTGCAGATTGACATCGATCAGAGATGACTAGGATCAGTCACTGTCAAAAAAATTGGGCGGACAGCAAGCTGTCAAGGAGTCTCAAATGCCCATAAGCAAGTTTGTAAGGGTGAGTAAACCTCTAATTCATTATTCCCCTTCTTTATACTACGTGTTGCTCACTGATGGTAGAGAACCAAAAACTTTTGATGAGGCAATATAGGTAGAATCTAGGAAATAGTGGGAGCATGGCATCAATGAAGAAATTGATTCTTTGGAAGAGAACCATACGTGGGATTTGGTTGAGTTGCCAGCTAGAAAAAAAGCACTAAAAAACAAATGGATATACAGGTTAAAAGAAGGAGAGAATGGACAATTGAGACATAAGGCCAGGTTGGTAGTAAAGGGATTTGCATAGAAACCAAGTATTGACTTTGGTGAAATTTTTTTTCTTGTAGTAAAGATGACTTCTATTCAGACTGTATTGTCTTTAGTTGCTATTGAAGATTTGAATCTTGAGTAGCTTGATGTTAAGACATCATTTTTTCATGGAGATTTGGATGAAGAGATATATATATGGATCAATTAGAAAGTTTTGAGGTCAAAGGTAAGGAGAAACTTGTGTGCAGGTTGAAGAAAAGCTTATATGGTCTTAAGCAAGCTTCAAGACAATGGTATGTGAGGTTTGACAAGTTTATGACAGAGCATGGCTTTAGTAAATGTCAATTTGACCATTGTGTTTATTTTACCAGATTGGATAATAGTAGTTATATTATCCTATTACTGTATGTAGATGATATGCTTGTTGCAGGTTCACACATGCAAAAAATTACTAAGCTAAACATAAAATTAGCTCACACATTTGTCATGAAGGATTTAGGAGCAGCAAAGAAAATCCTTGGCATGAGTATTAAGAGAGACAGGAAAAATCTCAGTTTGATTTTGTCTCGAGAGGATTATGTGAATAAGGTGTTAGAGAGGTTTTATATGCAGGATGCAAAACCGGTAAGCACAACTATAGCTGGACACTTCAAGTTGAGTAAAGAACAGTGTCCTAAATCACATGATGAGGTTGAGTACATGAGCAGAGTTCCATATGCTTCAGCAGTTGGGAGCTTGATGTATGCTATGGTATGTACTAGACCTGATATTGCCCAAGCAGTGGGAGTTGTCAGCAAGTTTATGGCCAATCCAGGAAAGAAGCACTAGAAAGCAGTTCAGTGGATTCTCAGATATCTGAGAGGAACCAGCAGTAGGCATTTATGCTATGGAGGGTCAAACACTTCTCTACATGGGTATGTAAATTTAGATATGGCAGGTGACTTGGATGGCAGGAGAAGCACCATAGGATATGTGTTCACTGTTGGTGGAACAGCGGTTAGCTGGATTTCAAAGTTGCAGAAGGTTGTTGCCTTGTCTACTATAGAGACAGAATATATTGCAGTCACAGAGGCTAGCAAGGAAATGATTTGGATGACTCGGTTCATGGAAGAGTTGGGAAAGGAGCAAGAGATTTGCAGATTATACAGTGATAGTCAAAGTGCAATTCATTTGGCAAAGAATTCAGCATTTCATTCAAGAACCAAACATATACAGCTTAGGTACCACTTCATTAGACAGGTATTAGAGGATGGACAGTTGAAGTTGGAAAAGATCCATACAGATAAGAACCCTGCTAATATGTTAACAAAGCCGGTAACAAAGGAGAAGTTGAATCTTCATTCAACTTTTGTTGGTCTTCAAGATTGAACTTGAAGAGGGAGAAACAAGTCAGAGATGATTAAAGAATGTTGTTGTATAGGTACAAGTGTAGTTGTTTATCTCCAAGTGGGAGATTGTTGAGTTGTGGAGCTAAAAGCTTCACTAATGTGCAAATGTGGAGGTTGCTGGGTTACATAGTAATCAACATCAGTCAGAGCCAACCGACATCAGTTAGGGGTTGATTGACATCGGTTATCTTCAGCTACACAGTAACTGGCATCGATTATGGTCAGCCGGCATCAGTCAGATAGGTACTGACATCGGTCACCTGTGTGTTTTCAAAATTGTTCTAATTTTATACGAATAGTTAGTTTGCATGTAAAGACTAATTTTAGTCTTGAGTCCGCATTTCTAATTATTGTTTACTTTGGGTTCTATTTAAGAGACCCATGGGGCTGTATTGTGATTAAGGAAATAACAACTCAGTTAATGAGTTGATTGTAATTGATTGAGAGAGAGATAACTCTTGAGGGAGAATTACTGTACATCCAAGAGGTGTGAGGAGAAAGAGATTCCTTTATTTTATTTCCTTCTGGAAGAGTTTAATATAGATTGTATTGTTTCTCGTATCTCCTATTATTTGTTGTTTTGATTTCTAGTTACTTACTACTTCTGGTTTAATTTTGTGTTTAGTTGCTTATACAAAAGTAATCAATTGTACTCTAAGGAAGTTCCTAACACAATGACCCTCATAGAAGAGGCAGTCACCCCCCCACTTTTCTTCTACCTACTCCCACTCATCACATGCATCTTTGTTTAATCTCTTTTTCATGTACCTCTTATCCTGTACTCAACTCACCTAACAATTCTTTAATTTATATATTAAAAAAACATATAATTTTCTTATTACTTAGTGATATGCCACTTTACTAAACAATAAGTCTAGTTATGCAATCTAATAAAGATATTCTTTTTTTAAAAAATTTGCATGAAAACCATTTAAGCAACAATAGTTAGTTATTTAATAGATATACCTACATATGCTCATAACTAATGTATATGTATATATCAATTCTATCGACATATGTCATACAATATGGATATAACAAATATCAATAATGAATTGGTCAAATGTTCAAAGACGTTGATAATGATATATTTCTTTTAATAGTTTATTCATAGAATCAAATATCTATTTCCTTGATTTACTCAAGAAAATTACAATAGTTAAAAGCATATCAAGTCTAAATCTATAAACAAATGTAAGAACATGTATCACAACTAAAGCATTACAAAGACATATACGCCACCATTCATGAGGGATAATAGTTCATCGATAGGATATCACCAACAAGTGCCCTAAAAATTGACATAGGAAAATGGGATGTGACACCTCTCCTGGCTCTCCCTAGCCATCTCCTTTGAGAGGATCTGACAAAGGCATAGACAATGGTGGTGTGGGGGTAGAGGCCCCCTTCGTAGGACAAGTTCCCATGGTTGGAGCTATCTATCTCTCCTCCTTTTCAAGATTCATAGATGCAGTATGATATTAAAACTAACCAGCAAAATGATGGTTGGGAACTCCTCCCTTTGGATGAAGACCCCCTGGCTTAGGATGGTTGGGGAGGGAAGCCTCAAGACCCTCCACCTCTGCCTCCTCCTTCAACCACCATGTTTGTCATCATTGCTTAGTGTGTTCCTTGATGTTTATGTTATTTCATTATCTTTTTTTATTGATGTGCACTTGAGTTAATTTAATTGTGGTTATCAACCATGTTGTGACTTGTTATTTTGGACTTTGCTTTTTTTTTTAGTCTCTCTTAGCTCAATTTGGCATTCAGAATGTGCCTTTTCCACCCATTTTTGGGTATGACTAGCATTGTGCTATAATTTTTTTTTAAATTAATAGAAGTGCATTTTTCAATTAAAAAATTATGAACTTTATTTTAATTGATTCGATAAACAATTTCAATTTAATCTATTTTTCCACTTACTTTTCTAAACTGATAAAAATTATATAAAAAAAGTGCCATTTAACAAACAAATAAATATTAATCATTAACCTACTTAATGATACAAAGTACAACCCTCTGCCACCACCACTTAACTTACTCGTAACTACCATTATAAATTTTTATCTGACACTCTCATGTTACCTTTAAAAAATAGAAAAATAAATCCCACTTAAAACTTTAATGCGCTAACATCATAAACCTTGAAAAAAATTTGCTTAACAGATTTAGATCCACATTATGTTAAAAACAAACTCAAATTTTATAGGTTACTAAGGCCAAAGTAAAAACATTTTGGAGGGAGATGTTAAGAGGAGATTATATTAAAATATTCCCTTGAGCCTAAAATGTTTTGTAGCATAGTTTCCAATGTGATTTAATATCTTTCCACCTTGTTGACTTATTTTTACCATTGAAAGATTTTTTATCTTTCCCTTTTTTCATGCATGCAAAAGATTATGGCTCGTCATAACAATCTTTATTGTGTTGATGAATGGTTTTGTGTTTAGTTATAAAGAAGAAGCTCTCAAATTCATGGATGGTTTGGAATTATTTGTCTAAATTATCTATTTTTAAAATTATTTTTATAGGATTTGGTTACAGATTTAACTTCATTATTAGCTATCAAGCTGACATAGGAGAGTGAAAACAATAAGATGATTCTAGATGTCATTGTCTTTGGCTAAGAATTGTACTACCAAGAAAGTAGCAAAGAGTATTGTAAAAGTTGATGTTGAAGACAAATTACAGTGTTATAGAAGTTTATATGCTGAAAATTAGTATGTTCAAAATAGGCTAGTGATTCGAGTAGGAAAGTTGTTATACTTATTCATAGACTCATAAAACAATATATGTTTTATGTTTTTCTTGGTAAGTTACAAAGGGATTTTTAAGGTAAAAAAAAATAGCCATAGTTTTCTACCTGTCAAAAGTTTCATCAAGGTATTTTCTTCTTTGACAGACATAACCACTCTTTGAAAATTTTATTTTTCATTTGTGTCTACAAGGATTTTTAGAAATCATAATAGATAAGAGATTGTATTGTCTATGCATTGTTACAACAATTAGGCATGTGAAAGAAGTCTGAGCCAAAATGCCTTTATGAGGCACTGGGGGTGGATTGTGTTGATGAAATATTTATTACTTATGACTATAGAGTATGATTATGAGACAGGTTAGATCATGTGTTAGTCAATAAAATATCTAAAAATAAGCATAAAGAAACTAAATTGTCAAGCCTACTCCCTCAAGGGATGTTGTTAATGATTTAAAACAACTAATTATAGAACTATGACTATGTTATACCTTCCAAGTAGTTATTCTCCCTCACAAACGGTCAAGAAGCATGTTTTTTCTCAAATTTGGTGCTCCAAGCCTTTGTCAATGAAGTGTGGCATGAGTCTCCATCATCTCCTAACTCACCAATGGCTTAGGCTCTTTGATTTGGTCCAATTGGATGAAATAAATGAAGCTTCTCTATAGATAATTTTGCATAGTAAGTTTACACAACTGAAGGTTAAAAATGGTGGTCTTGGCTCTCTTATATATAGATTTTCAATATTGTTTAGAATGATTTACAGCTCTTGGATCAAAAAATATATTTGTGACCTCAGATGGATTTAATGTTTTAGGTCACTACATTTGAATGGGGTTGCACAAGGACATAGGTTGCACATCAAAAGAAGTTATATATGGGCAAGCATGGGTGAAAATTTAGATATCTTCTTGATATTTTAAATATTTGCATATTTGAATTTCTAATAAATAGATATTCAAAATTTCATGTAATTTCCACTTAGGCTTCTAATTTGGATTAATTTGCTTAAGTGAGTTTGATTAATTTTTTGTAATTCTTTAGAAATATGTTGCATGCTTAATCAACCTAGTCGTAAATGTCATTATACCAAGTCATAATTTGACTGGAGTATAATTATAAGGTGTCAACTGGATATAGGATAATACCCTAGTTAGAGTATTATGGATGTAAAATAACACATGTATGTGACATGTACTGCTAAATTAGAATAATTTAGTGGTCCAAAACACCATTTTACATGGTCATAATTTGAATCAATGATATAAGAATAGATAATAATCACATAAAATGTATTACCCCATTCAGGGATACATTAGCATAAATCAAAACATATACATGACAAGTTTGAATGATTTAGAGCATTTTACTAATTTTGGTCTAGATTTTGTGTTGAATAATATCATTTAGATTAATAATTTTAGCATAATAGTGATTTTATAATAATAGTGATAGGAATTGGGTGTCTACATTTTTATCATATTTAAGAAGGCATGTCAAGACATTTGGTCGAAGCAACATCTTTTTAAATAATAAAAAGTTCACTAAGAAGTTGGAAGGTAATGATTAAAGAAATAATTAGTGACTCATGATGCCCCTTTGAGAGGGCATGTGAGGATGAAAGAGAGGGATATACTCTCAAAAAAAAGAGAAAGAGTGAAATTAACCCATGGATGAGATTAAATCCATATGAGTTAATGCTTGCACACATTGATTCCCAATGATCAAAATAGAATAGAATATAATGGGCCTCAATATGGGGGGAAGTGGGAAGAATGAATCCCAAAATAGAAGTGACACACTTTGACATACCTAAAAGAGGACAAAAGTTATGGGCTTAGGGAACGATGGATCTTGAAACAAGTTGCATACTTTGAATTGCCAAAATGAAGGCAAATGTTGCAAAGCCTGGAATTAGAAGAAAAATAAAATGAGAGCATTGAGCTCGAGAAAGGAGGTAAATGAATTAATAATTTGCACCGATAGAGTATATTTGATTAGTTGATAAATTGAATTTACCCTAAAAGGGATTATTTGACCACTAATAATTTATTTTTCCCCAATAATGATGATTGGATCGGTGATTGGTCTATATATTGTGCCACAGTAGGGCAAATTGGCAAGCATATATCAAGGATATAACTTATAGCATAGATTAAATGTGAGTGGGTGAAAATGTATATGTGAGGGTCTAAAGATTGATGAATCCATAAAAAACTAGGCATACAAGGATGCACAAAGTGATGAAAGAAATTATTGGAATAATAATGGTGGCCAAGTTGACCCGAGATATGTCATGTATCCAAGTGTTGCCTACATATTCTAGATGAACCTTATACCAATGTAGTTATCCCAAGATATGAGATAAAATGTAATGAGGAACAAATAATAGAATAAATATGGACCAATATTCAATTGTGTTTACGATATCCTATTTAGGTAGCGGATATGCAGGATAGTGTTTTTAGAGATGTTGTTTAGTGCTACATTAACTGTTGGACTTTGGAGCACTTGGTGTTTAATTTAGCAAAATGAAATTATGCATCATAAGTATCAATAAATTATAACATTGTATTTCATTTGTGATTGACCAGTTCAAATGTGAATATTTATAACTAAGGATAATGCTAAAAACTACCAAAACTAGAGTTACAATTATTTACATTTAAATAAAAAACAAATCTAAGAAAAAGATAAAAAGAGGTTTCAAATACAAAATGTAACCAACTCAAATCAAGATATGAATTATCAAGACTTAAGTAAGAACAAAAATGTACTGAAAAATCAACAAACAATAAAACAATTCAAATACAAATGTAAACAATTTAAGCCCAAGTTAAGGCCAAAATCAAAAAGGTTTACAAAATGTATTCAAACACAACACTCAAAACAAGATAAAAACCTAATAATCAAAACACACAAGAGCACAAAATAATAAGATAAATCAATCAATCAATTAGTACACATGTCTATAAAGCTAAATAAACAATAATATAAAAATAATAATTAATCATAATTTTAAGACAAATAGAAGACAAATCATTTTTATATGTGTAATAAAGGAATTACGCTCATGATAGGTTGACCCCTAAGCTAGGAAGTAATAACACTATGACTACAACACAAGGAGAAGGGGTACAAGGTTGCCCCAAAGCTATAGGGAAACAACGACACACAAGATGACAAACATTGCCCCTAGGCCATAGGAGACAATGAAACAAAAAAATAAAATGGGGGGAGTAGAAGAAAAGGAAGGGGTAGCTGAGTTGACTCTAGTTGCACTAGGTAAGTAGATGTTGCCTATATAGTTCTATGGACACAAGATCTAACATAAAATATAGGTCAAATGTAGTTCTCCCAAGATATGGGATAGAAGAAAATTGATGATAAAATAAGATGATTGACATGTAGAGGAATATGGAATATTTTTGCAAAATGATGAGTGTGTAAGATGAAGATGATCACAAAATGGTGAGAGCATTTGAAATAGAGAATACTCACAAAATGGTGAGAGAATAAGATGAATCCTAGTGGTCATTATTATATCAAAGTTGAATACATAATGCACACAATAAAAATTCACAAAATTATGAGAGCATAAGGCTTTAGGCCAGAAAGGATGGGGAAACTAAATGACAAGTGGTTACTCATAAGATAGTTATGGGTCCCAGGACCCTTGAGGCAAAGAAATGGTTACAAAGAAAGGAAGGTGTGATCGAGCTAACCCAAGATACCCCATGTATGTTAGTGTTTCCTACATAGTCTAGGTGGACCTCAGGCCAATGTAGTTCTCCCAAAAATGGGAGGGCAAAGACCAAGGTCGTCTAGAAATAAATTGAATAAATAAGATGACCCAACCTAAAAATTTTAATGGTTTTATATCTCATGTGGAAATTATAAGCCAATTTTCATGATTTTGTGATTTTTAGGGTTTTTCTAGAACATTAACAAATGCTTAGGGGTTTTCAATTGTCTTAACTTGATTGAAAATTAGGAGAGACTAATTGGTCCAGCTCACAAAATGTCAAGAGTGTGGCTCAGACCAAGGGTGCAGCAATGAATCTTTTTCAAATGAATAATACACACAATGGTAACTCACAAAACAATGAGATCATGGTTCAGGTTGCTCACAAAATAGTGATAGTACTCAAGATCAAAACAAATAGAGGGTCAAGGCAATGTTTTTAGTCTTTTGGTCGTATCAATTTCTAATGTTTTTGTGTTTTTGGGATAAGTAATAGAAACTTAACATTAAAAAAAGGCATTGGGAAATACTTGGATTAGGAGATGCACTTCCACAAATAATATTTCAAACAATAGCTAAACTAAATGCAATGATGTTTGTGAATATAAACAATGGTACAAGAAACCAACGACCCCAGAAGATGCAGGTCTAAGGATAAGAGTTCTAATAACAACTTTAAAATAGATACAATGGCCTAATTTGATCTTGTGAAGGTGAAGATGAATACCAAGTGGTAAAAAATTAATAATAGAATAGTATGCAATGGTGAATAAATTTAAGGAACCATCTAGTTAGAAAAAATCATGTGTTGACATCTCCATGTACACTTGTCTGCAAAAGAAGATGCAAAATACTATTTAGGCTGAACTACTTTGTAGAACGGGCAGTGAATGTGTCCAAAATGCCTATGAATCATAATTAGGATCATAATTAGTTATTGGGTATAATAGTTCAGGTTACACTGGTCTAGAGTGGAATTAAAGTTGGTTGAATGGAATATAAATGATCCAAGTGACAATGATTCAAGGTTACAAGGGTCTAGGGTATTAAAAAATAATATTTTTCAAGTTAGAATGGTTTAGGGTGAAAAGGAATAGGTTAAAATGATCTAGGATATAATGGTACAGAGTTAAAATGGTCAATATTTACAATGGTCTAAAATTACAATGGTTTAGAGGGTAAATATAATGGTGGAATAAACAACTTCATCACAAGTTGTCCCCAAGTAAGGGCTCTTGTAGACAATGGTTAAAAAAAGGTTATCAAACATAGAAGCACTTGAGGTGTATAATATTCAAGGGTTCTAGGAGATCTTTGTGTCTTGGAGTAGCCAATCTATATGACACCAATCCATACTTTATTGTAACCACGTATGGGCCCATCTAATTGGGTTAAAACTTACCCTTATTTTTATGTTCAACATTAGTGTTTTTTTATTTCTCCTTCAAGACCAAGTCACCAAATTCAAACTCCTAATGGAGAATGTGCTTCTTATATCTATGCTTCAATCTGTTCTGATATGATCTCAATTTATGTAGGGCAGCTAAATGATTTCCATTAAGGAGTTCAAATTCTTGCAACCTGGAGACTCTATAATCTTCATCATCCATAATGTTCTCCAAGGATACCTGAAATTAAGGTATATCGACCTCAATTAGGATAATAACATATTTTCCATAATCCAAGGAATATGTAGTGGCTCCTATGGGGGTTCAATGACTAGTATGATAGGCCTTGAGGGCAAGAAAATTTTGTAAGTGCCAATTATGGCCATTATCATTGATAATCTTCTTTAAAATTACAACAATGGTTTTATTAGATGCCAAATATTTTCCATTTTCTTGTGGTTTATATGGTGTGGATCTATTATGTTTGATTTTAAACATGGTGCAAAGAAATGTAACATATCGGTTCATAAATGATCCGCCATTATTGAAGATAATATGGGCTAGGATACCATATCAACAGATAATATGATAATGAATAAATTTGGTAATCTACTTCCCAGTGACATAAGTGAGAGGAATGGCCTTAATCCACTCAGTAAAATACTCGGTAGTAGTGAGAATGTGTTTGTGGCCATCAGAATAGGTTGGGTTTATTTTCCCAAGGATATTGAGACCCCATGTAAAGAATGACCACAGTGTTGTGATCAGCTATAGTGGAAATGAAGGTGCACATATAAAATTACCATGTTGATGGAAAGCAACACACTTATTGACATAATTACAAGCATTTGTTTCTATCTTGGGCCAATAGTATCCTATTTTGAGGAGTTTCTTGCCTAAGACTACACCACTGGTGTGGACCCCACACATTCTTTTGTGGACTTCCTTAAGCACTAATATTGATTCTCTTGAATATAAATAATGAAGAAGCATTCCATCACAACCCTTACAATAAAATGTGTTCCCAAGGAGGGTATAATAGGCTAGATGATGGAGTAAGATTATTGGGTGATTGTGTGAAAGGTCGAGAGGAAAGACTTAGTCATGGAAATAGTTATAAGTGTCTTGGAACCAAGAGAGTTCAGGTGGGGGATTAGGACCAAAAATTTTACACACCCTCTCTGAATATATAAATATATGAGCATGCTATAAAATATTCTCGATTAGAAACTAATAATTTTTGACACTACTGATAATTTGTACCATGGACCCAATCATTGCCATTGCATCGACTGATCTATTATTGGCTTATGGTACTTGTTCAAACTATAGGGACTTGAAGTGGGACTTGATATTTTCCATAATGTGCATGTAAGGTACAAGATTATCATCTTGAGTTTGTTATTGATTTGTGGTCTGATTAATGATCAATTAAGAATACTCATAAACCATTAATCATTTTATATCCCATTGTATTACAAGATGAAGTCATGTAATAAGAACTTCATACTTGGCCATATTATTGGTGTACTGAAAGTTAATATGAAATGCCTTGGGGTTGATGTCCCCTTATGGTGTGATCAATAAAATTCAAGCTCTAGAGCCACATGATGTGAAGGATCCATCAAAGTATAACTTTCATTATTCAGGTTCATGAACTACTTCTTCTATCACCATGATAGAATCATTTGGGAAATCAAATGTGAGTGGTTGAGTATTTATAATAGGAGCATCTACAATTTGATCTAAAATTACCCACTCTTAATATATTTTTGGTTCTAGTACTCAACATCAAATTCACTTAAGATCATGACCCATTTATCTATGTGGCCTATAAGAATTGCATTAGACAATAAATATTTGAGAGGGTCCACTTTAGCAATAACAATAGTTTTATGATTCAACATATAGTGTCACAAATTTTGGGAAGCGAACACCATTATTAAATAAACCTTCTCAAAAGTCATATAATTATGTTCATATGCCACAAGTGTTCATCTCAAACAATAGACTGCACACTCTTTGCTTTAGTCATCATGTTGGGCTAAGAGTGCCCCTAGTGCATGTTATGTGGCTGAGATATAAAGAATTAAATGTTGTCTAGGTGTTGGTGGTCTCAAAATTAGTGGGTTGGCTAAGTATGTTTCGATCTTAACAAATGATTGTTGACATTTGATATCCCATTGAAAAGTGACCCCTTTATGCAAGAGGTGTGTAAAAGGATGACACTTATCTACCAGTTATGAATTGAACCTACGAATAGATTAAATCTTTTCCTATAGGATGTAGAGTTGTTTAAGATTAGAAGGTGGAGGCATTCACATGATGGCCTTGACCTTAGTAGGATCCATTTCAATACCTCTTTGTGATACAATGAATCCTAGCAATTTTCCTGAAGTGATGCCAAAAATGTTCTTAGGATTCAAATGAACCTTGTACTCCAAAAGTCTCTTAAATATTCTTCGTAGAATAGTAGGATGTCTGGCATGTGTTCTTGATTTTGTTAAAATATCATCAACATAGTCCTCAGCTATGTTGTACATCATGTCATGCAAGATGATAGTCATAACACATTGATAAGTGGCACCAACATTTTTCAAGCTGAAAGGCATGACTTGGTAACAAAATGTTTTCCAGGGTGTGGTGAATGTAATTTTGAGTTGGTCCTCTAGAGATATCTTGATCTAATTATATATTGACAAAATGTCCATGAGGGATAAAATCTCATACCTAGCAGTAGATTCAACAATCATGTCAATGTTAGTTAGAAGGAAATCATCTTTATGACATGCTTTGTTGATATCTCAAAAATTAGTACAAACATATATGCCCTGTGCCTTTTTTATTATCGGGACTATATTTGATATTCATTTGGAATAGTACATTGGTCTGATGAAGCAATCTCCCAATATTTGATCTAGTTACTTTACTAAAAGAGTAATGCATGGGTACATCTTTCTCAATTTTTTCTTGACTAGCTTGGCATCTGGATGTACAATAAGGCAATGCACAACCAATTTAAGGTTTAGTATGTCTGAATAAGCCCATGTGAAGATATCAATAAAATCCCTTAAAATGGTGATGATGTAGTCATACTCTTCATCGATGAGGGATGCTACAAGATAAGCAATTTTTGGATCTTTAAAAGTTTTCAGGTTCACTTTAGTGGTGTTTTCTATGAGGAGTGTAGAACCATCCTCTAAAATAGTGGGCAGTGTTTAATCTTGATGTTCTTATTCTTCTTTAGCTTTTGGTTATTCCTCACAAATCTCAAGATAATGAGATGAATCTAAGTCTGCCAGTTTAGGTAGTCTCCAACTGTAAAATATATCTAGAAATTCTAGATCAAGATGCTCAAAGATTATATGTTATTCAAATGTGATATTGGCACTAGATGTAGAACTAGGAATTGATGGAGACTACACTTCCTTTGTAGATAAGCAAACTTCCCCATCCAAGATCACCTGAAATAGGTTTTCACTCAAGGGATTGTATTTTTCTTTACTTTTTCTTGATTAATGAGCGCCTCTAAGAGGTTTTCACCTAATGATCTTGATGTTTTATCTTTTGTGTGACTAAGAAAGTTTGCCTTCTCTCCAAAGTAGGTGATAGAGTCTAAGGAGAAGTCAAAGCCTTGTTTTTTATCACCAATTGGCAATCTATCTCTAAGGCTAATACACTCAAAAATAGATTCCTCATTTTGAAATTTGTCGAGGGGTATAATATTTTTTTGGGTCCTAATCAATGAGGTTAGGATGGCAAAGGTTAATTGGATAATACGCTGTAATAGTCATAATAGAAGTTAGAGTCAAATAGGTCAGTGTCAACTAGCTCATCATAAGCACTATAATGGGATGTTACATCATTGCCTAGAGTCTTGTCATCATTCAATTTAGATGAATGACTATAAAAATATATGAGGTCACCCCCATGCGGTATAAATCTGAGGCTTTAGCTCATAGTAGGTTTACCAGTTGATAATGGTTCTAGGATACCTTGCTCTCATGGTCCTAGGCCTTTACCTATATAATCCAAGTTGATCATAATCTGATTAGGGATAGGGTACTTGGGATTCTAAAAATAATTATCAAGGCCATAAAAATATAACCAATCTCCTTTAGTAAAGGCTTCTCTATCTTGATTTGGTGAAGTTATTGGTACAAATGCCACTGGTGATTTATGCATGTCTTTCTTATTTTGACAAATCATGTTGGGTTTGCAAGGGATTTTTGAAGGTTTGGTTCTATTGTATGATTTATGAGACTTGGGTAATTATTCAAAATTAAAGGAATATTTTAGATGGTACATGGAAATGCTTGCATCCTTAACAGTGAGTTGGTTTACAAATGCTATGGGAAATGGGTCAACCGAAGTGGAAGCAAGATCACTTGGGTTGATATAATTGGACTTAGGTGGTTCTAAAATTATTTCCTTGTTCTTATTCACTATGAATTTAGAATTAGGGTAATAATTATAGTTGCAAATTTCATCCTCTAGGTGTTTACAATTTTGGTAGGTTGCAAATCAACATGAATGGTAACCTCAATTCCAACATGGGGGAGATTGAAGCATTAGTGTAAGGTAGCCATGACAACTCATACTTCATGGATCCAAGGATGGATAATATATATATTAAATGGTAATCTAATGTCCATAAATGGGATAGAGTATTATGGGATATAGACCCAAAAGTGATTGACAAACAAATAGTCCTAGAGGACTCCCTTTCGACATTGTTGTATGCTTTGATCATGATAATCTTAGTTTAGATGTCCTTGGCCATATAACCCAATTGTTGTATCAACTTGAGAGACACTATGATCATCCTTGAACCATTATCTATAAGAACCCATTTGATCTTATGATTTTGTATAATGACTTTAATGTACAAGGGGTTAATGTGGCTAGGACCAAGAGAAGACATATCTCGTTGATCAAATGTAATTTGTTGGGTATGAGATAAATTCCCTACAAGTATCTAAAATTAGTCAGGGTTAATATCTTGGGGAAGAGTGGACCATTGAAGGAAGTCATTCACTATAGTTTTATGGAATTTTGATATACATAAATTATCTAGGATTGAAATTTGTACAGGGGTTTTACTTAGTTGGTCTTGATTACTATATGGATTTTTAATGGAAGAATGAGAAGGTTTAGCCTTGATTGGTATATTATTCAACTTTGGATTAGAAGGCATAGTGTTTAGGTTTGGTCCAGTTTTGGAAGAAGGCAAATGATACAAAACTCAAAATCCTAGGTTGAAATATAATTCAATAAATATGAAAAACATAATAACAATAATGTTATCTCTGAGAAGAGATGTTATATTCACTAAATTTGTAGACCCAAACATATGCCTATCTCTTAGAAGAGATGTCTGATTTCTATTTTGGGCTACATCTTCATTTATACATGTTTTAAAGGTGGGAGGAGGATTTGTAAGGTCACCAATATCGAGGGAGATTAAGTGGTTTGACTTCCATGATTTACAACAATATAGAATTCAAGGAATTACTATTTTTATAAACTTACTATTTTTAGACTAAAATACTAAAATTGAAATTTGGGGCACTTTCATTGGCTTTTATAGGGTGAAAATCCATCAAGAAAATATCCATAACATCTCAGCACATTCTCATAATTCTTATCTTTCCAATGGTTCAAATAGCAAGTCAATTGGAGCTACGGTGCAAAAGTTATGGCTCCCAGAAGTTTTGTCATCAATTGGGGTGGACCCGTCACCCAAATTGTCACCTGAATTGTTGCCCAAGTCAGAGCGGTTTATATTTAGAGTGTATGATCCCAAGGATGAGGTTAGATTACAAGAAGCTTGGGTGGAAAATAGAACTAGCAGACTATCCACCTATTCGCTCCAAACAACTTCAAATGGCGGACAACACCGAGACATCCAATCCTTTCAAGGAAATGGTGAATGAAGCCCTCCAACAGTAGCAAGCGTATATTCTACAATAATTTGTTCAAATTATCCTAAAAATCTTGATGGGAAATTTTGGTTCCTCATCTACACCCCCACATCTTTTCAGTGCCCCAACACCCTTCAAGGTTCAGGTGAATTTTGATATCCCTACATTTGAAGGTAAAATCAATGTTGATGCAATCTTATTTTTCTGTAAATAAATTCACCGATAAAGAGAATATCACTTTTGATATTTTAAAATCATTATTACCTATAAAAAATTGGTGGGAAGTGTACAAAAAGAGATTCAGTGCAGATGATATTGGCCTTGAGGTAGAACCTACCTGGGATGATTTCATAGAAGCTGTAAAGGAAGAATACTACCCATTGGAGCATATGATGATCTGTATTTAGAGTGGCAACAACTTTGCCTAGGTAAGGAAAAATTTGTACAAGATTACATTGATATTTTTCATTCTCTATCTGCAAGATTAGGCATCCAAAAAAGTGAGAAACACAAGGTTCTCAAATATCATGGTGGACTACAATGGTACATATGGGGAGAAATGGAACTCTTCAATTTGAAAACCCTCGGTGAGGCATATAAGTTCATAGTGAAGATTGAGCAGAAGCATGGAAGAATGAATACGAAGAGTTAGCCTTCAAAATGGAAAAGTGACAAATAAGGTCAAACACAAGGCTAAAATTGGAAGCAAAAGGAAGGAAAGACTAGGAAGTGGTGTGATTATCACAAATATAGAAATCACTCCAAAAAAGAATGTCGAGCCATCAAGTCCCTAATTTTGAGTCATAATCCTCAACATCTACTACTCTACCTCATATAGACCTTGTAGTTGAATAGGTTGAAGAAGAGATTGTAGATGCTGAGCCCAAAGCCATTATTGCTTCATCACAGACCCATGAGGAGAGGCTAGATGACAAGGAAAGGTTGTTTCACTCTAAGTTATGGGTGAAAGGTAAGCCTCTACATTTCATTCTTGATAGTGGAAGTCAAAAGAATTTAATCTTTACTAATGTTTTGAAAATCCTAAATCTATCCATGAAGCCTCACCCAAAGCCATAAAGTATTGGATGGTTGAGTCTAGGGAGAAACCTCCGTATCACCCACCAATGTCTTCTCTCATATGCAATAAAACCTTTCCAAGATGAGGTCTTATGTGATGTGGTCAATCTAGATGTTTGAGATGTAATCTTTGGTTAACCATTCATGTATGATTGACATGGCATCTATGAATCAATAACTTGAAGGATCACTCTCACTCTTGAAACATGGTGCTACAAGGTACCAGAAATTTCTACATCTATCTCTCTGATTAGTGCCAAGAAATTTTCTCTCATGTTGGTCAAGCCACAAGAATCCAAAGGGGTTGATGTTGAAGCCTTGAATACATAAATAACACAAAAATAGAATAAAATAGATACCAAACTAAATAATTCCATGGCCTTCCATCCACAGACTGATGGTCAGATAGAAATGGTAAACAATCGAGCCCTGCATAGTTCCATAAAGTACAGTCCATTCCAAGTATGCATCAGGAATCAAATCAAAATATAACTACCACACTTGATGAAAAATATTGATGCAATGGGTACCATTGCTTCTCAAGGAAGGAGGAATGATCTAGGCAACAATTCACGAGATAATTCGGGTGATGGGTCCACCCCAATTGATGATAGAACTTTTGGGAGCCATAACTTTTACATTGTAGTTCCAATTGACTCATCGTTTGAACCATTGGAAAGCTAAGAAAGAGGAGAATGTAGAGAGATGGAATTTAGATCTTATAAATGGATTTTTATCCCTATAAACCCAATAGAAGTGCCCCAAATTTTAATTTTAGCAATGTAGTCTAAAAATAATAAGTTTTTAAAAATAATAATTCCTCGAATTCTGTATTGTTGTAAATCATGGAAGTCAAACCACTTAATCTCCCTCAATATTGGTGACCTTCCAAATCCTCCTCCCACCTCAAAAACATGTATAAATGAAGATTTTTCCTGAAATGGAAATGAGACATCTCTTCTCAGAGATAGGCATATGTTTGGGTTTGCAAATTTAGTGAATAAAACATCTCTTCTCAGAGATAGCATTTTTGTTATTGTGTTGTTCATATTTATTGAATTATCTTTCAACCAAAGCTTTTGATCAGTGGGATTTGGAGGGTGAGTTTTGGATCAGTGGGCTTTAGAGGGTGAGTTGTGAGCATCTAGTTATGATTATGCAATTTTGAGTTGGCAAGGAGTCATTATAATTAGAAGAGGAAGGCAAAGGGCCTTGGATGGTAACTCATGAGTGTCTAATTGTGATTACAAAATTTGAGTCAGCAAGGATTTATTATAATTAGAATATGAAGGAGAAAGGCCTTGTGATCCAAAACTCAAAATCTTTGGTTGAAATAAAATAAGAACAACACAATCCAAATAATGCTATCTCTAAGAAGAGATGTTTTATTGATCAAATTTGCAGACCCAAACATATGCCTATCTCTGAGAAGAGATGTATGATTTCCATTTTGGATTACATCTTGATTTATACATGTTTTTAAGGTGTGAGGAAGATGTGGGAGGTCACAAATATCAAGGGATATTAAGTGGTTTGACTTCCATGGTTTACAACAATATAGAATATGAGGAATTACTATTTTTAGACTTCATTAGTAAAATTGAAATTTGGGGCACTTCTGTTGGGTTTTTGGGGGTTAAAATTCATCGAGCAAAAATCATGCCATCTCATGGTGTTCTCCTTATTCTTATCTTTCCAATGGTTCAAACGACGAGTCAATTGGAGCTACAGTGCAAAAGTTATGGCTCTTGGAAGTTCTGTCATCAATTGGGGTGGGCCCATCACATGAATTGTCACCTGAATTATTTCCCCAATCACCTTGGATGGTAACTCACGAGTGTCTAGTTAAAATTACATAATTTTGAGTCATCAAGGAGTCATTATAATTAGAATAAAGGGGTAGAGGTCCATAAATAGTAACCCATAAAAACTGAGGCATGATATAATTACTTGAACTTGGTGCAGTGTTATTTGAGGAAGAGGGTGTTAACCCTATAATAGGGGATCTGATTCTTTGAGAAGCATTGGACAGTTCATGAGACTTGATTGTAATATTGATAGTGTGATTTTTATAAACACATCCCACAATTTTATTATAATCATATGGCATGCTGTTGTAACCCAAGTTATTAGTGTGGGTTTTTGATCCTGATTATGCATATGTTGATTAGGTTTTTGACCTTTATTCTATTGATGTTGGCCTTGACCTTGATCTTAATTTTTCCTCTATGGTTGTCAATTATGTTTGGTAAATAGGTCCTTGTAGATTCACATGTCTTGATTAGTGTTTGGTGTTGTTTGTTTTATGTTGATTTTGCCACTTTTAATCAAATATTCAATAAGATGTCTTAATTGTATGCATTGTTAAATGGCATGGTTGAAAACACAATGAAAATTATAAAATTCATCTTCCTGATACTGATTGGGTTTAGGTTGATCTTCTAAAAATGGTTTTAGAATAGGCCACCTAATCAAATTAGCTGCCACCAGCTTATGGAACACTACCTCAATAGGCTCTCCCAATTTGTTGAATGTTTTATATTTTTTAAATGCCCTATGTGGAGGAGCCCTTTATAAGGTGGTTGATGGATTAGGTGGGGCTAGTTGTACATTCAAACCTAGTGGAGCCTACACCATTTATACATGTCTAGATTATATCACTCCATTTCCCACCATGTTCTTGTTCTTGTTAAAACCCTTAGGTTTTTTTATAGTAATAACTTGAACATGTGGTTTGGTCTAATTAGATGCTTGACCTTTGTGAATAAATCTTTACAAGGCCCTTAGTAATGAGTGCCTTCTCAATATTCACACCTTTTTATTGATCCACTTGAATGTGTTGGCACAAGCAAGTCATAAATTATGAGCTACTTTAGGGTGCAAGTTTTGTGAAAAAATATTAACCAATTATTTATCTAGCAATTTGTGTTGAAAGCATCCAGCTAATGCTCTCCATTATTGTAGGTATGTTGTGAATCTTTCTCCATATATTTATTTTTCTTTGCATAATTTAACCACTATCAACTCATGCTCAATGTTATAAGAGAAGTGGTTGAAATTTTTCTTTGACAAATCATTCCAATCTACCACTAATCCCTTAGGCAATTTGAGGATCTAGTTTAGAGCTTGTACATATAAAATGTGTGGAAAAAAGTGGAGAAAATAAAGACTACTATTGGCTACCTCTTGGCATAGTACAAAAAAGGCTTGAATGTGTATTTGAGGGCCACCTTTCCCTTTGTACCTATAAAATTTTGGTGCCTTGAAATGAGGTTAAAAGCGGACTTGGAGAATGTTTAAGTCAAATAGATATGAACATATCTCATCAAACTTATACTTCTTAATTTGGTTTTCTGTCTCAAGCCTTGATATTATTTCTTTCATCAAATTCCACTCCTACATGTTTGGTGCATTTTAGGGTGACATATAATTTTATTGGGGCGGAATGTGCCCCTACTGCATGGTCTTTTAAGGGATATAAACCCTACATTCATAACTTTGGTTCTAGTTTCCTCTATGATTTGAGTAGGTCTGTTATTGATTCCTAGGTGATCGATACATAATCCTTAGAATCTATCACTATGAGATGTAGGTATATTATTAGTTTTGGGGAGTCTACGATCAGTTCACCAAAGGATGTGATGGTTGAGATGAACTCGCTAAAGTGTTTTGCATAATACCCCCAATTTGTGATGAGTTTTTCATTTCTTGATTTTGTGAAGGGGTGAGAGTCTCTTGATGATTGAAAAAGGTATGCTTTGTATTAAGTGAAATGTGTTGTGAAGCATCTATAGGTTTGTTTTATTTAGATGAAACCCCAAGGTGTATTGTATATGTCAGATCAACAAGGGAAGGATGTGTTTAGTCTATCATGTGTTCTTTCTCTTTACAAGTGGTATTGTTGATCGAAGTTGTAGCTAAAGAAGTTGTTAAGTTTGTGATAAGCTAATCTATGTACTATTGACTAATTTTATGAATCTAGGTAGTAAGATTTTGATTGGTTTGAGAGGACTCTATAAGTTGTTCATTTCCTCTACTAGTGGAAGTAATTTTGGTTTTTGTAACATGAGTAAGAGGTTTCTCTAGTTGTTTCTCCTCTACCTAAACAAACGTATGCAATTATTTCATTGAGAAAACTGATCGTAATCTTGCACCTAATTCTATAAACCTTAAAAGGGATTCATCTTTGTCTTCTAAAGGTTGGTGTTCATAATAACCTTATTTGAATCCTACTATTGTTGGGATATCATCAAACACGATAAAGTGTTTTTGTTTATTATAATAACACTCATTGTAACTAGGGTTTTAAGAGACGCCGCTATGAGTATACCTTTGTGTCACGCTTGAAGATGGTTTTTATACATTTGATTAGATATGGAATGTGGCTCAAAAACATTTAAAAGTGTGTTGGGACTCTTCAATCAAACAAAAGATAAGGTAAAATGAGACTATAATAAAAGGAAATGGTGTGAATGTCACATAATTAGAATAAAGAGGTTATAAAATTACTCAACCTTGGTTGGTTTAAATCATCAAATTAGAAGAGGGTATAATAATATTAGAACCTAAAGTGCAGGATAACATAAGAAACTTAGGTTTAAAATATGTCAATATTGTAAAAATGCTAGGCACAACTATGGTAAGTCATGGCTAGAGAATCTAGAAGAAGGGTTTTCTGATCAAGGATACTAAGATGTGAACTAAGAAGCTCAAGATGTGAAATAACATAGGAACTTCTAAGTATAAAGCCAAAACTAAATGAGCAACAAAACGATGCCACATGGAAAAGGAGTTAGAATGGTCCAAGAACTTAGAGCATGAGTGAACACAAGATAATATAAGTCCAAAATGAGAATAAGAATGAGTCTAGATAACAACTTTTAATCCAAACAAAAAATCTCACCCAAGTTACTTAAACCAAGTGGAAAAGGTAAAACAATTGTCACATACCAATTTCACCCTATAATTAATAGCCTATAAATCCATGGATTAGTATGGTCATTATCTAATTACCATTGCTTTGATTTGAGCTTTTTGGACATATACTGTAATGGGATAGTGATGTTATTGATTATTATACATTGTGACCATTGTATTTTGATAATTTTGTACATTGAGGATGTATATTTGTTATTTTAGCATCATTGGTTGATATATATGATGATTCAGACTAACTACGTACTTGTTGTGAGGTGGATGTAGGATAGGTCCTACGCTTAGAGCTTGACTAGGAAGAGCATCATCAAAGAGGATCAACTAGATGGAATGAGTGGGGGAAATATTAGTGAAAATTGCTAGTGACCATACATACACGCACAATACATTTCAAATGTCACTTGTGTAAAAATGTTAGTGTGTATTGCTTATGATTATAATTGTGTGTGTGGAAATATGCATTTAGATCTCTTTTCTATTTAACTTGATTTTTATAGTTTAGATCTTGTAAATAAATATATTAATTGCTATAAAGGTATTAAAATTATAAATATGATTGTCAGACAATAAAAAAATTTAAATACTAAATAACTATTAATTAAATAGATAATTATCCTAATAATGATCAATTGCATGAAAATAGAATTATCTTAATATTTTAACTTTGAGTTAATGCAATCAAAATTTAGTCTTGAAATTCATGCAAAATTTACATTTAAAATTAGATAATATATTTTGTTATTTATTTGGTAAACTTAACCGTAAGTTAAGTTAATGAACTAGGGCTTAGATTTCAAATAAACAAATTAAAAATATTTTAAATATTAAATTAGAGAAGATGAGTAACCATAGAATATAACATGCAAAGGAAAATATCATGTAAGGGGTGGGAACAAAAATAGAAAAAGAGAACTAAAATGTTATAAATAAAAGAAAATTTTGTGAATTAAAGACACGAACAAAGACAAGAAGAAAAAGAGAGAAGATGGAAAAGAAAGGAGGACAAAAAAGATTACATATATCACTGCTTAGATTTGAAAGGGTTTAAGAGGTAGGTTTTGTATTTAATTTTCTATGTGTAAACATATTAAAAGTTCAAGTCAGAAGTATTGAATATTTGGGTAAATGATGCCATGTATTACAGCTGTAGGAATACCACCAAAATTCGTTGAGTTTCAATGATAAAGCTGAGTGGTAGGATTGAAATGCCATACAACTGTGTGTAATGAAATTTTAGTGCCAACCTTTATTATGATTGTGGCATTGGCATACAATGAATGTAGTGCCATGTTAATAGAATTGTTGAATATTTATATTTTTATGTTGTTATGTAAATAAATGAAATAGCTGAAGTATTTTTTTAAAATCACCAAATCTCTTATTTAAACGTCCAGTATTCTATTACATTTCTAAAGTCACCTTTTATTTTTGCTGAGTCTTTATATGGCCTATTATCTTCTTTGAGCTTATTCATGAGTTAAGCTTTTGTATTATTCTTGTGCAAATGATCTTACTGTACTACACAAAAAGAGTCCTGGAGAACCATGTTTTTAGGACATAAAGAATAAGAAAACAAAGATATTATTGATTTCAACCTCTCCTTCATCTTAATCATGTTACATACAATTATTTCCTTTATTTTGGCAAGCTGAAACATGATCCAATAACTTGTTGAATTACTCTGGAAACCTTCATCGCTATTGTATAAAGTATTGATAAAGAAGATACAGTAAAATCGACTGGGTAATTCTAATTACTATTGGGTCATTTGTATTTAAATGTCAGGCCACAAATTAGATAATATATTTTGTTAGTTATTTAGTAAACTTAACCGTAAGTTATGTTAATGAACTAGGGCTTAGATTTTAAATAAACAAATAAAAAATGTTTTAAATATTAAATTAGGGAAGTTGAGTAAACATAGAATATAACATTCAAAGGAAAATATCATGCAAGGGGTGGGTGAAACAATAGAAAAAGAGAAGTAAAGTGTTATAAATAAAAGAGAATTTTGTGAATTAAAGACAGATAGATATAGGAAGAAAAAGAGAGGAGACGGAAAAGAAGAGGAGAGAAAAGATATCAGATTTAGCTTCTCAGATTTGAAAGGGTTTAAGAGGTAGGTTTTGTATTTAATTTTCTATGTGTAAACATATTAAAAGGTCAAGTCAGAAGTATTGAATAGCTAGGTAAATGTTTGAATATTTTAAACTCCTTATCTAAATTGAATGCCATGTATTAAATACATGCCCAGTCCTAAAATAAAAATCACCCAATCCTAAGATAGAAATCACCTAGCCTATAGTAAAAGTGTTGAGCATAAATAATTTTATGGTTGGGCAGTAAATTATATTATGTCATTGAGCTACAAATTGAAAATATAAATATTTTCAAGACACCAAGACAACTGTAGGAATACCAATGTAAGTCACTGAGTTTCAATGATAAAGCCAAGTGGTAGGATTGAAATGACATGTAACTATGTTTAATGAAATTTTAGCGCTAAGCCTCTATTATGATTACGACATTGACATATAATGAATGTAGTGCTAGGTTAATAGAATCATTCTATATTTATATTTTTATGTTGTTGTGTATTTAAATGAAATAGCTAAAAAAATTCTAAAATCACCAAAAGTCTTATTAAAGCACCCACTATTCTATTAAATTTCTGAAGTCACCTTTTATTTAGTTGAGTCTTTATATGGCCTATTCTCTTCTTTGACCTTATTCACGAGTTGAGCTTTCATATTATTCCTGTGTAAATGATCTTACTATACTGCACAAAAAGAGTCACAGAGAACCATGTTTTTTGGACATAAAGAATAAGCAAACAAAGACACTATTGATTTCAACCTCTCCCTCATCTTAATCAAGTTACAAATAATTATTTCCTTTATTTTGGTAAGTGAAACATGATCCAATAACTTGTTGAATTACTCTAGCAACCTTCATCGCTATTGTATAAAGCCTTGATAAAGAAGATACAATAAAATCGATTGGGTAATTCTAATTACTATTGGGTCATTTATATTTAAATGTCGGGACAAAAATTAAGTCATTAAGTTAGTAGTAAAGCATTGAGCTTAAATTTAGAAATCCAGTCTTATGGGCTGAGTCTTTAATTGAAACTTTGGCATGCTTAGACATTCAAGTATCATGCTGAGTTTTGAATAGGAACCGATGAGTTTAGAGAGCTGAGTCACATTTTTAGAATGATGAACCACTGGATTATTAAGGTGCAGTGTAGAACATAGCCATGAATATACATATAAAAGGGTTGTGTAAATTTATAAAATACAAAAGTCAAGTTATAAATTACAGAGGTCCTTTATCAAATGCCAGATCATTAAGTTGTAGATACTTCATTAAGGTGCTAGGTATATATATTAAAACTGTTGTGTATGTGTCATAAAGCATTGTGTATAATAACGTTGAGTTTATAGTTATTTTTATTGAGTATCTAAATGAGAGCAACATTTTATTTTGATAACGTTGAGTTTATTAAACAAATAGGTTGAAATATAACACTGAGATTATGAAAATGAAACCTAAGCCATTATTTAAAAGGTTGTATGCATGTATGTGATATCATTGTGTTTAAATTGGAAAGGTTGTCTATGTTTTAAGATTGTTGTGTATTTATTCATAAACCATTGACTTTATACATTAAGATGCCTTATCATTTAGTGAAACTGCCAAGACACTATATTAAAGATGTTGAGTATAAAATCAACCATAGAGTTATTAATAAATCGCTGAGTTAATAGTTTAAGAACCTTATTTTCACTACACCATTAGTTTTGCTCTAAATGCAAGATCAAATGTTTGGTGGAACTTTATTTTGCCTCGGATTTCGTATTATAGTTTGGATCAAATTACATTTTAAAATAAAGATCATGATTATCATGGGATCTGTATGAGAATCAAGAATGGTTGTTTTTTAGTAACATGACATTAACCCAAATATTTAAAAATCACCTTGTTGAGATAGTATGGGAAAATGAGATTATAAGATTTGTAAATTTGACTAAGCGTACTTTTGGAACAGAGTTTGAGTTTTAAGATAGCACAATTCATTGACATATCTTTATTTAGCCAATTATATTGGAATTTTAGGTAAGATTTTTATTTGCCCAAATGGTATATTTTTGAGGCATGCCAAGATGTCCATTAAAGTGAATATGACAACATCAAGTGATGAAAGTCATTGGTCGAAATCCAAATGACTATTGAAAACTTTGCATTCCATTATTGAATTGTTAGAATATACTTTTGAAGCAACTAAAGAATATAGGGGTATTCTTATATCAAATTATGTACACATGGACTTGGGTATTCTTATGATTAAATAGGACATTATATATTGTGCCTATTTCTAGGATAATAGTTTGATAGTGAGATAAATTTGAAAATGAGAAACTTCAACCAATTGAATGCTTCCCTTAAGTTATGAGGTACAACTTGATTTACCATTACCGAGGTCATGATAATTGTTAGTGATGTGCTTATACAGTAAAGACAAATGGTTAATTTGTGGCACAATGGTGTCATGAAAATATGTCATTTGGGTCAAATTTTATAGCGCCTTGAAATGATAAAAACTTATGTGCATTGTATTTTGTGAGAATATTATATATACAAATGATTTGGAATTTCTAAAATAAAAATAGTGAATTATAATGAATGAATAGAGATGATGTTCTTCATCTGATTATTATTGTTGGTATACCAAGATGGTATAATCCAATAATTTGGTTGTTAATAAAATTAGGGGTAAGATTATTTGTTGGTGTTTTAGTAGGGTGCTCAAGCGCAATGATATATGATATTATAGGATGTCATAAGAGTTGTATAGTATGAAAAGTACCTATATGGTACATATTGTATTTGTTATATCTAGACCCACACCTACGTAATTATATGCATGTTGATTGTTACTTTTTACTTTGATTGGTATATTTTGTAATAGTTAGTAGAACACCATGTATGCGTACATACGACCTTGAGAGTGTAAATAAATATTAGGTTAGACTTATATTTGTATGTTTGATTTGAGTGATATATATATATATATATATATATATATATATATATAATTGCTTAAATAAAACTTAATGATTCCACTTGTATGACTGTTTATGGAAAATTAGTAATAAAGTCTTAGAACACCAAACTATGATAATATGGGTTGTCTTGAAGTGTAGTTACTTGGATCTTATTGTATTAGTAGTAGTCTATAGTTATTACATGTTTTACCCAAGTGGTATAAATAGTGGTCATTATTTCCAGTTTGGGATTGATTTTATCATAAGATTAATTCATGTGTAGATGAATATGTGTATACTATGCTTTCTCCTTATGTAGCTTGTGATGTGTTATTATTGCTAGGAGAATAAAATTTGTATGAGTCTTTGAGTTATATAATATGTTATATATGTTTATTTTAAAAATGTATTGATGATACTAATAGGTAGTGAGACAGAGTCCAATAGCCTAGATAGTACCACCAATAGATAATTCGATTAAGTGGTGTATTATGAAATTGATCGATCTAAATAATTGTATGCTATTCAAAAAAATTGGCCAAAGTAATGTTAGATAAACATTGTCATTTCATATGTTTGATTTGCATGTTGTGCGATATTATGTTAGAATGAATTTCTTTATGGTATACTACATATTTTTAGAAATCTTACATCACACAGGGTACTAGCATATCTCACTAGATTCTCATACCATTTTATCTATCTATCCATGAAGAGAGGACCATTTCCTGATAGGGGATTATGTGGGGGATCGTTGGTCCATGGTTGGTGTGGTAAAGCATTCAGATGATGATGTCCCTCCTCCACGACAATACTACCTAGAGATCACACTTAAGATTATTAGTGATACATGATTTGGTTAGACTCAAGCTCTAAAGATCTTGGTATCTATTTATTGTATTAGGTTATATGCTTGAAATATTGTAATTGTATTATGTATTTGTATATTTAAACAATAGTTGTTATATTGTGAGACTAGCTATAGCTATGTCTTGTGGTATTTACTTTATTTAGAGTTGTATAAGATTTATATTATATGTAGTACTTGAATTAGAAGTACTATTGTTCTTAGTTATGATTTAGTTATGTTGTATCATTTAATTCTGTGATATGAATGTTAAGTAAGTTGTCAAAAAAAATTATTGCATTTTCTTAAGTACAACTTGAGGGGTTGTTGCACCAATAGCATCTTGGATTAGAACATAGAAAGACAAGATTTTGAATTTAGATTAAAAAGGACTTGAGATTTTCAAAGTGGATGAATGATATAGACTCAAATGAATAGCATAACAACATTGTTTGGAAATACAGACACAATGATTTGATTGAATTTTGAATAAGGCAAGAAGCGTTTTGGATTTGACTAGTGTAATGTATCTTTGTTAAAATGATATGGTGTACAATAAATGTTTGGTTTTTTAACGTGTTTTAGTTTTACTCAAATAGTTAAAGACTCAAAAGACCATGTAAGTGAACAAGAACAAGAAAAACACCAAAGTGTATGTCCTATCCTAGAAAAATTGACAAGGTGGCTTCATACTCTTAGATTCCATCTATATACTCCTTCTTGAGAGGACATTAAGTATTAAATATAATAAATTTAGATGCACATGAAAAATAGGGTTTTTAATCCACCTCTTCTTTCAAAAGATCGTACGGTGACCTAAAACTTCGAGCTACTTACCCTACACCAATAGTACTCCATGGTAAGTGGGTTTTATCTAAGACTATCAATTTTTATACATTATAAATGGTTTCATATGTGTGGTTAAAACTAGGTCACACCATGTCATTTGGCTACGCATTAACTAGTTTGTTTTGAAAAGGTCTTATCTTTTTCACAACCACTACATCTGTCAAATGCTTAGTGTAGTGCAATGTTTGAGTTAAACCTACATTCTGAGGCAGTATCTTACTAACAGAGCTTGTTTAACCACTCAAATAAGTGTCCTAATAAGTTGACCTCAATTTATATACCCATATCATGGAGTGGGGTTGAAGCGATGCTAGAAGATGAATTCTTGGGTCAACACTTTCCTAGAGAATCCATGGGGAGGCTTTGAACTCTTGCCCACAAGCCAACATGCAAAAAATAAAAAATGTAGGACTTTAGGGTTGTTTTGGGATCACGCAAATCACTTAGATTTTGGGGAGAGCCTTAACAACTTTCCTTCCAAGTTTTGGACAAAGATACAAAAAACAATAATTGAAGCATTTTTTATCACCCAAGTTCCCTAAAGGGGATGGAGGAGAACATACATGCTAGACTTGCTTTTCAAAATAAACACACAATAACAACCAAAAATCAAAAGTTCTTAAGAGCATTTAAATAACATTTGAGTTCTTTTTAAAGCACCAAAACAAGATATGAAGTGAAATTTATTTTTGATTGTTGTAGAATGGAGACTAAGTGTCCTAAAACCTACAAACAGGGTGTTAGAAGTCTAAAACAAAGGTGTAAGATTATCAAATATATTTTTAACTTTGTTTTAGCTCTATATTTTTCAACACATGTCGATTTCACCATTTCATAGGGCATTTTCACCATTCAACAGGTCATTTTTGTCGATTAGCAAGGTATTTCAACCGATTAGTAGGGCATTTCCACTGAAGTGATAAAAAAAATAAAAATAAAAGAAACACAATAGTTACCTACAAGTTTCTAGTGCAAGATGATTTCATTGTTATGTTGGCAAACCCACCGTTCCACGGGTTGAACCTACCAATATCTAGGTTGATTTTGCCATTATGTAAAAACATATAGATAAATAAAAAAATAAGAAAAATGATTTAACTATTCACATGAGCATTCTCGCTATTGCACAAGTCAATTCTACCAATCTATAGGGCATTCCCACTAATGTTCAAGTTAATTTTAGCATTTTACAGGTCAAATTTGTCATTTCATCCAAAGGTCATAAAACACGTAAATTTAGAGAAAAAGAAGAGTAAAACAACCTCAAAATAGGGTTTGAGTGCTAAATTAGAAGGGATAAAATTGTCATGTGAGGTGTGAGTCCCATGGGCATGCTAAAATGTAGAGTAAGATTACAAGATAGGTTAGATCATGCGTTAGTCAAGAAAATCTCTAAAATAAGCATAAAGAAACTAACTTATCAAACCTACTCCCTCGAGGGGTGTTGTTAATGAATTAAAATAATTAATTATAAAAGTGTGACAACATTATATCTTCCAAGTAGCTATTCTCCCTCAAAAGTGCCCAAGAAGCATGTTTTTCCCTATATTTGGTGCTCCAAGTCTTTGTCAAGGAAGTGTGGCATGAGCCTCCACCAGCTCCTAGTTCACTAATGGCTTAGGCTCTTTGATTTGGTCTAATTAGATGAAATAAATGAAGCTTATCTATAAATAATTCTGCATAGTAAGTTTACATAATTGGAGCTTAAAAATGGTGGTCTTGGATCTTTTATTTATAGATTTTCAATATTGTTCAAACTGATTTTCAACCCTTGAATCAAAAACCAGATGTGTGGCCTCATATGGATTCAAATTTTTATGTCACTACATTGGAATGGGGTTGCGCAAGAAAGGGGTTGGACAAGAATAGAGGTTGCATATGGGCAAGCATGGGTGCAAATTTAGATATTTTAAATATTTGCATATTTGAATTTTCAATAAATAGATATTCAAACTTTCATGGAATTTCCATTGAGGCTTCTAATTTGGATTAATTTACTTAAGTGATTTTGATTAGTTTTCTGTAATTCTTTAGAAATTATTGCATGGTTATTCAACCTAGTCAAAAATGTCATTTTTACTGAGTTATAATTTGATTGGAGTATAATTAAAAGAAGGTGTCAATTGCGTATCGGATAATACTCTAGCTAGATTATTATGGATGTGAAATAACATATGCACATGCTATGTGGTGTTATCAAATTAAAAGAATTTAGTGGTCTATGACATCATTTTATGTGGTCTTAATTTGAATCAAAATGATTTAAGAAAAGATAATAATAACATAAAATGCATTTCCCCATTTAGGTATATATTATCATAAATCAGAACTTATACGTGACAAGTTTGAACGATTTACAATGTTTTAGTGATTTTGGTCTAGATTGTGCATTATCATAGAACATCATTTAGGTTGATAATTCCAGCATAATAGTGATAGGAATTGGGTGTCTACAATGATAAATAAGGTATTTCACAACACTAAAGGAGATAAAATATCTCTTATATTTGGGAGGTTCCCTTTATTGAAAACAAGAAAAACTAAACTAAACTTATTTACAATATCTATAGGGTGAATAGAGTATTGGGTTGTACTACTTTTAAACTGAAATGAAAAATAAAAGAAAGGGAGATGAAGAGTCACACATAAATAAACAAACACAAATTTCATCTAATACGTGACAAGAAAATATTTATGAAAACTGACATGCTTGTTTGAGATTAATTCAAGTATTTTTTGAATTTAATGATATGCATTAACATAGGAAAAATACATATCCACATAAAAAACAAGACACAAAATTTTGGAAGTCCCTTATTTTCTCAATTTGAATAATGAATATAAAGTTTCTTTTTCCTACTCAAGCAAAATTACAATGGAGATCAAACAACCTTGTATAATTTCCATTTCTCCTGTTTATAGATATAAGAGGGAATGGACTAATCCTTCACATTACATGTGACCTTTGGTATTTTTATTTTTTTCTCATTACATTTTCCCTAATTTTTTGAATTATACAAAAGTAAAAATACACTTTCTCGAAATAGAAAACTGATAAAAATAGAAAGGAAAATATGCAGCATCGTAGGATGTCTTCTTTGGAGTAGCAACATGTGTCAAATATCTCAAAACAACAACAAATATTCTAGCTTACTCTTTCACTTGAGTAGCCTTGAATTTTCTAAATTTACTTACTAGTTTGATGATTACATTCCCTTTATGGACTACTACATGCTTTAAATATGTCCACCACCCATCGGACACCAAGAACATAGAATTTGTAATTTTTAGGAGTTCAGTCAGTTGATGGAATTCTTCTAGGTCAATATGGCTAATTTGATAATCTCTAATCTTTGGAAAGTTTTTATCTAGAACCAATAGGTTCTTGAACCCCGTATACTTATATTTAATTTTTACTCTCTGTGTAATTTGGAGAGTTACTTCAACAATGAACTACAAGTTTCTATGCAAATCGAGAGGAAGAGAATGTTGATGCAGTTGCAAGGTGTACATGATGTTGGTCATGAAATAATTCTCATTTGTTCAAAATACCCCTAGAGTGAGTATGTTGAAAATATATAATTTATCATGTCCCTTCAGCATAATAGATCTCCTTCTAATTGAAAACTACTAAAAATGTGAACCGATACCATTGAAAGTTACACCACAGAGAAGTACTCAAAAAACTAATTTTTTTGGTAGTACTTCCTCATAAATTTGCCTTCATGGGAGAGAATGAGAGTTAGGCATAATTATATGTTGCATTTAGATAGACTTGTGAGGAGAAATGAGCCCATACAATTTTTTATAGGCTTTAGCACGAGTTTTAATGCATGGTTATCGATGAGTCATACCCTGAAATCATGTGCCACATAGACATGTGGTTGATCTATGGTCTCTGTGTGGATGCATGGACTGACCATGTGGTTGTGGGTACACAAGTGCATGGACCGCATAGGTGCATTTTCGTATCTCATGCATCCCTTAGGTCATGGTGGACATGACTCCTAGATGGGCAAGATGTGAAAATGTGCTCCTACGTTGATTCAAATTTTCATTAAAATTTGATGTTGTTCCTTAATTTACCTAATTTTTGCATTTGAAAAAAATAAGAAAAAATAGATTGAAACACACAATAGATTATTGCAGTTGTGGCTTATCAATGGACAAGGGTTAGAGTAGTGTTGACAAATTAAATAATTTTCATGTGGAAAAGTTATTCCATTTGTCTATTTTTTTCATTGTATTACTCAAATTTGGACTCTCCTTCAAAGTTAGGGTTTCACAATTGACCATGGGGAGAGGTAAGAAGGTGGGGAACCCCCCTGCCCCCCCACTATCAACACTAGTGAAGCTCATGTCATTAGAAACATGTTGGTTATGAGGGGTAAAAGAGTCAGTAGTCGAACTATGAATTTCCTCTAAGACAACATGTTGTTGATAGAAGGTAATAAAAGAGGGGATATTTATCCCTATAAATTTTTGATGGACCTTGGCTTGACAGGTGCCCTAAGCCCAATCCTCATAGGAGACTAGATTGAAACCTTGCTTGAAGTTGGAGAAATTAGCCATGCATATAGGTGTCTCTAATTCATACAAGTACGACATGTGTGGGATCACCTTAAGAACAAAATGGAAGAGAGAAGAGGATGGAAAAGAAATGAAGAAAATAGAAGTAAAATCCTTCAAGTCAGGTTCACTAGTGTTTGTATGCAAGGAAAATGACATTTAATTCCTAGGCACTCAACTTCGAAGGCTAAGTCGAGATAACTAAAAATGAGGAAAATAAGTGGAGAGATCAAAGATTAGGATTAGGAAATTGGGGTTGATTTGTTTTTTTGAGGAACTCTAGGTTGGACTGGTATGCATTGAATGGGTATGTGTTGATCGAGGATGGATATGAGGGAAGCAAGTAAAGGGATTTGAGTGCATTCATTCTAGTATTCATCAATATCTTCTATGTGATAGTTCAAATTGTCTAATTGAAGAATAATTTGATGGGGCAAGGGAGTGGTGACAAAGATCATGTGCCTAAGCTCTTGGTTAATGTTAGTTTAATTAGAGATTTTAGAGATGCAAACAATTACTCTAAAAAAAGATCCTACGTGTCAGGGATTGAACTCACCCTGAAAGTATCGTAAAAAAGGAGCTAAGGAGAGCAAGAAAGAGGAGACTAAGATTAGCTCAAAATAAACTATGCATATCCAAAGAAAATTACTTAAGTCAAATAACATGAAATAAGCTACTTGTAAATGGAATATGAAATATAGTGTGAAACTAATGTTTACTTGCAATAATTACTTCTCTCCAAATAATAATTATGATTTAATCTAAAACAAGTAAATTAACAATGATATATCATTATGTTTTAGCTATTCTCAATATAAGAGCGATAAACTAAAGATGATAGTATTTAGATGTCAAATGCAACTTACCAACAAACATAAAGGAGGTTGGAATTCACCGAAACAAGGAAGGACAACAAAAAATAAACACTAGAAAGACTTGTGAAAACACCACAAACTAAACATTGTAACACATGCTCTAGAAATGTACTCTCAAATATCTTGGGGAATTAAATTAATTAGCTGCAAGTATCTCATAAATTCAAAGGACAACAAGTTTGACAAGAAACAACTATGGATTGATGACAACAAACTAAAGAGGTTGATCACACAACAAACTCAGACATGGGATAGCAAATAGAATGACTAAAACCAAGCAAATAGAGATATTAAATGAGTAACTAATAGAAGAAAGACTTCACAAGAGAAACACAAATCTAGAGGTACAAACACTCTATGTAACTTGAACAAACACTAAACAACACAACGAAACAACTTGGAGTATGTATAACAAGATGAATGTAAGTTTTTTAATGAGGTTAAGGTCAAAACAATGGATACGTTTCACTTGAACCTTAAATAACCTTGTAATGGATTATGAGGATACACATTGAATAGTGGGGTGTATAACAACACTTTGAATAAGAACATAACTGGAATGTAATAATTTAATGATAAACTACTAATAAAATGTATTATAGTATTTACTCTACTCCAATCTACTAACAAGAAAATGAACATTGATATGTCACTAATTGTATCAAAAACTAAATCATAGAAGGATGTTGGAATGTCCTCAAAGCATAGATCTTTGAATGGTATTGGTACTTAATCTCATGGGAAATTGCTTTAAGTCAAATGCTTCACAATCTAGAATTGAAAACTAGCATTAAGATGAAATAACAACATAACTAAGGTTATGTATCTATTTCATGAAAAGAATGGGTTGCAAAGATATGATTTTTGAACCATAGGATATGCAAGTGTAGATGCATAATTAGCCTAATCAAGGATAAATGTAAGGTATGAGCACAAATGAAGAGTTTGGGAGAAGGAAAAAATGGTTGGTGCACATGAAACGTTTCTCAACGAAGGCTAACTTTTTAAATGCATATACAACTTTCTGTGATGAAACGTCAATTCATGTAGATCGATAATTATGAAACCGCCACAAGCCTAAGTATAGGTCTAGGGTCAAACTTGACATATGAAACAAGATAAGAGGAAACAAATGGAGGGGTTCGAAAGATAGAATGAGAGATTAGAAAGAGGAGATGACACAAGCTATTAAGTTTTGTAGAGGTACTATCATTGATAATTGTGAATGTTGCATTGTGTTAATTATTTGTAAAATCGATAGGATTAGCTACTATGCGACACTTGTAAATATGGAAACTAATATATTCTAAATTTATAATTTGTCCCCCTAATTGACAAACTAGTTAAGGCTACATTTGAGAATCATATTCATGATTAATTAGTACAGTATGTGTGAATTGCATTCGTCGATCTTGGAATTAGTTCTAAGACTCAAAAAATTTCATATATAT
The DNA here is from genome assembly GCA_037957365.1 of Torreya grandis. Taxonomy (NCBI): domain Eukaryota; kingdom Viridiplantae; phylum Streptophyta; class Pinopsida; order Cupressales; family Taxaceae; genus Torreya; species Torreya grandis. The sequence goes on along the minus strand of JARHVA010000335.1, from coordinate 5,159,038 downwards.
ATATATATATATATATATATATATATATATATATATATATATATATATATATATATATATATATATAAACTTAATCACATATTAGTTGTAAGGTTTGTTCTATGGTAACATATAAACCCAATATGTTATGATCCTAGTCAATGGCGGCGATGAGTCAAAGCCATAATGGAAGTGGCCATCCTACTAACATAATGATTGATTAGTTATGGATGAGAATATTTGCTAGCTCAATAAAATTGTTACAATAAGTGATCTAGGTTCTACTTTATGACATAACTTGATCTATGTGTGTTGGAGTGGATCAATGGAGATAATAAGTTTGTTGAGGTACTTTATGATAATTGCGGAATGATTTTGTTTGTATATTTTATCTTCTCGTCTAAGTCTATTCATTTTTTGATGTACAAGGGTTTATATATTGATGTGCTTTGCCAAAAATTTGGGCAAAGATTGTCTTAGCTTCACATTTTTTTTGTCAAATTCAACCAAGACTCGCACATGACATTGTCTGTTAGGGTATGCTACAACCAATGACTTATATATATTTTAACCAATTTCAACAATTTAACATGTCTCATGAGATTATAAGAAGCAAGACTACATTGACTATCCTGCAAGCAACTATTTAATAGATGGAACTAATAAAAAGTAGTAAGTTATTTTTACATATATTAAAGCAAAATCTATGTGAGAGAAGGAAATCTAACTATTAAAATAACCAAATTTTGCCAACAACACCCATAATGACAACATGATTATGATCACTACTATAAATGTGAGAGAAGGAAATCTAACTATTAAAATAACCAAATTCTGCCAACACCACCCATAATGACAACAACATGATTATGATCACCACTATAAAGATGAGTGAGTGGTCGATGATATGTTAGTTGATTATGTAAACTATAGAGTGGAGTAATAAAGATTAAATGTTCTGGGACTAATTTTTGATGGATAACAAGCGATTTTGTATCTTGTAAAATGTCATTTGGGATTGATTTTTTTACCATTAATTTTTACAACTCCAGGTCCCTAATCTTAATTATCTTAAGCTCGTCCTAATAAATATTTTTCCAAAAACTTTCATTTACATTACAATATCATCTATTTTTATTAAGTTTATTTTTTCATTTGCTTTAATCGATTACTTCAAAGCACACCAAATTTGAGCAATTAATTCTATCAATGATTGCCTTACGGTTTAGATTTTAAATACATCCAATCCTATAATACTAAAAGAAAACCTTGGGCCTACCGACAAGGACAACCTTAAAGGTTCATTAACCCATGGATAATGATCGTGTTGAAAGTTGAGTAAACCATCCATAATATAATATTTTTCCTAGCTTAAAATCCTTAAAATTAGAGTAAATGTTTTTATTTATTTTGAAATGTTAGAATTTGTTGTCTATTAAATTGATGAATGAAATTATTATTTTGTTTATAAATGAAAAAAATACAATTATTCATAATTTAATACTTTCAAATAAAAATTAAATATACATTAAATATTAAAATTAAAATTATTTAATTATATTAATCCATTAAAAAAAATGTCGATGAATTGTAGTCCAATGATAAAGATAATGATAAAAGTACATTGTCCCGCCATAAACAATTTTCTCCTGTTAACATCTCACAATTACCTTAATTTTTTATGAAAAAAAAACCAAATTAAAACTTCCATGCGATAACATCATAAACCATGAAAAGACTCTTCTTAATCGATTCAGATCCCCACTATATTTAAAAGTAATTCAAAATTTACACAGTATTAAAGGCCTGAAAAAGCCGGAGTGAAAATTTGTGGTAGTTGCTGTTTTAATGGCAGTACAATTAAAAGCCTTTTTCACGAGTTCTATCCCCGTTGGCAATTCCCTTACAAGGCATTTCATGAGGTGTTGAGTTTCGTGTGAAGTCAGAGAGGAAGAAGATCAGGATCAGCGCATCCATCCACCACCTCCGAATCCCTTCACCACCATTTCCTGCAGGACTCAGTTGGATAGGTACTTTTTCCTTCTTTCCCTGTACCTGAATCGTCTATTTATCCTGTTTGTCTTCTTTTTTCATGCAGAAATAGGCTTGTTCTACCATGTTAAGTTGATTTTTATGCTTTTGTTCATTGAAATTTTGTACCCATTTCATCAATTTGTTACAAGCCTAGCGACTGGGTTGTTGGATCTGAAAGAGATCGTCTGGAGGAGCTCCTAAGGCCATATCTTCGACAAACAGCCCCACTTCTACTGTTGGAAGTTGGTTCCAGTGAAGAGAAATAAAGTATCAGCCAGAGACAATGATTGCCGGAAAAGGTGCCAAAGGTTTGCTCACTGGGAAGTCTTCCACCCCTGCACCTGCTTCTGCTGCTATTAATAAAAACAGGTCTAATAGTAATGACAAGGCTGACAAGAAGAAGCCCATCTCCCGCTCATCTCGTGCAGGCCTCCAGGTTTCTACTTGTTTTCATGCTCCTTGTTGATTATATTCCACATTTATATAGCTTTATGATTCCTTTTAGAACGACCCATATATCTTTCCTAGATTTTCATTGTATGCTTTCTGTTAGCTTTTGTTGGTGTATGTGTATCCTGTCTTAAGTTGACAAAAAGAATATGCAGTCCATAGCTAGGTTGGCCATGTTTGTTGATACTGATGTAATGTGGGAAAGTATTCATCTTGTCAGAATAAGTGGAGACCTGTCTCTTGTCTGTCAGCATTGTGTGTTTTATGCCACATGCTTAGGACACTTGACATGCCTGCCTTGAAATGTCATCCATCATTAGAACGCATTGTAGTAAGATGTCCCAAGTGTTGTATTGTTTTGGGAAGGTGGAGGGATATCCATGTGCTCTACACTAAGGGATGCTCTTTTCTTGAGTAGACTTGGCTGAAGTATAATCATGAACTGGGAAATGTATAAAGCCCTTTCATCCATTCATTAAGGATTAACTGAACTGTTACAAGTTTCATGGCTTATATGTGCCCTCCAGAATTGAAGTAGGAGCATGTTTCTTAGATTATTGTTAAGACCAATTTACTTTAGCAAATGCATACAGTCCTTGCATTCATTCACTAAGAGAAAAAGATTGACGGAACTGTTCCAAGTTTCATGGCTAGTCTGTGCTGTAAAGAATTGAAGCAGGAGCATGCTTCTTAGATTAGTGTTAAGACCAAATTGCTTTGGTTTAAGTTCATGAAGTGATTATTTTGGAGAAGATATAAACAACAGATTTTTATTATTTTAAGGTGCATTCTATTTTAGAGAAAAAGCTGAGGATAAAGGATATAATTATGTTTATAACTGTTTTTTAAGGAATCTTGTTTTGTCTAGTGGCTTCATCTACGCTATCTACCTTACAGAGACCATTAATTAGGGTGTTATATGTAATAACATGAGATGAACAATGACCATGTCTCTTTTTTGTTCAAAAACCCCTGTGCTTCCTTATCTGGACCTGATTTACATAAAACTTTTATCATTGTACTATAAGCTTTGGAACAATTCCCATCCGTTTTATTTCAGCAACGAGCAAGTTAATTCTCGAGAAATCACTGTCACAACTAAGACTATTGATTAACACATTGAAGATTGAAATGCTGTGTCTTTTTCTGTAAAAGACTATGGCTCAGCGTAGCAGTCTTACTTGTGCTGATGAATAGTCTTGGATTTGATAGCGATTTTCAAGAAAATATTTATGCATGTTAGTCAGAATAGAGGAAGTCCTCAGATTCATGGATGGTTTGGAATTATTTATGTCTAAATTGTTTCTATCTTAAATTTGGTTACAGACTTAACTTCATTAATAGCTGTCAAGCTGGCATAGGAGAGTGGAAGCATTAAGATGATTCTAGGTATCATTCTCGTTGGCTGAGGATTGTGCTGCCAGGAACAGCCGAAATTCCTTGTTCTAAGTTGCTTTCTTTCCAATAAAAAGGCTCTATAGCCAGCATACTCTTTTTTCACCTGCCACCCCTATCAGGTTCTCTCAAGGCAGTAGTGAGCATCAAAGTGTCTGTAGCCTGCATACTCTTCTTTCCCCTGCCACCCCAACCAGGTTTTCTCAAGGCAGTTGTGTGCATCTGTATCAGTAAATGCTTTTCTGAAGTCATGGAAATTGCATACAAACATCCTAGGATGAGCTACAATAAATGGAACACATCTTGACTTCCATTATTCCAATATTTCCTCTCCCAATGCAGAGTCTTACAGTTTTCGTCCATGCTGCACATGTACTAGTTTTGTAAATGTATACTCTATTAAATTTCATTGCCAATGTAGAATATTTTTAGATTGGATGTCTTTGGAAATCACACACTTCAATCGTACTTTCTTCATGTCAAGTTATACATACTTATGTTTATTACTACAGTTGTCTGTGCTGTGGAAGGATTAGTGGGCAAGAATGAGTTCAATATGCATACGACATAAAATTGCACATGGAAGCCATCTTTCAACAGGGGTGTAATGTATCATACTAAAGAAATGCATTGGCTGATACCTTTAAATTTATAAGACATATATAGTGTTGCCTTTAAATTTGTAAGACATATATAGTGTTGAAGAAGAATAAATAGGATTGATATGGCTGTATTTTTTATTGAATTGTGTGTTTGTAATGCAGTTTCCAGTTGGGCGAATCCACCGGCTGTTGAAGTCTAGAGTATCTGCAAATGGGAGAGTGGGGGCAACAGCAGCAGTATATTCAGCAGCCATATTGGAGTATCTGACTGCAGAGGTTCTGGAATTAGCAGGAAATGCGAGTAAAGATCTCAAGGTGAAACGAATCACTCCAAGGCATCTGCAGCTTGCTATTCGTGGCGATGAAGAGCTCGACACTTTGATCAAGGGTACCATTGCTGGTGGAGGTGTCATCCCTCACATTCACAAGTCCCTCATCAACAAATCCGCAAAGAAAGATTAGCTCTCTGTATTTGGAGCAGTGACAATCATCTATGATCTCATTATAGAATGTAATCTGAAAGCTTTTGCTCATGTAAATGACTGGATACGGTGATTGGTACGGGTTTAATTTAGGACTGTAAGTGTATTAGTCCTTGTTTGTGATATGACCTAATAGTTCCTGAGACTGTCCAGCTGGTTTATACAAAGTTAGAATGAAATTTTCCCTTAGTGTGGCAAATCAGAATTTGCTGAGGGCACTGCTCTCAAACCCACAATATTTAGCTATTCAAAATATCTTGACTTAATAAACATGTTTTTCTCAAAAAACAAAATCTGATATGTTGCTCATTAAATTAGGATGAGTATGTCCTGCTATTAGAAAGAAATAGAATTATGTTGCCCTACTATTTTGAAAGAAACAGAAAAATGTTGCCATTTTGAAAGAAATTGAAGTAGGATGCTGTTTTGAACGAAATTGAAAATATATTGCACTCTTGAAAAATGAGATATATTGCTCCCTTGAAAAATGAAATGTGTTGCACTTTCAAAAAAAACTGAAGTATTTTGCTCTTTTGAAAAATGAGAGATGATGCTCTTTTGAAGAAAATTGAAATATATCGCTCTATGTAAAATTGAAATATGTTGCTGTCTTGTCCATTGGGCGCATGATTCACCAATGGGTTGTCCATTGGTGTAAATTATTACTAGCAGTTGCACCATTGGGCACAAGGTTCACCAATGTGTTGTCCATTGGTGTAAATTATTACTAGCAGTTGCACCATTGGGCACAAGGTTCACCAATGGGCACTGTAAAGGTCATTGTGGAAGAGGGTTATGATTGTGACCCATTTAATATTTTGGTATTGAATGGAGAGGCTGTTTAACAGACAAGGTATCTGCTCCATTTGGTACATATTCACAAACAAAGAAAACTGGGAAAGTTTTGAATGTTCGACTCTTGATAACTGGGGATCTAATGGAATTTCAGTCAAGGTATGTATCTTATACCCTATCACTTACCCAAGTTTCCCTATGGTAGACGAACATAAAATAACAGAAAATGGAAGCCACAAAAGTTTCCGTAGGCTACAATGAATCTGTTTTTAGTGATGGGCAGGATTGTCTGCCAACTGCCTATCAGAATAGATCCGTAAATGGGTAGAACACTATCAGCAACCTACCTTGTATATTGATTTCCAATATTATTTCTCACATCAACTCTATCGGTAGCATTTGATAGTTGAGTATGTCAATATGGATTTGTTACATAGTTCATTATGTCAATATGATTAACTATAAAAACGAAACCTAACTTCATTATGTAATCATTATCGAAGGCCTGTTAAAAATGGAAAGGACACAGAATTCTGCTGGCTCTAATTAAAAGAAACAGGACAGATTTTTCCACACAGGATGGCAGTAGGCCTCTGGCTGAAGCAAGTTAAAAGAGATTAGAGGAAAGGCCCTAGAAGCCCTGCACTCTAACTTTGGAGCCACCTAGATTTGTTGTGGTATCAATTAGATCTTTAAAAAAATTGTCCATTTTAGTATGTGTCTTAATTACTTACAACTAAGGTTTGAAGGTCTAGTCCATTATACATTTTACGATATAAACGATTTTATCATGAACGAATATAAAATGCACTTTTTAAATTTATGATCAAAACTTAAACTTTGGAGTACTAATAGTTGACTTTTCTATTTCATGATGTAATTGGTTATTTTAGATTGTTATTAAGTAAATGTTGAACAAGTATTAGATATTACATGCTCAACTTCTCGTGCACTATATATAACCATATCAATATGTTCCATCAATAAAGTACAGTGTAACAATAACACTGTTAAACAATTAGAACATGCTCCACTTCTTGGACTTTTCCCTTATTATGAATAAAGGAAAATATTCAAAAACAATAGAATTACATTATCAAATGGGTTACATTATTAAATGGGTTATAATTTAATTGGTACGGATGATAGTAAAGTGTGTTGTCACACCATCCACTAAAATTTGAAGAAATAAAATTACATCTAAATATACCATTCAAAATCCAATCATTTATCAGAAGTAAAAAGGATAAAACTTCAAAAATGAAAAAAATAAAACACCACTACATTTAGATATACCACTTAAAATTCAAATTGATTAATTGTATTGAAAACAAAAGGCTCAGTCCATGATCATTCCCTACTCAAAGAATTCCTTAAAATTTTCCACAAATGAAATCCACATTTCATCTTGATTTCTATAAAACAATATTAAATAACCTAAAAAAATTGGAAATGTAAATGTGTATATATATATTAAATTTTTCTCAAATAAAATAAGAATAAATTAAAATAGATTAAAACAAACTCTCCTCATTTGCATAAGGTAAGGATTGTTCACCTCAGAAGTCTCATTTTCCCAAATAAAATAAAAATAAATTTAAATATATCAAATACAAAATAATATATTAAATATTAAAAAACATTTTCAAAACTTCTAATATAGTATGGTTTTTATAAACTTACATGTCAAAAAAAAAATCAAAATTTCTTACCCATGTTTATTTTTAAGCATCTGAATAAATCTTATGAATATATGTTGAAATAGAATAGACCAACAATGATTGTTGAACCAATAATTAGCTATGAAAAAAAGCCTAGAGATTGCAGTCAAAAAAAAACAAAATCTCGCCATGCTTAACGAAAAATGGAGAAGATACATCTTAGACTGTTTTGTGCAATTCTCCTCCAATAGCCATGAATTTATATATATGCACAATGCCCATCTTGGCCGCTTCCATATCAGATCCTTTCCAGTCCATTTTATTTTCCAATATTTTCAATCTCAAATGCCATACTTGTCTCACACAAATTAAGTCCATTCGATAGCCTAATTACCAATATCCTATCCTAAAAACTCCATCATTGGATCTATTGGTCTTATATAGTTTTAAAAAAAGGAAATTCAAATTTTTAAACTTTACTCAGATGGCAAAAAGATACAAAAGAAAATGGGTTGTTGTTGTCATAAAATATGCCTAACTTTTAACTTTAAAGTTAATCAAGTATCACACAACAAATTAATATTGATAAAAAATCAGAGATGGAGATAGGAGGTTTTTATGAGTAAGTTTATTTGATTTATTTTTTATTTGTCATTGTAATTTAAATGTGTTTATGTATATGTTTATGTCCATTTTTCTCTTGACACATTTATTAGTAGATTTTTATGAATTTATGATAATTTTTGTGTCAAATTTTATTTTTTATGATTTTTGATGAAGGTTTGCGTTAGCAAGTTTTTTTAACGAAAATTATGCCAAGGAATGACTAACACACAATTTAAAGAGAAAAATACTTCAATTTTGATAGCTCTACTTTTGATGATATAAGTTGCATTTGGAATGGGCAATTATATTTTCGACCCATTTTCGTTATTTTCTTACCTCCCAAAATAGATTTTTAATTATATTTTAGTTTAGTAAATCAAATATGTTTTTTATATTATAAACCTAATGGCATTTGAATTATATTAGAAAATATTAATATCTAATTACAATTCATACTTCAAAACATTATTAATATTGAATAGTATCATTTGACTTTATGGCCCTTGTCTTGGCTACTTTTGATCTCTACATTAATTAAGAATAACTTTATTTTATTGAAATAATTCTAGAAACAATTTTAGCTTTTAAAGGTGTTTTATCCTAATTTTGATTTTAGAAACCCTAAAAGGATAAAAATTAGTTGAATTATTTGAATAGATAAATATTACATTCAAGCATACATTTGAATGTAAAATATTCAAATTGATTGTAATGATTTGATAAATGACAGATGTTAAATATAGTAAGTATAACAAATGGTGAGTACTTAGTTATTTTGGTTGACTATTTGACTATCACTATATTAAGACAATGAAAAATAGACTAAAGCATTCGTGTGATTATTCGATTCAAAAACTATGTTTTTGTTCTTGCATGGTTGGTTTTATAAAATTTGGGTCTATATCGAAGTCATATTAACATGTAGTGGTTGGTACTGACCTATGTAGAATAGAAGGTTTGTGACCGTATGATCACCTTTGCCTATTTCTAAAAGCTCTATATGTGTGATGTTGAACCCTTATTATGCTCACAACTCCTTCAATAAGCCCCCTTCACCTTGAAATCCTAGGTGTGCTTGTGAGGGCTAAGATCCTTCGAAAACTAAGAAAGTATAATGTGTTGCGTTGAACCCAATCACCCATATTTGATAATTGACTGTTATTTACGTATCTGATACTTTGAGGAGAGAAATCAAGCCATGCATAGTTCTCCCACCTAATGTGATTGTGTAATTGTGCTTTTTCACTATATGTGTGTAGTTAATAACTTGGTTTTGATACTTGAGAATGTTTGCTTTGACTTGACTTTGGTATGCTTCAGACTTGGCTTGTGACTGATCTTATTAAGTGATTTATAATTTGGTAAGAACATGAAATATTTATTCAATGTGCATTAGTGTATATATGTGTCCTAGATAAGTGCTAAGGCCCTTATTAAGTGAGACCTTGATTTGTATGTGTATGAGTCCAGTTGGGTAATTTCTCATGCCACCGACATGTTAGGCAAATGGATCAACCCTAACAAAATGTTTGATTTGAAAAGTAGTTATTGCTAGAAGAAAGTCAATATTGACCAGATTAGGTCAGTATTGACTAGCGATACTGATTGAACCTAACATTATCGACCTGTGTAAAGATAGATTGAACTAAGCATCTAAGTATGTATGTGCAGGATAATATGTTGGTTTAAAATAAACAACGAGGTTTATGTAAGTGTGTAAATTAAAACAAAGGGATCAAACCCATAAGGTAGCATATGCCTAAGAGAATGACAAGTTAGGATCATATTTTTGTGTTCAAGGCATGCGTGGTAAATGTGTGTCGATATTTTATTTGTCTATAAATATAGGGGGATGAGTCATTGATTGAAGTGTTTGTCATTAGTAGAAGGCCATATCTATTTACTAGGGGTCCTTAGTACAAATATGAAGTGGGATTAGAAGTCCATATCTATACATAAGGGTGCCCAATTGGAGCTTGTAGTTGGTAGTAGATGTTGGCAGTACCTAGTTGAATTTTGCCGAAGTGGAAGTGAGTAATGTCTAGTAGAGGTTGTTAGTTCCTAATTGAGAAGTTCTTAGTTACCTATCACCAATAGCCCATCCCTAACTCCCTGTATATATATGGAGTCCATACCCAAATATATATAGATATAAATTTGCCCCTCTCTCCCACCCAAGATTTACATACCAAAGTCGAGTAACCCATTCCCAAGTGTTGATTCCCAAATACAAGTCCCATGTGTGTGTGTGTGTGTGTGGGCCCATCCCCAAGTCTCTAGGCCCGAATATGAGTGTTGATTCCCATACCAAATTCCCCTATCCAATATATCCTCCCGCCCCCTGCCACACACATATATGGTAAGTCTTGACGAGCATACTAAAGTGACCTATATTTATATATGGCCCCCCTACCTATATATATTTCAATTCATAATGTGTATCCCCATACCAGTAGCCCATTCCCCTAAATGTAGATTCTCCCCTTCCCCTCCACCTCCCCCTACTATATATATATATATATATATATATATATATATATATATATATATATATATATATATATATATATATATATATATATATATATATATATATATATATATATATATATATATATATATATCCTCGCTCCACCCTCATCCCTGTCCCCACCCCATATATAGATTTATTTACATATCAAAGTGCCCTATATATATGTGGGATCCATCCCCAACTCCAGTATCCCATAACCAACACCCAATTCCCTAGATATATAGGGTCCATCAATCCCCATAGAATAGATAGGCTTTCTACCAAATAAGTACTTAATATCATATTTTAATATCTACAAATTCCCCCTTTTATTTTAGTAATAAAATTGCTAGAGTAAAAGGAAAATATATACCTGATTGTGTATAACACATTTTGTTTTTTTGTAAGAAGCTCCAATTGTGCAGGTCATTCAATATCAAAACCTGCAACAAACATTTGTAATCAATATTGATGATTTGAAGTTTAAAATTTTAATTTAAAAATCAAAGAGCAAGGAAAGAGCACACATGTTTTGTTGAAAACCATGATTCCTTTGCAACTTGTTAGAAATAATGTTTTTTTTTGTTGAAGCATGGAGATACTTGTGCTTGTTTGTTGAAGCAAATGGAGATTTGGATTGATTATGCCCCAAATTTATATAACTATGCAAGCCTTTAGGTTGGAACATGTCTAAATCCTCATAAATATGGAGAGAAATGTGTAATGTACTAACCCAAATAACTATACAGGAAAAAAAGGGGAACCACGTGATGGGTTCACTATTGTAGATGAATTATATAATTTTGCTTCAATTCATTTAAGTTCACTCTATTTAAAACAAAATGCATGATCAAAATGGAATGAACGGTGTTCATGCCCCCATCATGATCACAAATTTAATTATATGGTTTTACTCAAATTCGTTCAATGTAGGATAAAAGACATGATCAAAAGAGAATGAACAATGCCCATGTCACCATCATGACCACATAATTGATAAATGTGAAGTGGAATGACAACTATTTTCCATTCAATTGTAATAGTACTATTGTGTGTGTGCATGAACTAGTATAATACCTTATAGATATGAAAGTGTGTATATGTGCATGAGTCAATATCATGCCCTCTAGATCTATTCCAATTAATATAGAATGATATGAATCTATATGTTAAATATGAGAACTTGTATCTCAAATGTATGTGAATGTGAAAACTTGTAATTCATGTAATTCATGTTCCTATAAACTGTGTACATATACCCGTGTGTATGCACCTAAGTGAGTATGAATATATATTCAAGTTTTTATAAAATGAGTGCATATACATGACATATACCCTCATAATCTGTAATGACGAGCCAATAACTATCATGTAACTGAAACATATGCTATCTTAAGCTATTCTAAATCTTTAAAATATGTACTCTAATCTAATTTTATGTTCATGTAGGGTTATGTCTCTATGAAAATCCTATTGTAATTTCCCCTTTTGAGATGAGGGGTGTGTTTTTTAAGTCACTCAACTCAAAAGAAGAGTTAATTATATCATGTCTTGTATAAAAATAATATCATGTATAATCATGTGAACATGTGGAGTGATGTCATCATAGTAATGTATATGTCAATCAAGGGATATATGTAACATATGTAATGTGGGGCATATAAGTGTCATGTCTATATAGATGTATTAGTGAAGCACATAGTAGTAACCATCATTGATAGATAATTGAATAAGACTATGTAGTATAGGTGTGTGATATGTATCATATCACCATTGAATGCCAAAAAGCTCAACAAGCGCAATAAACTTAAGTATTAGTGACACACATAAGACCAAGGGCCACATATAAGGGACATGAAGATGTCAAAAATAAATAAATCCAACAACTACACACAAGGGACATAAAAAATGTCACAAATAAGGGACATAAAGTTGTCACATAAATTGATTCCAAGGGCCACTTGTAAGGCACATAAAGATGTCTCGAACTAGGCCAAAGGGCCCCACACAATAGACAAGCACAAACTATCTTATTTTGAAAGAGAATAACAACATCAATGGATTGTAGAACAAGTAAACTAGTCTACACCATCCATATGTAATAATGTCACATCATTATATAATAACATATCCATGTATAACTATGTAAAATATGAGTAACTAGTAAGACATGTAATTAATATAGATATTTCAATTTGGTATAGATGTCATAGAAAGATATAACACATAATAGTGAAACCTATGAAATAGTGTGCCCCTAGTATTGACATAGCCATTAGGTAGAGGGAAGTCCAACATCTATATGTCTATGTTTAACTTGTATGTCTTGCATCATAGTCACATACCATGAAATGCATGTGTGCATGAAAATAATATTCCCTCTACGAAACATGTGATAAATAACATATGTAAATAATGTAATATAGTAATCATGTCATGCATAGGTCTTACTTTTTCATTTTTTTAATATTTAGAATGTTTTTATATTTTCTTGAAATAATTTCATGTATATATTTTGAAGTTATTTGATATAGTCAAGTAAGGCCGAGTGGAAATGGTTTCAAAAATAAAATAATGGGAGGGATATGATAAACCTACAACATGTGTCAAGGCATAGTGTGTACAAGATGTGATAACATGCCAATGTAGAGGAAGTGAAAACAAGTAATATGCTCAAATTGTATATGTCATGTAACTCAATAAGGTATGCCTTATTGGCAAGAATCGATGTGCACTCATGTGATATGTAGATATAAGTGAATATGGTTGTGTAAGATTAATGGAAGCCATAAAAGATGTACAAGTATTCAATATGTAAAAGTGAGCAAGTAAAATGCCATAAAGGATGTGCACTAGAATCATTAGTAGATAAGTGTCCTAGATGTCTGGATTGTCATGCTCAAAATTTTGCATGACTGAAACCACATAAAAATAAGTTAGTTTATTTTACGATTATACTATGCACATTCTACACAATTACATTTCCCATTAGCTATCCATATTCATAGCACAAGATGCACAATGTGTCAAAATAAACTTACATGTCTAAATGACATGGATGGAAATATGCAAGTGGCCGCACGGGCACTACACAATCATCCTGGATCCACTTGTTCTAATTAGCTTACATGTTTTTAAGCAAGCATACAACTGTTTAAGGAACTAAGTAGGTCCCATGACTCTAATGTCTATAATGGATGCTCGACTAAAAAATAGGTGGTTTCAAGCAACCAATGGGTCGAATGATTTCTCATAACCCAAAAGTGAGATTCGAAGGAGACCCCAATCTATTACAACCAATCATAAGTCCTATTTGCACCTTAAGTCGCAAGTTAATTCTAATTTAAATTTGACTTACTTTAATGGAAAGTACTTAGCAAGGAGGATCATACTCCTCATATGACCTCAAAAGGCATCTAAAACATCCTTGCTTGGCTATTTGAGGATAGAATACACCATCACAATTGTTGAATCCTTTCTATCCCGATCATAAAATTCAGATAAGATGATGAAATTATTAAAAAATTTAGGAAAATAAATAAAAGTTTCAAATTAATTTCTAAATTTTATTTTAAATTTAGTGAAGAGGAAAGAAGTTTTGGAGGATGAATTGTCCATAGTCATCTATCTTCACCTTCCTCATCCTTAGATGAGTGATATTAAGGGGTCTCTAAGATTTTAACATTTAACATTTTTATTTATTTTTAAAATTCATTTTATTATAAAATGTTTAGGTTTGTTTTGAAAGCACCCATCTTTTTGAAATGTCTTTAAAAAGTTTCAGGTTCTTATAATTTAAAAAAAAAGTGTTTAGAAGCTTCAAGCTCCTCCATAACCATTAATAATTGTCTAAACTAAATTTAATTTTTATTTTTAATTTCAAATTTTATTTTTTATTTCAAATAATAAAGAATAATAAGTTAATAAGATTCCCTTTGAATCAACATATCTTGAGGCTTCTAAGAATCCACAAAAGCCATTAAAGCTAAAATGACCTATCCTTAACAAACATATCATATCTTGAAAAATATAACTTTGTAGTCCCTAAAAATACTTCCATATGGAAGAGGGAAAAAAAATGAAGGGATATACCTTTTCGGTTATTCCACCCTGGTGTTCTAATAGCCTCTAACAACTGTACAAAATCATATACATGTTTATAAAATTTTCTAGTTTCAAAAAATAATATACATGCATAGACCACAATTAGAAACTTCGAATAAAATTGAATATTTAATAATAAAAAGATAAACTATAAGATAATGCCATGCAGATTTAAGAAACCATGTGGAGGCAACTAAGTGAGATCAACCAAAGTTGATAGCCACATGATAAGGGGAGTGGCTCACATGGCTTTTTAAGGATATAATCTACCATAGTCTATCTACTTGCTCATGCCCCAAACCATGTCCATCAATGGCTTGGGCCCTAAACATCCTATTGCAATATTCCTATTAGTGAACATTGGCTAAGACCTTGGGCCTACCCTACAACTAAGGGTATAATTCTAAACTTCTAGGATCAACTAAGTGTCATACGTTGTTCAATATTCAAACATTCACTACAAGCCCCCTATTACCCTAAAAATGTGAAATAAATCCATACGAGTCTTAAAAGTTATCAAACTTCATCCAAAATTATTTTGGGCACCATTTTTCACTATTTTGTATGCATAAAAATTGTGTGAAAGTTAGATACTTTACAAAAGAAAATATAATAATATTAGTAGTTCATATTTAAAATTTTATAGAAATTAAATTGTAAACTTAAAAAATAATTTGTGAAAAATAATGAAATTTTGGAGAAGCTTATTTTCTACTAAAATTATGTTTTGGAAAAAAAATTAAACTTAAAATTCTGTAAAAATTATAAAAGTGAAATTAGCCCTTTTTACGATTAATGAAAAGCATAACATTTCAAGCATTTGATACGAATTTAATAATATTTTTGACATTATTGTCTAAAATGAATATTATAACATTCTCAAAAACATTTTAAAATTATAATTCTATATATTACAATGTCCTTTTATTATATTTTCTCTTTCCTCTTTCATTTAACACTAAAAAATGAGAACAAAAATGTTTACAAGTGCAAAGTATGCGCTCCTAATTTTCTTTCTCACTACTTTTGATTTGAAATTATTACGTAACAATGGATTTTGACAGCCAAGAATATTTACATAAAAATTACAAAGGAATATAAATAAATAAATCTTAAAAATAAGCTCTATTTCACTCCTGTAAGGCCAAACCAAGGAGGGACTCACCTCCCATCCTTTTGCCATCATTGGGCGGCTACCCTAGGACTCCCAACACTAAACATAAGTAATACCAATAAGCATAGGTAAGGTAAGTCTATGCAAAGGGAAAAAAATGGTCAAGCAAACTAAATAGGCTCAACTTAGAAAACTTTCCTACAACAAGAGCTCGCACTCACACCCAAATCCAAAATCACATAATAATATAAAGCAAGAAAACACACACACACACACACACACACACACACACACACACACATATAATGGATAATAAATGTAAGGCAACCACAAGAAATTTATAATCTATGATTAGACTCTAGAAACACTAATTGTGAATTAGACTTACTACTCTCCACACTACGGGGTGGGAGAATGAGAACTTTGGATTACCCTCCCTTGCCTAAATCCCAAGAAATATGTCCAAGTAGGAGGACTTTGGAACATATTTTTCATGCCCAAACCCTATTCAATGAAATCATTTGACAAATACATAAGCTAAACCCATTTGGGCTTTATAACTTTACAATTTCAAGTCAAAAAAAGGGATGTTCAAACAAACAAAAAAGGTAGAGTGATTGAACATATCCATGTCCCAAAAGAGGCACAAAAATACATGGTTGCCATAGGCCCCACCATGAAAAATAACAAGAAAAAGAGGGTAAGCCAAGTTGCCATACAACCTTCTGAAATACCCTTGCAATAAGAAGGGAAAATATTATTTGAAGAAAAAAACAATAACGTCATGGTGGAATGGGAAGGCCTACCTTAGCTTACCACTTGATTCAAAACAAGAAAACGTTCAACAAGTGTTTGTTGTAAAAAATATTCTTTAACTCCAAGCTCTTCCTTCTCTTTCTCTAAGCTCCTTCCTTCTTCTCAAGATCTAACTCACCTCTCCAAGCAAAAAATGAGAAAAAATTCCTTCCAAAGGATATTTTCCTTCCTATTATATAAAAGCCTCCATCCTAATGGAAAATGGGAAGGTGAGACTTGTCCATTCCTATTCCTTGACTCTTCTACCAAAGTTTTGTAATGTGATAACTATTCTTACAAACTCATGTGTGCAAACAAGGATTTCCATGCTCATTAATATGTTCTCTTCCTCATACCATAAATGGTTGCATGAGCTATCCTAAAGGTTCTTACACACTCCAAAAAGGTCTAAGTCTATCCCTTTGATCAAAAGGGGTTTATATACACCTAGCAACCTCTAAATTTCACTTTTGACTAACTTAAAAACATGAGTCTAATTTTTCATTTGAGTTTTTTGTTAAGGGTAACTAAAATGGGTCTCATGTATACCTTTATGAATTAAAATAAGGTTAAAGTAACATATAAAGTGTGGCAAGGGGGTTTGAATAGTGACATGATGTCTGAAAATCCAAAACTTAAAAATAGGTTAAATGATATGTTGACCCTTGGATTTGGCTAAGTGTAGCGAAGAACAAGCATGCACATGAGGTAGATGAAGTCATAAATAGGTGCCAATGTTCAAAATAAGTAAAAGGTGTCACGCACTAACCTACCCATCTTAGGTATGCATGCCCAATAAGCATTTCTAGAAAGGTAGGTGTTGTGACCAACATGCCCCATCTTCAGTTTTCATATGGGGGCCCTTTTTATTCTTGTTAGACATTTGGTTTGCAATTCTTTAAATGTGAAGATCTAAAATATTGAATTTGTGCTTCATTGATTTTAACGGGTTTGCATAATAAATCTTATTATAAATCCTTAGTCTGAATAGGAATCTAGAACTAGATTTATATAAATAATGATCTGACCTTTTTAGGGTATTTTATAATTTTGCCTGTAGCAATATAACCAACTTTTGCATTATTTCAATGTCGAATGACTAAGTGATTATTAAATTTTCCTTTTGTCTTAGTTGATTTCCTATAAATGGGGAAAAAATTCGCTTTGGATTCAATGAAATTGGCTTTCTTTTCATTAATTTTTCACCCCTTTCTTACTTTTATTTCAAAAACTTAACCATTTTTGAAAATCATGTTGTTTTCATTTCAAATTTCTAGACCGTTTGTGTTCGAAATTTCAAATTTACTAATAGTGTTTATTTATATCAATTCATGCAGGTGCCCACTTCATTCTTGGAGCCACATGGAAATCTTTCACAGCTTTGATAGTCTGATCCCTTGGAAAAATTCCTTCAACACATAGCCATTTTTTAGAAAGTTTCTAACAAAGTCATGTGGTGAGTTTTCACTACTCTACAACACTTAAATGATTTATTTTTTGATGGGAAATTTCAAACCTTTATATCATTAAGATGTTTTTAAGTGGCATCATCCCAATGATCTACTATCCTAGAGCCATCCACATAATAGTAGACCCCCCAAACAATTAGATTAGTAGGATCATGCCACACGGTGCAATATAAGTGACCCACTATCCTGGTGCCTTCCATACAACCTCAAAACATGTCAGAGCATTGGGCTAGTGGGATGTCTCCACATGGTAAAAGTTTGCTACTGTATGGCCAAGGCACAATCAAAGCATAGGCAAGGTCTAGGCAAAGTGATAGGTTACCACGTGGTAAAGAAGTCAACCTTAGGGAAATGAAGAAAGGTCAATAGCCAAATAAGTAGGCCTAGTCACCAATAGAGTTCGAGAACCAAGATTTATGATTTCCTAGCCCATCAAGGTTGCCAAGTACTTCAAATGGATTATGTTTCAAGTCTACATAACACAACTATAATACAAGTGGTTCTTTACCGACCAAAAATCCCCAAAGTGACAGAATTAAAGACAAGTAATGATAAACCAACTTGAAAGTCTTAAAGTCAGGGTAGATCGACATATTCATTTGATCAGTCTATGAATTAAATGTAAATTATACGTAAGGCATGGTGGAATGCTAGTCCTAAGAAAATCTAAATGATAATCTGTCACTAATATTTGACTCTATTTGTAATAGCCTTCATAATTGAATGTAAAACTCTCAATATGGTGTGAGTCATTACTTGGCTTGCACATTATAAAGAATCAGAAGAGACAATGAATATAAAGGAAAAATATTTGCCTTGAAAGATGTGTGGCTTCTAATTGCAAATCATACTTAGGCTAGTAAATCTATTAGAATCCCAACAACTTTTTCCAATCACCATTAAATATTCTAACCACCCTAGTAGTGGGATGAGCAAGTTTCATGGACAAATTTGTCTATATAAAGGACATCATTTCCTATTTCAAAGGATTGGTAAAATTTAGACCCAAAACATTCTTGGAATTTAGTCAAGATTATACATGCTATTCTCTCTTGCTTTGGACTTTACTTGTCTGTCAGGGTTGGCACTTAGTGTAAATAAACTCTATCAAAATTGTAATAGAATTTTACTTGTTTAAATTTTTTCTTTTGCTCACCAAATGATGTCCATTATTTCATGTGTTGAATCCATGCTTGTGTCAAATGGTTATCAATATGGTTAGTTACAAAATTGAATATAGTAATTAGATTATGCCGCAACTAATCTACTTTGCTTATGAATTCTTTTCATTTCCTTTAGAATACTCTTTACTTTATGTGATTGTTATAAAATAATCTGAAAGCTCTGTGTGCAATAGCTATAAGTCTTTTGTGTGTTTACATTTAGATAATAATTATTTAGTTATGAATTTATATTTTATCCTTATAATATTACCTATTGTGTCTCTACAAGATTGTGCAACTACTAAATCAGGTACACAATGGTATAATTGTGACTTGGCAGATTTTAGATATTGAAGTAGTAACATTCTCATAATTAGAAACTCTCTTTTTTCTATCCCTTTACCCTTTGTTTTAGAACTGAACTACCCTCTCCCATGTTTTAGAAAGTGGTAAAGTGATATTCAATAGTACTCTAGTGTTAAAGAGAATAATAATGACTGAATTACAACTGTCACTAAACAACCTTTGAGCCTCTTGTGGTAATAATTACTACTCTTTAAATATAATAGGGTTAAACTACTCAGTCTTTAGATTGAGCTAACATCAATCCTAAAATTAGAGAGGGGATATATTTATCCCATGCATTTTCCTTCACTTTTCTCACTAGAACACTTAATCTCATAAGTGATTTTGGACCAAGGGATTTTGGGGTAAACAACAACTAGTGTTAGGAGGGAAAGAGTTATAGTTTAATCTTTGAATGAGCACTAGATTAGTTATAAATTATTGAAATTTTGTAAAATTTGGCTAATAATTATAATATGTATTTGAAATTTACTGGTGTTTACTTTGTTTTCTTCTACTTTTGCTTTCCCATCCTATTGTTAGCTTAAATACATGTAGAAATTGGACCAAGAAGAATAGTTGTGAATGAATTATGCATTGTGAACCAATTTGGAGCCTAGTGTGCACATTACCTAGTCCCAATTTTTCCATAGGAGAATGATTATCTCGCCATTGCAAATCCAAAAAAGGGATTGAATTGATGGAAGAAGACCTAGACCTATAGTAAACCTAGTGTTCACTATCTCTTCATCTCAAACCACCCATAACTAGCATATACCCATAACATCCCTTATAGTTTGGCTTGTTGGGTCTGCTATAAAAGTACCTGGGGTTATCCACGACTTACCTAGTAATCCAGAGAGATGCTTACCTAGATTCACTCCTAGTGTGGGAAGGACTGTAGAGGAGAATGTAACATCATACAAAACTACTTTGAGACTTCTAAATGTCGAGCATGAAGATATGGTGTGTAGGATATTCCCATTCATGATCATGGATGCATATACAACTAGTTCCTAAACCTTCCTAAGGAATCCATTATAATGTGGGACCAGTTTAGTATCACTTTCTTGGCCTAATTTGGGAATTTATAAACCCAATTATCCTATATCAATAGTTTTCCTACATTAAATGTGAGCCTAATGAACTCATTAGGAATTTCAAAGGACATTTATAAAATATGTATAGTCAACTCACAAATATTTATAAGTTGGATGCTCGGTTAGCACTAAATATGTATAAAAATACATTGGACTCGTGGAATGTTATGTTCTTAAAGCGAGACCTTATGGTGATAACCTTAACTTTGGCATATGTTGAAGCTATCAAGATCAATAGACAACTCAATCCACAAGGCCAAATGATGGATCTCATCCATAATGCACTATCTAATGTGCAAGCCTTAAACCTACCTCCTAATGCAAACCAAAGTGTGCATTCACCTCAAAAAAATTTAATAGAACTTGCTTCCAATGAGACATGTTACTCTAAATCAGCACCTAGGTTTTCTTAACCTAGTGAAGAACGAGGTGGTTCCCTGGTTGTAACACCAAATGATGTTTGAAATAGTTAACAATACCCAAACCATACCCCAAGATTCTACAAACAATGATTTGGATGTCATTCGATGAATGGTGCAAAGACGAAGTAATAACTTTCTTGGTTTGTAAAGTCAAATGGGTATCTCTAGTGATAAGAGTTTAAATAGGTGTATGCATCTAAATTCACTCGCTTGCATTATGCTCACTAATATTTATATTAGTTAACATTAATTCAACTTATCTCATTTAATCCCATCCTAAAATAACTCCTCATAGTTATTTGCCTAATATCACCCTTCTATTATTCTTCATCTACTAACCTTATTCATTCCCACTTCATCATTAATTTATCTTAAATCCCAATTATCCCATCTTAATCCCATTTATCTATTATTTGGGAATTTTAAATTCCCAATAGCCCACCTACTAGCCTATGCCTAGGATATCCTACACCTGTAGTTCGTAATCCCTACCTAATCCCCTTATAAGTCTAATTAATCCCTAAGAGGATTCTAGAGTCCTCTCTATTCTAACCCCTCATCCCTAGAAGCCTCTAAATCTAGAAGTTTCCAAGGAATTTTAAATTCCTTTTAATCATCAACCCTTGATATCCTTCCCCCAACTTCAAATCTCCACCATTGATGTCTCCCTCCAAAATCTATTTAAACAACTCACTTCCTCCATCGAAACCATCTTAGAAAATCCTAAAGCCTCCATGTCCAATTAGCAAGTCAGCATCAAATCCATGTCCATGAATCTATAATCAACCATCAACAATCCTTCATCATGCCATCATAATTTCAAAATATGATTCTAAATTCAATCAATTATCCATTTGAACATCCTAGAAGGAGGCTAGTAGAAGCAAGGATCGATAAGATTTATCCTATAATTTTGATTTGTTTCCATAATCCTTCTTAATAGGTAGTTTGATTTTTGGTTTGAATAAGGTAGATTAATTCATATTTGCTTAAAATCCTATTACATTTTGGTGACCATGGTGGGAGGGGCATCCCTCCCAAACTAATAATTTTGCTTGTAAGGGGTGTTTTTGCTAGCTTGCAGGTCAGATTTTTGAATTTTTATGTGCACAAGGATGATCTGTGACATTGAATTGGTAATTGTGACTATGTAGTGATGATATTGTCACCGTAAGTTGCAAGTTTATGCTAACCATCAGATTTAACCACTAATAGTTTTCCCTAACTATGACAAGTTTTAGATTTTAAAAAAAATTGTGACTTTGTATAGGTAGATGCAGTTTTTACCTATTGACTTGCATTTTTGCAGGTTTATGATGCGAGCATAAAGTCACCACAAAATTAAAACTTTGACAATTATAGTTTTACCCTGTAAACTATGATATTGTAGATGAAAGTTATGATATTGTGATTTTTGGATAAATCCCTAATAGTTGACCATTAATCTCTAACCTACGTGATTAAATTTGGGTGTTTTCTATTTTACAAGGGACCAATAATCCTTTGATCCTCAACTCCTCTTTTGTATCATGTTTATATCATTAGGGGTCTTAAGAGGAATTTTTTCTAACCCCTTGTTATAACCATATTATGTATCTTTGTGGTTTATTTGTGTGATTGACAAGGTCACCAAGAAAGGGTAACAAGTAGGAAGAACATCCAAAGCTAAGTCAAACACACAACACTTTACCTTTTCCCATTATTAAAAAAACCATAGATTATGAAATGTGGAGAATTATGACTTTGTTCTGTGCATTAGCAGTTTTGCATTTATACTAGCAATTTTATCATTCTAATCAATTTTGTCATTTTTCAATATTTTTGTTTATTATTAGTAATCTCTGCATTATATAGGGTAGATATCTAATTCACCCATTTTTTGGTTAATCAAAATTTTATGGACATTCTGTTAAAAATATAAGTTTTTGTTTAAAAGATTTTAATATATTGTAATTAGTCTCTTATATATCATTAATCATCTATAAATAAGATGTCTTTAGGCATTTATATAATCTGTCACCTACATAATCATCTATTTTTGTCAAAGGGCTAAAATTTTGAGGTTTTGTAGTTTATAACAAAACCACAACTCTCATTTTATAATTAATAGTGATTTTGTCATTTACAGTCATGTTTTTATCTAATTGTTGTAGTTTTACAAGGTGACCACCATGGTTAACTAATCACTGCAAAATCACAACTCACAATCTTTGATTTTGCCTTAGAGTTGTGGTCTTGTAGTCTCGATTGTGATTTTGCACTAATTTTTTCTTTCAAATTGGTCTTTTTAAGTGTGTTTTTTAGTCATTTTTGGTAAATTTTGAGTCATTTTGGGCCTCCTGCAAGGCCCAAATTGTCTTTGGAACTAGGGGCTCTACTCCTTGACCCCAACCTATACCACTAAATGCATTAGGGGCACTGCTCCCAAACCCCACAAGGGGCTCTATCCCTTGACCCTGTAAGGGGCATTGCCCCTTGACCCTATAAGGGGCATTGCCCCTTGACCTCATTAGGGGTTGATACCTCCAGAACCCCACGTTGTGGCCTGCTCACCCCAAAGGAACTACAGAGCCAAATCATGATTTTTTTAGGGTGTTTTTCTTAAGGCCTATTAGACTAACATCTTCTTTCTTTTAGGATTGAACCTAGAGGCTATTTTGTTTTGTCTAAAACCTTCTTTTATAGGTCATTATTTTAGTCTAACATCTTGACTTACATGTTTACACTCAATATTATTAATAAAAAACTACTAATCCTTTTCTTGCAAGTTACCTCTTTTTGAGTGTTACTTGAAACCACTAACTGTTTGCTTGTAAACTACCTATTAAAGACTCCTTGTAAATTAAAATTTTAACCATTTTGATCACTCTGTCTTGTATATATCATTATCTTGTATATTCTTGTCTTTTATCTTGTAAATATACATCACATCTTAATCTTAACCTGTCAATTAATATTTTGTCTGCATGTTTGTATCTTGAGGGCTGCGGTTGGTGCATGCTCTCCCCATTGCATCTTTGTGGTGATTCTTAGGGGATAAAAAACCACCTATGAACCCCATTCCCTTTTTATTTTTTTAGGGTGATAGTGACCGTGGATTTCACCACCACACACTAATCCAAACTCTATGTTATAGTAGACTCTAAAAATCCAGAGAGTTATCATCTTGTATATTCTTACCTCATCATCATCCTTTTGTACATTTCATGTTTTTCATCATCACATTGTACACATTATCTTTGTATATCCTTGTCCCTATCTCATCTTGTCTTTATCCCAACCTAATCTAGTCACCCCCATATTATCTTGTCTCATCTTTGTTCATATGCCATCATCTCGTCCCTATCTCATCATTGCCTTTGTATATCTTTATCCCATCTCTCATCTTATCTAAATCTCATCGTAGTCTAGTTATATCCACTCATCATTGTCTATATCCCAATCACATCTTGTAAATCCTTGTCATTATCCCCTTGTACATCATTTGTTCTTTTGTATGTCCTTATCTCATCCTCCCATTCTACATATTATTCTTTGTACATCCTTCTAGTCACATCCTATCACTAGACCCACCCATCATCACACCACATCACCTACATATTGTTTTGTAAATCGTATATCTCATCATCCCCTTGTATATGCTTTATTTCTATTGTACATCCTTCTATTCATATCCTATCCTAGTCTCCTTATCCATATCTTGTCCTAAGTCCATACCCAATCAATTGTCTTGACCTTGCCTTTATTACCCATCTAGTTTGCCCTTGTCCTATTTTATTCTAGTTGATTCTTTAGGTCATATACAGATCTAAACCATCCCCATCATTATTCTTAATCATTTCATCATCACCTATCATATTCATCCTTGTCCATTATCCTATCACCTTCATCACATAATCCTATCATATCCCATCTTGAGCAAAATTAGTCCAAGGTCTTGAGCTAATCTTCTTGTTATTCATCCACATCATCCTATCATTATAATTCACTATCATTCATCATTTGGTCAGCTCCCATGCCTAGTCAATATCCTACTTACATCTTACCATTTTGTCAGTTTCAAATCTAGCAACCCATCAATCATTAATCTAATCATCTCTAGTCAAATCATCTTTCCTATTCATAACTATCACCCATCACTTGTCGCTTTTCTAGTTTGAATCTAGTCACCCATCAAATATCTAATCCTTTTACTAGCTTGACAACTAGAAATCGTTGATAGGTTGTTATCACCTATTGCACTATTGGTCTAAAATCTGATCCTAGTATCCATCCATCCATTATCATCTAATCATATTAGCTCAGTCATTGGACTTATTTTTGTTTGAGAGACCTATTTTCATCATCCATCACCATGAATCTATACCCCACCTTCATCTACCAATACATAGATTCCCATAAGGATGATATCCTCTTAAGGTTTATTATGATGGGTGTTCCACTTCCAGAAGGTGTTGATCCCCTTCAACTCATTGTACCCCCCATCCAAGCCCCTTCATGTGAGTCCCGTACTAATCATCCATCCACTAGTCATAGCCCATCATTTACCCCTTCCCATACTAGCAAATGGGATCCAATATTGACCACATTATCTACTACTAATATACCCACCCAATCATGACAACAATCATCTGATCTCAAGCCCAATGCTTCCACATCCAACTCACAAAGAGAAGTAGGTCCTTATACTCCCCTTCCTATGTCCCTGAAAGCTCTTTTCAAACAACTAGTCATTGCTAACATGAAGGTATATCTAGCTATACAACATCTTAAACCTACAAATCCTAAGCCATCTAGGTATAAATCTAATCAATACTATGCATATCACTGAACTTGGGGGCATACCATTAATTGATGTCATAATTTCCAAGATTATATCCAAAACCTCATTGTCTGTGGTGACATAATAATAGAGGATGAACTAGATAAGTCTCCATCCCTGGGTGCATAAGAAGAGGGATTTCAATATTCCATTTTCAATCATGATCAATCCCTTCCCCTTTCAAGCCAAGGTCAAGACACCACACCCATCTTCCATGATCCATCCATTAAAGACTAATCTAGCCCTCTCCTCTCTCACAAATCTATCATTCATTCATCACCTCCCTCTCACCCATCATATCACAAACCCCATGTTGAGAGATCAATAGTGGACAATTACTCCTCTACTCACAACATTTCATCTTGTACATCGAAGTCAACACAAGTCTTATTAGCATTAGGATCATGTTCAACATCAATATCTAAATCAGATTCCTCATCAAAAATATCATCCCTCATCAATATTACAGTAAATAATGATCATTCCTATATTTTTAAGGATACCCCTAATATTGATACCTCCAATCCATCATTAAAATGATCATTCCTATATTTTTAAGGATACCCCTAATATTGATACCTCCAATCCATCATTAATCATACTTTTGGATACCAATCAGGATGATGAAGTCATCACATAGTTCTTTTAAGCTTTATCTATTGAAGATTGTCATATAGAATCTAATCTTATTCTGGATGCATCTACTACATCCAGTCTTAGTGATCCTTTTGCTGATCTTGAGGAGATTTTATCTAATGTCAAAAATGGGTCTCCTAAGAATCCTTGTGAATAATATTCTACCCTATCACCACTCATTGACCTCATCATACCATCTTTACCACCTTCATCCTCATAGATCCCTTTCTCCCTATCAATGATCATTTAATCACCTCCCTCCATAGGGATTAATAAGGACATACATCATTGGAACCTTCCTTGAGAAATATGATGTGTGCCACAAATACAAAAGTCTAAAACCATGTTAAAAAATGCGTTCATCATAATCAAGTCATCTTTGATCCCATAAGTCAAAGTCAATAAAATTCAAATCCTTGACCTAATCTAAATGCATCTTTCCCTAGTGAAGCCCAAAATATGGCACTAAGGGAATTCCAAAGTCAAAATAATCATTATATATCAATTTAAAAATCAATCTCCCCTATTGAAGTCCACTCTTAGACACCAGGGGGCAGTCAAAGTCAATTATAGTCTCAAAATCAAAATAATATCAAAATCAGTAACCAAATGGTCTATAATCCTTTAAGTAATCAGATCAAATATGAATTTCAAAGTCAAAGCATCTTGGATATTCTACTTTGTCACATGACACGAAGCATATATTGAATGTCTATAATCTCCAATGATGTATGTGACTACTATTACTAATCCTCCATCACTCATCATACTATCCTATCACAAACCCATACACCACTCATGTCCTATCATCTATTCAAGTCTTATAAATCTTCATCAATATCTAATCAAATCCACACCTTATATTACCTTATTGGGTAGCATTATATCTCCTAGGGGAGATAAAGATACTTGGTCTAGATATCTAGAAGGATCATAATCAAGAATCACTAAAGGTCACAAGGACATTAATGCATCTAGTGATGACAACATGGTCCTAACATCACACATCCCTAGAATAGGTGTTGGCTGAAGACCATAATAATTATTGCATCTGACATCTCACCTTCCAATAAATTGAGATTCCTATAAAGAAAATCAAAAAATTAAAAAAAAAATCATTTGTCCAATGGTGAAAACTAGTCTTCTGGCACCTTGGGTAAGTACTATGATGAAAACTAATTTCTAGCATCGTGGTAAAATAATCAATTATCTGCATTTTATCTCAACACTTGGGGGGAAAATTCATCCATCCCTTGTCAATCCATCCATACTTGTCTCATCTCTCATCAACTTTGTCTATATAACCCATCCACATCATCTTTATCCATCTTATCCCCTAGTCCATTATTCTTACCCATAATCTTCCATCATATCACATTCCTTCCCATCTTGGCCTTTGTAAGGAATGGAAGGTGTCTTGAGAAATATTCCTAAACCATCTTGGCATATCCTCCAATGGACACACAAGAAAATAAATATTTGGTTCCTTCATGATGTGGTCATTGGTAATCCCTAGTCCCTTCTTACTTGGTCCTCATCCCCTTTTAGACATCATCCTCATCTTTTTGTCGTATTCATCCATCATTCCCTCCATCCTTATCCTGATTACTAGGCTTGGTAATACCTTTTCTAGTAGCCCCATTTTTATAGTGTATATACATATCCCAAAAGGCACTAAAAATTAAAATATGTCAAAAACCCTAAAAATCATAAAATTTGAAAAAGCCAAAAACCCTAGTCCATGGTGTCTTGTCTTATGCCTATTCCCCTAGTTGCATCCATATCCAAACCATCTGATATCCATCTCTATGTTTTTTTTATATCTTCCCATCCATCATCCTTTGATACAAAATTTCATCTTGAAATCCAATCTTAGTGGTCACCCATCCCTTCATATCTTTAAACTCATCCTTGGCCTATGTATTATTGGCACACATAACCTTATTTAATAATTTAATCCGACACCCATCATTTCCCTAGCAATGCCTCTTCATACCTAGCACCCATCACATCACCTTTTTGATAGTGTGGAAGGTACTTGATCCCATCAAAATCTTTATTTTTACTCTTCATACTTAGCACCCATCTAATCACTATTCTGCAAGTGTGAAAGGTATCTGAACCCATCATCTCCTAGTGTCCTTGCTAGATTGAACTCTTACAGGGCCTCATTTGTTGGAAATATTTGGTCTTCACTTTTATAAATCATCTTCCTTAACCACTTTTCGATTATATTTCGAGACCAAATTAGTATTCAAAGACATTCTCCCCATCCTCCATATTTTTATCCACAACTAGGGGAAACATCTTAGCCTAATCCTAATCATGATCACCCTATCTAAATCCAAACCCATATTAAGTCCAAAATCACATCATGATCATCCAAGCCATCACATAATAACTCATCGCATCATTAGACAAGGCATTGGGACATTACATATAAATACTCATGTGTGTGACTTGTTCATTATGTTTGTCTTGTTTGCATGTCTTTTATCATGCATATATCTTGTTTGTCTTAATTTTTGTTTGAATCATTTTTTTTGTCTATTGGGAAATGAACATAGATGTAATGAGGACACCAAAAGTGCCCTTGAGGATGCATAGTTTGCTACTTGCCCTTACACTTTGACACCATATCCTCTTGGTCATGTCTATATCATGGGTCATAGTCCTAAGTCTCATATCTTTTGGATTGTTTAGACTATGATGAGCCTTATGATAATTGTGATGGCTTGATTATCTACACCCTCATCATTTATCTAATCATCCTTATTCCCATCACTAAGCTCATCTTCTTAGCTTATCTGACTAACATCCAACCTTTAATCCTCATCTCATCATCTAGGTCATCATCTTCTAATCACTAATCATCTTCATCATCATTCTCCATCCTCTTTTCAAAACTACATCGACCTGAGGACTTTATAGACTATGTAGGTATCACTTGGCCACTTTTCAGTGCCTAAGGATAGATCGACCACTATCTCCTCTCTCATTTCCTTGCATGTGTCTTTGCTAGGGGTATCATCACTACTCATTGGTTACTTGATCATATCAATTCTTCTCTATCATCATCTTCATTATATAATTGAACTTTAGCTTTGATTTATACCCATCATTATTAAATCATCATGTTTTCTTGGCCTATAACTCTCCCTTGCATGCATCCTTGCTTAGGATACGTATAAATCTTGTGGCCTTTTGATCCTATCATCATCATGTTACAATTAATTCCCCCTTAGGATGTTTTAATAACTATGACACCCATCATATCTATTCCCTGTGCATGTGTCCTTATCAAGGAAATCATTAATTTTTAGCTCATTGCTCATGACTAATTCATCTTCCTCATCTTATATCTCACATATAGCATCCCAACCTCTTGTCTATCCACCTCATCCCACCCCTCACTTTTTATTTCAAGTGGCCATCCATGTCATCCTTCCCCACATGTCCCCTTGAGGGGGCATCATATCCCGTAACATCATCTACCAACATTCATCCATCACATGGTTTTTCTTTGAAAGACTATTACTCCTTACACTTTGCTCCACTCTCAATTCCATTTTAAAAAGGAGCAAAATGTATGCATCTAAATTCACTCTCATGTATTATTATCACTAATATTTATATTATTTGACATTAATTTCACTTATCTCATTTAATCCCATCCTAAAATCACCCCTTCTAGCTATTTATCTAATATCCCCCTTCTATTATTCTTCATCTACTAACCTTATTAATTCCCACTTCATCATTAATTTATCCTAAATCCCTATTATCTCATCCTAATCCCATTTACCTATTATTTAGGAATTATAAATTCCCAATGGCCCATCTTCTAGTCTATGCCTAGGCTCTCCTACACCCCTAGTTCCTAATCCCTACCTAATCTATATATAATCCCCTTATAAGCCTAATTAATCCCTAAGAGACTTATAGAATTGGAGGATTATATAAGCCTCTCTATTGTAACCCCTTCTCTCTAGAAGCCTCTAAATCTAGAGGCTTTCAAGTAATTTTAATTTTTTTTAATCCTCAACCCTTGATCTTCTTCCCCCAAATTCAAATCTCCAGCATTGATCTCTCTATCCAAAATCTATTTAAATAACTCCCTTCCTCCATAGAATCCATCTTGGAAAATCATAAATCCTCCATGTCTAATTATCAAGTGAGCATCAAATCCATGTCCATGAGTCTATTATCAACCATAAAAAATCCTTCATCATGCCATCATAATGTCAAAATCTAAGTCTACATGCAATCAATTATCCATTTGAACATCCTAGAAGGATGCTAGTAGAATCAAGGATTGGTAATATTTATCCTATCATTCTAATTTGTTTCCACAATCCTTACTCATAGGTAGTTTGATTTTTGGGATTGAATTAGGTAGATTAATTCATATTTGCTCAAAATCTTACTACTATAGGAACTTCACTTACCAAAAGAAAAATTAAAACCATTCCCATAATCAACCTAAACCCTCTCCCAATAAGTAACCATAAATTAACATTTTTGAGATAGCTCTTCCAAATTAGTGTCATGTGCATAACACAACCCGACATGGGGAGATCAATTACATCAAAATCTACAATGCCTTCAACATTTTCCAAAGGAAAATGGAATAATATGAATTATTACCAAACTAACCTAAATCATCCAATGCCATTAGGCCACCTAGCATATCCATGCTAATGGAAACCATGGAGTTCCCTAGCTTAGAAAAGAATGAACCAAAAGAGACTGCTAGTGAGGTCCATGCTTTACAATAATTTTAGAGGAACAATTATACTCTTAAGAACTAGCAACCACATTAGCCTCTCACTACTTCAACTCATACAAATAATGACACAATCCCACTTGACCCAAATTCCATGAATAATCCAAAACTTTGAAATCCTAATGAATCCAAAGCCCATATGGAAATTCAACCACCTCAAGGCAAAGTTGGGTACAACATAATCGAATATATGAAGAAGATTAAAGTGAATATCACTCTTCATGAGCTTATTCAAATCAATGAGTGATGTGATCTTCTACTAAAGGCACTTATTAAAAAACCATTCCAACCTAAATAGAAGACTACTCCCACCAATGTGTTTATTCATAAAAATAATATTGAAGTCCCTTCCTTTCTCTTAACTATCAGGTTATTCAATAAAAACCTACACAATTGCTTGGTCGATTCAGGAGCTTTTAAAAATGTAATGCCAATAGGTATTTATGAGAAATTGGGTTTGGTCCTCATAAAGTTAGACAAAGTCATAGTTCAACTAGATAAGTCTAAATTTAAGGTAGTTGGAGAGTTATTCAATGTGCACATGTAGTTGGAGTTAGAGCTTAGGGTCCAACAATTCATAGATATACAAGTGGTAGAAATCCCTCAAGACTAAAAAATGCTCTTTAATAGGGATTGGTCTAAGTCATTAAATGGATACATGGACAAAAACATTTCCCATGTGTGGTTACCCTGAAGAGGTGTATCTAACTAAATAATAGTGGATAGGGAACCAAGGATGAAACACATGATCAATGAGTATAACACAGTCAATGAAAAGGTAAACTTAGTTAATTTAGGTTTAGGGATTTATGTTTTAGAGACAAAGCCTGCTAAAAATAAGTCTAGTGATTATGATTTTGCTTGGGCTATGCTCATTTTATGTAGATGTGGATCGCTCTAAACAAGGCTCAGGGGAAAGAATTTTACTTATTGATCTTCAGTGTAAGAAACATCTAGCCACTTACTAGTTGTAATTTCCATGCACTAACACTATAATTTGCATTAAAACATACGGAAAAAGAATTGAAAGTCTTCAACAACTCTGAGCTAGTTGTGAATCAGGGGAGGAATAAGCTTCATTGTAAATTTTCATACCTTATAAAGTATAAGCATAGAGCACAGGAATTAATTGAAATATTTAAGGCATTCAATGTCATCCCTATCCCTAGGGAAGATAATCAGATTGTTGAATCATTATCATACTTAGTTGCATGTTTAACCCCCTTTGATGACATTGAGTTGAAAGAATTCACTGTTAAATTAGTCCCTTATTCCTCTATCCTTGATAATGTAGAAAATTTATAGGTCTTCAAAGATGACCAGTATATCATTGAATTCATTAATAATGTTGGGGTATTTCAAGCCCAAATAATTAATGAAGTAGATAGGGATATTCCTAGATCTAAACTTGACCAAGATGGAATCATTAAAATTCAAAAGAATTGAATCCCAAAGAGGATGATCTCCATTTAAAATTCATTTGAAAAATTTATCCCTACCCCCAAATTAAGAAACCAAAATTTACAAATAAAAAATACTAAATTATCGACTTGGGTTCCATAGAAAATCCCTAAACTATCAACGTAGGTCTAGATTAAAGATACATATAAATAGAATAACTTTAGAGGTTGATACTCACCTATAAGGATGTTATTTCTTTGGCTTATAGAGACCTTAAAGTCTTCAAATTGAAGGTAATAACTCACACCATTTTGCTTAAGCCAAATTAGAAACCATTGAGGCAAAGGCGGAGGCCTGTGAACCCAATCCAGAAACCATTGATACATTAGGAATTTAACAACTTCTCTTAGTTGGAATAATATTTTTAGCCCGCCATTATAATTAGGTAGTAAACTTAGTGCCCATGTGATAGAAAGATAGATAAATTTATTTATGAATAGGCTTTCAAAGCCTAAATGGTGCTTCAGATAAGGATAATTATCCATTGCCTTCCATTGAATGAAGTGATTCAAATGGTTAATAGATACCACATGTCCTTCTTGGATGTATTCTCAAGATACAATAAGGTTTTAGTCAATCCAGAGGATTGAGCTAAATTTGTATTTACAAATAAATGGACATATGTGCCTAAAAAAGAATACCATTTCGATTGATCAATGTTGGAGAGACATTTCAAAGATCTAAGATGCTAATTTATAAGTGGCTAAATTGAGTGTAATAGGCTAAAATCATGAATAGATGCTTGTCATAAGCTGAAGCCAAGGAAGTAATAAATGGTTTCCATGAAAAGTTAGGCATTAGCCATCCTATAGAAAATGTAATGGCACCAAAAACACTTTGGGAAGGCTATTATTGGTCGACCTTATGCAAATATGTCCATGCACATGTTAAAGTTTGCCATCAATATCAGACCTATGCTAAGAGATAAATTCACACTATAATGCCACTATAACTAGTTATAAAAGGGACACAATTCACCCGATAGAGATTTAATTTTGTGGGAGTCATCAATCCTAAATCCTAAGCATGTCACAATTTTGTTCTTACTACCACATACTATTGCACAAGATAAGCAAAGGTAATATCCATGAAGAATAGCACATCAAATGAAGTAATCAAGCTCATGGAAAACAATGTGACCACATGATTTAGGACCCTTTTCTCATTAGTTTGTGATAACGACCTTGCATTTCATTCCACAAAATTCACTAAGTGGGTATAAGACAATGGAATCACATTGATATTTTTGTCTAATTACTACCCACAAGGAAATGGATTGGTAGAATCTACAAATAAGAACTCAATCAAGGATATCAAGAAGTTTAAATCAAATAAGCCTCGAGAGTGACATTCACTACTAAATATTTCCCATTGGGACGATTGTACCAGGTTTTAAAAAGCACATAAAAGCTCACCATTTTTATTTCTCTATGGACTATATCTAGTTTTGCCTATTACACTCAATTTAGCCACCTATAAATTTATGCAGTAGTACATGGAAGGCAACAAAAAATTATTTGTATAATATTGGACCTTATCTAATTAGAAGAAGCCTGAGAGGAAGATATATTGAATTTTAGTAAGCATCAAAGAACTATAAAGAGATGGTTTGATAAGAAAGCTAAGGTAAAATCTTTCAGGATTTCTGATCTAGTGAT
Source organism: Torreya grandis (assembly GCA_037957365.1). Classification (NCBI taxonomy): domain Eukaryota; kingdom Viridiplantae; phylum Streptophyta; class Pinopsida; order Cupressales; family Taxaceae; genus Torreya; species Torreya grandis. The sequence continues at coordinate 5,124,647 of JARHVA010000335.1, read as the reverse complement.
AATATGGGATAAAGCCCATGAAATGAAAGGCCAACATTCCAATTTTGATCCACTATGGATTGGTCCATACCATATATCTAAGTTAATAGGGAAAATGATTTTCCTTTCAAATATCTAGAAGGAAATAATCTCTTATTTCCTGTGAATGGATATTTCTTGAAACATTACTTCTTAGTTGTTCCATTGAATACAAATTTTGAATGACTTATATGTGAAGGGCTATTGATGTATATATTAGAGTAGATTTAGTTTAGTTTCTTGCTTTCCACATTTTTATTTCTTTAGTTAATCTTCTTTTTTTTTATAGAGTAGGTTTTCTTCTATTATGTGTTTACTTTGTTCTTCATTCTTTGTTTTCTCCCCTTTTATGCTTTGTGCTCGACCTTTACTTCGAAACAACACTTTAATTGACCTTTAATTTGGTCCACAACCAAAAATATACTCTTAATTGAGATAAAAACAAGGAACAAGAGGATAAGTTCATATGGAATCCATTTATTCCTTGTATTAATGGTCTAGTCACTAAAATGGTCAATGAAAGTAGGGAAGGTACAATTTAGACTTTGGAGGCTTGAAGGTGAGTTTTTGTTTTGAAACAATTTAAAGGTTTTAAGTGGTTATTATAATTTCAGATTTTGAAGGCCATTGATTCATAATGAAACAAGTAAATTTTAGAATAACAACATTTTCCTATCAAAAGCCATCAAACTGCACTTAATTAAATATCTTGAAGTAACATGAAATCACTGCACCAATTTAAGATCATATGGGTTTCTAGAGATTTTTGAACATCCTCTTACTCATGGCATGGTTCCTAAACCTCAATGGAATCAATATTAAAATCCCTTTTCAAAGAGAAAGATGTAAAAATAACTAAGTTTAAAATATCAAGTCAAACGTCTTTCCTTGAAAGGGTGATTTAAGCAACCTTCATCGTAGGCTTTCCAACCTGGCTAGTAGTGGAATAAAGCCTTGAGTGGAACCAAAGGTATCTCTGTCAGGGTTATATACACTTGGATGATAGCATAGCAATGCCCATGCCATTCCTCCTTAATCCATTTAACCAATAAATCACCTTTCATAAGTTCTAATCCTAAGCGCAATCTAAACTTGTCTATGTGAATCCTAAAATAAATTGAAAGGAAATTTATCACTTCACACACATTGATGGTATTTATATAGATATGAAGCTTAGTATATCACTTGTTGAAGCTGACTTTAGTTCCTTATTTTTTTGATTGTGTCTTAAGATTTCTTTATAGTCTGTTTTGTGTAAAAACGAAGGCTTGCAGCCTAGGTTCTAAATGTCGAGCACCATTTTCCCTAAAAAGTCACATTTGTTGTGACCATTGTGCCCCATATTCAATTTTCATATGGGGACCTTTTTTTATTCCCATTGGACCTTTGGTTTGTACTTGTGTAGATGTGAAAATCTCAACTATTGAATTTGTGCTTCATTGATTTTACTAAGTCTGCATAGTAAATATTTATTATAAATCCTTAGTTTAAATAACACATCTAGAACTAGATTTATTTAAATAATGATTTGACCTTTTTAGGGTCTTTTTAAATTTTTTCTTTAGTAGTGTGACCACTTTTTACATTATTTCAATGTCAAATGACTAAGTACTTATGAAATTTCCCTTTCGCCTTGGTGAATTTCATATAAACAGGAAAATTTTTAGCTTTGGATTTAATGAAAATGGATTTCTCTTTTTAAATTTCTGCCCCTTTCTTTATTTTATTTAAAAAACTTAATCGTTTCTATTTTTAAAAGCGTAGTCATTTTCATTTCAAATTTCCTGACCGTTTATGTTCAAAATTTTGAAATTATTGATTGTGTTTCTTTATATCATTTTCCCTAGGTGCCCACTTCATTATCAGAGCTATGTGGTAATTTTTCATAGCTCTAGTGGTCTTCACCCCTTAGAAAAATCCCATTGCCACTTAGCCATTTCTTCAAAATTTTCTCTTAGAGCCACGTGGCAAGTTTTCACTTCCCTGCAACACTTCAATGATTTATTTTCAATCGAGAACCTTCAAACCTCTGGATCACTGAGATGTTTCCAAGTGGCATCATCCTAGTGACCCATTATATTAGAGCCATCTGTATAGTAATAAAACCCATTGGGCGAGAAGATTAGTAGGATTATGCCATGTGGTGAAATCTTAGTGACCTGCTATCCCAATGTAATCTATGAGACCTCAAAATGCATTAGAGCACTAGGTTAGTGAGATGTTTCCATGTGGTAACATCTTGCTACTACATATCAAAGGCACAATCAAAGCATAGGCAAGGCTTGGGCAAAGTGATAGGTTGTCACATGGAAAGGAAGTCAACCTAGGGGAAAAGAAAGAAAGTTAATGGAAAAATAAATAGACCTAGTCACCTAAGGATATTGAGAACCAAGATTTATGGTCATCTAGCCCATGAAGGTTGTCAAGTCCCTCAAATAGATTGTATGTCAGGTCTGCTTAATAAAGTCAGTATGTAGGTGGTTCCTCATCAATTGAAAGGCCCAAAAGTAACATAATTCAATATGAGTAATGAAAAATTAACTTGAGGGTCCTAAAGTTAAGATGGATCGACATATCCATTAGATCAATCTATGAATTAAATGCAAAAATATGCATAGGGCATGGTGGAATGGTAATCTTGAGAAAATCCCAATGACAATCTACCACTAATATTTAAATTTATTTGTAATTAGCCCCCATAATTGAATGTAAAACATTTAGTATGGTGTGAGTCATTACTTGGTGTGTGTATTATCAGGAATTAGAAGAGACAAATAACATAAAGGAAAAATATTTTCCTTAAAAGAAGTGTGGCTTCTAATTATAGATCATGCTTAGGCCAATAAATCTATTAGAATCCTAATTGCAGTCTCTAATCACCATTGAATATTCTAACCAGCCTAGTAGTGACTTTAGTGAGCTTCATGGACAAATATATCTATATAAAGTATTTTATTTCCTATTTCAAAGGGTTAAAAAAAATTAGTCCCAAAACATTGTTGGAATTTAGTGAGGATTATACTCTTGATTTGGGCTTTGCTTACTACTAAGGTTGGCACTTAGTGTAAATAAACTCTATCAAAATTGTAATATATTTTTACTTGTTTAAACTTTGTCTTCTACTCATTGAATGTTGTTTATTATTCCCTATTTTGATTCCATTCCTATGTCAAAGGGTTTGTAATATGATTAGTTATAAAAATGAATATAGTTTTTAGTTGTGCTATAACCAGTCTAATTCATTTATGATTTTTTTGTTTCCCTTAGAACACTATTTGTTTTATGTGTTTGTTGCTATAAATTAATTTGAAAGCTCTATGTGTAATAACTATAGGGATTTTATGTGTTTACATTTAGTGAAAATTTATTGAGTTATAGCTTCATATTTTCTCCTTAGAATCTTATCCATTATGTCCTGACAAGTTTTTGAAACTACTAAATTAGGTACACTATGGTATAACTCTGACTTAGCAGATTTCAAATTTTGAATCACTAATATTCTCATAAGTAGAATCTATCTTTTATGCTCTCTATTTCCCCTTCTTTTTGTTTATTTTAAAAGTGAATTACATTATCCCCTATTTTAGAAAGTGGTAAAGTGATACTCAATTGTAATCCATCCTTAAAGAGCATAACAATGGATGAATTCCAACTATTATCAAACAAACATTGAGACTCTGGTGGTAACAATTATTTTTATTTGAGTAAAATAGGATTAAATTTCTCGATCCTTGGATTGAACCAACATCAATCCTAAAATTAATAAGGGGATATATTTATCCCATGCGTTGTCCCCCACCTTTCCCTTGGAACACTCAACCTCATGAATGATTTCAAACCAAAATATTTTGGGGTGAATAATAGTTGGTGTTATCCATTAAAACCCAATCCATGTGAACATATGAAAAAATGACATGATCAAGACATGAAAATACCACCTATATCTAGAAAACACAATAAATATTGGGGAAGAAAAATGACAAAGTAATGACTAATAGCTTGATTATGTCAGATAGATAGGAAGAGGTAGAAGATGATGTGGTAGTTAACATTGAACAAAGAACCACATTAACTACCAAATAGGTGCCAAAGACATTAAATATTGATTGGTGTTAATTGAGCTACCAAGTATCATGCAATACTAAGAGATGCCTACAAAGGAAAAGGTCGAAAAAGGAAAAAAGTAGGTAAGTAGTAAGTAATGAGATGCTACTTAAATATAGTCAGGACTTAGATATAGATAAAGAGATATAATAATATTATTTGACTAAATGAGGTGCCTGAAAGCACATTGTAACCATGTATTATTTAGTTTTGATTAGAAGTTATTGCTAAAGTTGGTATCACCATGCTTATGATAATTGATGTTATTCATGTACTTAACAATGTTATACTTCTTGATTGAATGAATATTTAAATAGTCTAAGTATTGATTGTGTTTATCTTCTTATGAATATGAATATTTTATCAATTATTTATTATAATAGAGTCAAGGATGCCCAAGTAGTGATATGTGCATGAGGTGTGTGCATGACTACATGAATGAGACCATTGCCAACTAACCCTGACCCAACTTGGTTTTCCTTCTTTGTGCCTTGGGTGAGTATTTGAGTTTAAAACCACTTGATGTGTTGGTGTAGAAGTATACAAAGTTAAATGTTGGGATGGGTGTGAGGACTAATGTGTATTGATTGCTAGGATACCAACATTTTGATTTTGTTGCTAAGATAGGTTGATTTTTGTTGCTGCAATGGTGAATAGAGATGATGTACTATATTTATTTGGATAATGTTAAGCACTAGTTAGAGAGGAAATTTTAACAAAAAAACACCCCAGTTATGGTAGTCAAAATCCAAGAGATTGGATGGAGAACCATATACACAACCCATTTTATGAGATATATTTATACAAGCTTCCAAACCATCTGCATGCATGGCTTGTAAAATATGCTATGAACAAAAGTAGAAATTTTGGGCAGAAGTACTCTTGGAATAAACAATGTTAAGATCAGTTGAAGAACTTGGATGTGATCTAGACCAAAGTTGTTGATTTTTGGTGGCGTGGCACATTGAATAAATAAATTTTGAAGTTTTGTCTATCCACATATTATTGTCCAGAGGAGGCTGAGTACTAGTTATTCTATGAGCCTAGAGGCTTGTATCTAATTCAATTTCTACTAGACGTCAAGATGATGATGGTAGATAATGGGATAAAGAACTTGAAAATGTCTAGATAAGTCCCTATATGTGTGATCAACATAGAGGGTAGAGGGTGAAGAGGGCATGGTGTGTGTAAGGTAGAAAAGGAAAACATATTCGGCATGGAAGCAAGCAAACCTGAGCTTTGAAGGTGTAAATAAAATGAGATTCAATATAAAATGATCATCAAAAAGGACCCTAGGTAGAGGGGGCAGTGAGGACCCAAAAAATATGAGAATGGCATGAGGAAGACTCTCACATTTGCATTTTGATGAACAAAAACCATGCACTCATGAGTAAGATCAGGTTTGAGGAGGAAAGGTCAAAGTACTATAAGAAGAAGAAGACATATAATGAGAGATTATCATTTATATGCCTAATTCACCTCTACCTAATGCACATGATTCATCACTTCACATATAATTAAAATAAACCTTTAGAAGTGTGATCATCTCCAAAACATAGGATACTTTATAACATGAAGAAACATGATGCTAAGAAAAATCATCCCTCACCATCCACTCAGACTAGTAATTGTACAATAGGCATACACTTTACATTTAATGATGTTAAGAGTACCACTAGTGAGAAGGGACACAACCCATCAGACAAGTAATTCAACATAGAGTGGAGCAATAATAACTAAATGATCATTAGTAACCTAACAAACCTTCCAAGTGGATAGAGGAATAGTAGTAAGACCTATTACCGAAGATGGTGGAGCCACAATAAAATTAGGAGGAATAAGAGGTACTAATACAAGAAATCAAATTTTACATGTACCTTTAGATGGAACCCGAGTAATTCTTTGTTTCACTCATTCTTACTCCTTGGGTCTTCTATAAGATGTCCATGAGTCTACATAACTATCGAAGATTGGAGAATGATATTGGTCATGTCCACAAATATGAAAATATATGCTATGATAAGGGGGTTATGCTACCAAAGCACAAGGCAATTCAATTTTACATAGAGTTTTTTGATCATGCCTACACATAGTACCATAATATTGATCCTAATCAAAATATTATGGACTATGACATTATTAAGGCAACCTTATTAAAATGATTTTACATTTTGGAGTTTGAGTAGTAAATCATAACTACTTTGAAATAAATCAAACATGACCTAAAAAATAACATCAACTTATATGATACTATGTCCAAGACCTTAGTATATAATCTGTCATATAAACTTCACCCAACGCAACACACATAATAGTTCTTTGGAGGCCTGATTGTGCCATTTCGATTCCCCCTCTTTATGAAGATGTTCAATAAACCTTGGAGGATATTGAATCAATGTTGAGAGATGAATTTATGGAAGTTATAGACATAATAAATATCCCATTAATAGAGGCATAGATAAACTTGATGGCTTCCTAACTTTAGAAGCTAGAGGCTAACAATGCCAAAAATACTAAAAACAAGTTATGGTACACAGACAATGAAATTTAAGGGCACAAAAAGAATAAATTACCTATGAGAAATGTAAGGGCCATGCTAATATCCTAATATATCTATTGAGAGGGTCATGGTGTCCATAATTATCCACTCTTACACTATGTAACCCAATCAAAAATTTCCCTCTACTTTAGGATTTACGATACCTCTACTCACAACATAAAAGACTACAGGGTAATTAATGAATTTCAAAGTGTAAGGGACTAAGGCATAAGGTAGATGATGACATCCCATTTTGATTAAAATTATGGTGGATATAATAAAAAATGAGGATATAAAGGGCATGGTAGTGGAGGACATAGAGGTGGAAGGTCACCACCACACACTGTTGTAAATGTAGGTCACCAAACCACTATCAACATGATTTTACCACATATCCCACTTATGGATATTGATTAGGTGACTATAAGGTTAAAGAGGGATCGGACCTCCATGCCAATCTTACACATAAGGGTAAGCTCAAGAAGGGTTAGAGAATGATCTAGTGTACACCAAATCATATCAATGGGTCCCCAAGGCCCAGGTTAAAAATAATATGAGCCCTAAGGTGTAGGTAATGACTCACAGTGGTAGAATTATGTAGCCAATAGTCACTCCCACATAGAAGGTTCAACCAAGTTAAAAGTTAAGGAGATTTGAATAAAATTTGGTACCCCTTGAACCCTTAACATCCTATCCAGATGGCTCGTACTAGAAGTAAGTACTAAATAAAGCCATGGAAAACTTATTCAGAACCTCTAGGGTGAGCTGAAACATGTGTACAACTTAGAATAAAAGTTGAGGAAGGAGCTCAAACCTTAGGCACAAGTTGAAAAGCATGATGATGACCTTGGTGAAGTATTTTCACTTATTCACATTGATGGGATTGTACCTATGTTGAAGAAACATTTGGCTAACTATAATGGAAAGCATCCCATTAATGTATCAACACCAAATATTACATGAGGGCATGAGCTAAGGATCACCTAGAATGCCAGGTAAGACTAAGAACTACTTGTGGATGAAGACATCAAATAATCATTGGTATGTAATATTTGTATAGACACAAGTGCTGAGATTGACATTCTCATGGTAGATTAATGGTGTAAAATGGGTATCCCTCCCCTATGACCCTTGCCATATGTCTTGTTCATGGAAAATAAGACATGATCTTAGCCCATGGGTATTCTCCTTAACAGTGGTACTGACATGATGGGTACAACATTCCATGTAGACTTTGAGGTGATCAAGATTACAAAAGTAGATAATTATTAAGCCATACTTGGGAGGCCATGGTGTTATGCTAACAATGTTGACATGCGCTTCAAGAAGCACTATATGAGATTTGAAAATGGGAAGGAGCATATTATAATTCCAATATCTAATGACCAAAGGCCACCCTATGTTGAAAGTTTTGATCTATAATATGAGATCAATAACATATAGAACATTACTATATAAGGAGTAGAGAGCCTAAAACTAAAAGAAAAGATCATCATGCACTTGAATGAGACGTAGTCAATTTTTGAGACCACGACCATTACCTACGAATGATAGACGTAGTATTATTATGAGATGATAAAATGTAAATGCATCATAATGAGAGTAAAAACCCAATCATCATGCATATGAAATATTTCATGCACTTTCATCAAGCATGGTTCACATGGAAAACAAATATGGGTGATGCACACACACACACACACACACCTATTCCAAGGTGAAGTACGGGAAAATGCTAAGCTGACTCACTATGATAGTTCCATTAGTACCACCCCATTTGTGTATGACCTTGAAATGAGTGTCTTAAAGGATTAGGATCACATGTGTGCCTTGGTATTATTTTAATCTCTTAGGGTTTTACCAATGTAAATCCTATGTTTGACTAAACGGTTGAGTAGTATTAATCAGTGAAATAATATTCAATAAATAACCACTGATTTGTTACAAAATTTGACTTGCTTTGACTTTATAAAAATAGTAAAAATATGTTCAAATAAAGACTTATCTAGAAAACACCTAATGTGGAAGATCTAAGTGTTGAAAAATGATATATGAATAGGTATGAGTATCATCTATAGGATCCTTGTGTCATATCCTCTCTTGGACATTAGCACCACACTTGGATAGTAGAACCATATGCTTCTAGTGTCCTAAGAATGGCACTAGTGTCCTCTGTGTAAGGTTTTTCCTAAATTTTGGGTGCACCTAAGCCTATGTTTTTAGGTTCTATTCCTATGCACATGAAGTTTGAAACTCTATATTTTGTCTTTAATAATTGATTTATGATGCAAAACCTAATCTTATTTTCAAGTATGGCATGAGATAAAAATGTGTTTTTTTTAGTGGGATAGGTTGGACATCCTCAACACCCCACTGTGAAGAGGTTTGCCTACATACCAATACTCTGAGGAGGGATCAAGCACGATGTAGTTCTCTATACCTAAGTGCTGGTGCAAGTGCAAGTGATGCTATAATGATAGTGGTCTTGAATGCCTTGAGTGTGCTTGAGATTGAAAATATAGAAAATATAGGTTTAGGGAATCTATAGATGGTAGTATGCAAAATTAGGGAAGAATAAGGATTAACAACCTTGATTTTTCTCAACTTATTTCTTGTTTGAATAGGTCTTTTGCATCTATTTTCCATCTAGTGGATATAGGTATAAAATTCATGTATTTATAGTGTTTCATAACTTTTGCAAATAATAAAATGCTCTTAGGCCAACCTTAGGAGGGTTTAACTTTTGAAAATATTTTCATTCAGGAGAGTTAAGACAAGGGACACTAGCACCACGTGGGGGACACTAGCACCATGTGGCTCTAGTGGAATTAATGTTTGGCTATTAGGTTGATGGGAATGAAGGTCTTAGATTGTGTTTCAATTGACTAGGGATGCCTATGCTCTACACAAAGGTTGACAAAGTGTGATAAAAGGCTCTAGGATAGGACTAGGGCTAAGATAGGAATATGGTGTCTCAAGTATAACTCTTAACACTCAAATACTATTTTAGGTGATTATATTTACCCCCTTTATTCTATAAATGCAATAAAGTGAAATGACTAGTATAAAGGAAAAATAAGCATACCTGGACTTACCTAGGAAGTGAATGCCGTGTAACTAAGTGTGAGTATGTGAATTTAGGTCTACATATTTGAATCATGATCTAAATCATGACCATAATGAAACTGGCCTAAATCAATCCTTACTTAAGAGATATAAAAAGAAAAAGACTCATGGAGTAAATAAGTAAAACAAGGTAAATATAAGTAAAGAGATGGGAAAGAGTAAAGGAATGAATACACCTTATTAGGTATGCAAACAAATGCATTAACCTATTGATAACTTGTGTGTGTGCTTGTAAATAGTGATCAAATAATTGAATATCTTGGACTGAGCTAATAGCTTACTCAATCATCATATGTGGGTGGCTTAAGAACTCAATCTAGTTTTGACCCCATCATGGCCCACCCCTACTTGGTGGATCATGCCTTATGAATAACTTAGATTAGACTATAAGTGTGTCTAACCTTCTCATGTGGATAACTTAAGAACTCAATTAGGCTATGACTCCATCATTACCCACCCATGTGTAGTAGATGCATATACAACTAAACTATGCAAAGTGTTGTAAATATCTAACTAGGTATATCTAACTATGCATGTCAGTGCCCTAGCCACTCGTGTACATCAGGTGGATCTAGGCCACTTAAGAATGCTAATCACTACAGATGGAATAAGGCATGAAATTGGTGACAATATGGAACATTATGTTAAGTGTATAAAATGTAGATAATGACATGGAGTTTGCCATTTCATTTGATTAACCTGTGTGTAATTGAGCATATGGAAATTATGTGTCATGCACATGCCCCTAATCTGATAGTTTATTATACTAATTTTAGACTGTGTTGTAATGAGTGTATGTAAGTATCTAAACTAAATATGGGAATGATCATGTTGCACATGATTCCCCTAATCTAATTAATTGATATGAGTATGAGTTGAACTAGTGTGAATATGAGCAAAATCTAACCATAAATTTCAAACCTATAGTTATGTCTATGCAAATATGTATTGTACCTAGTGTATTATTCTAGCTAATCTAAACTACCCTAAAACTGAGGCTCCTAAATATTAGTGCCATGTATTGTATAGTAATACCATGTGGCATTAGTGTCCCAATTTAGGTGCTAATGTCTGTTTGGTCTAAAATTTGAGTCATTAAACTACTTTTTAGGTCCCTATTTTTTCTTGTGTTTTACCTATGTCTAATTTTCTAAAATTGAGCCTATGTGCTAAAAATGTTATGTGAATGTAATGTAGAAGTATAATCTATATGAAAAATACCTATGAATACCACCTCTTTTAAGGGTAGTTGATCACATGTGTAAAGACTATCCTCAAAATAAAATAACTCTACAAAAAGTGTTAATTGGAGCATATATGATAACTACATGATAATCCAATACAATGTGAAAACATAACATCAGAATGTATGAGGATCTAAGCATAAGTATGTAATGTAATATTATGTCATGTCTAGCATTTCACAAGGGTGTCAATATATATGTAATCAATATGTATAATAGCAAATTTGAGTTGCTACCCAGGGGGATGTGGCATGATGTCCATCATGGCACCCAAGTAGGAAGGGTATATGCATGAGGTCCCTCATGGAATAAAAATTTAGTGTGTGTAAAAATTAAAGACAAGTGTCATTCCCATGATGCATACAATAAAGAATACATAAAAAACACATGAGGTACACAAAAATAGGCCAAGGGGCCACAATACAAGGGACATGGGCACATGTCACTAAATATGAGAATATAACACATATAAGGGCATGTTCAAATGTCCACATACGCAAACAACAAGAAATTTATATTAGAGCCACATAGAAAGATAGGTTCAAATTTCCACATACACAATCAAAAAAGCACACACAAGGTACATGGACACATGTCCAAGGGCATACATGATTAAAAGTGGCATAGATACAAAGAAAAATGGCATATTCAAATGCTCTCCAATAGAAGAAGCATAGAAAATAAAATTAAAGTCTAAAATAGGAAATCTTGATATGAAAGCATGCATGAATGTAGTACAAATATATGTAAGAGCTAGGATGTACATATGTTGAGTCTAAACTAGTGATAGCCGACAAAAAATCTAAGTATAAGTAGCAATGTTCAATATCAAGATATATCAATGGAAAAACTAGATGTAAGGATAGAACCTGGTAATATAAATTATGTATGAGATGCCCCTAAATGGGCAGATGTATCAAATGAATAAACTTGGATCGGCGCATATGCCCCCAATGGATATATGATAGCAAGTCTGGACCAATGTAGTGGACCTAATTCCTATAAATAATTTACAAGCACTTGAAAAGAACAAGTAAATCTTGTATTTATGATTAAACTGACTATACTAAGATAGCTATCATATGTAGTGTCTATCAAATTTAAGTAATGTAAACATAGTAATACATACAATCTGCAAATTTTGTGTTTTCTGAGTAATATTTGCATGTTTTTATGTTTTGGCATGTTATATTATTTTTGTATTTTTTTTATATAATCTATGTACAAGAAAATGAAATATGTGCATGTATAAAGAGAAAATAAAGTATGTACAAGAGTTTAGTAACCATACTAACTGATGAGTCTCATGGGAGACTCACATGACTGTGACATGTGTCAACTAAAAGAACTGTGATCTCTCATGCAATGTGAATGTTATGTTATAGTTAAATGTTGTTTTAGTAAGAATCTAAGTATTGTTCATCATTAGAATCATAATATTGTCAACATCATAATCATGATAACCTGGAATGCTAGAGGGAATTACCTTATATTGTGGAGTTGACCTTTCTGAATTATGATTTGGAATATTAATTATGATTTTACCCTTTGAAAATATGCTTATTTAAACATATGGTGTTGTGGAAGATATTTTTCTAGAAATCCTTGTTTGATAATAATTATTGTCTTATCATCATTTTGACTTTGCAACTTAAGTTCTTACTTTTTTTGTAACATGTCTTGTGTATCTGGACATTTTACTTTGATAATCTTTATCTATGACTGATGTGTCTTAGTACGTTCAATCAATCCTAAACCTTGTTGACCAACATTATCAACTGATAGAATAGGATTAGTGATGCCTTGGGCCCATTTGCCCAAACCTTGACCATGATAATCAAATCATTGTAGATACTTTTGACCAAACCCATACTACTTTTAAACTTGAGCCTCATTTTAGAGAGGTAGATTTGCATCTTTTTCTTTCTTTACCTATGCTTATTATATTGTTTATTGATCTGATTATGCTTTGTGAACCTTTTTTTTTTAAAGTTATGCTTTGGTAACCATTTTTTTACTATTTCTAAATTTGACCCTTTTTTAATTGGTAGATGTGACATTGTATGATTTTTGGATGATGTGTCACTGTGTGAGTCATTTGTATCCATTATCTATTGTATTTTTATTTTGAATGCTAAACATGAATGAATGTGGTGCCCATGCATTTTATGATATGCACAATAATATTTGGATCTCCTTACTAGGTGTAGAGCAGGCAGGTTTAAAAACTTAACTTTAATCATTTCCCTTAGTACCTCGCTTGAAATCTTATTTAACCTTTGAATAATTTTCGAATCACTAGTTATAGATGCACTTTGTTGTGATTTCATGTTTTGATATGTAACATTTATTTCCACAAATTGACTAGGTGAAGATGCATATATATGATTCAAAATATTATTCCCTAGAGGCATTTGTATTTTAAATTGATTTTTTAATGTTGCATTATTTTCATGTAATAGTTGATTATAATTTTATAAACCCATAATTATCATGTTCATATTGATAATTTGATCACATAGAGTCTCACATGTGCAAACCCTAGTTATTTCTGATTGAACATGTAGGCACACACCCTATAGGGAAGAGGTATGAATAGGATGAGTATGGGGATTAGTGACATTGGTATATGATGCTTCATTTTTTGTAGGGGTGATAACATGGACCTAGTTAGAGGGAAAGTAGCTATCACCCTCATGGAGGTGAGAAGGATAAGGAAATTCTTTCTTGAGAATAAGATATGACATTGAAACTTAAAACATAGTTGTTAGCTTATGTGCTAAATCCTCTATGTGTGTAGGAGCTTGCTTATTAATAAAATTATACATAGGAGAAAGATAACGTTCTATGAAATATGACATATATTATAATTGATATAAATCATCATCTATACATGGGTTTATGTCTTTTCTGAGTTCATGCCAAATTAAAGGGAATAAACATGTAAATGAAAGTATTAAACTTTGCAACAAAAAGTAATAGACTTCTTCTATCATGATGATCATGATTATATCAAATAAAATTAGAAAGTATATGGATCTGAAATCTGAGTTCTGGAAATGTAAACCTTAGGTTTATCTAAGGTTAGAGTTTTGAATTATGTTTGCTTTGAAAGAATTTAAATTACATTAAATAAATGAAACCCTAATGTGGGATTGAATAAATGAACTAGGTTATGCCAAAAAATTATAAAAATAGAAGTTTTTAACCCTAATTTAGTGCACACAAATTTGGAGGAGGTAAACTAAGGTTTTAATTAATATTTGATGTAAGTTAGGTTCACTAGATGTTTTAAATTTTTAGGGGTTTTACTAATGTAAATCCTATGTTTGATTAAATGGTTGAGTAGTCTAAATCAGTGAAATAATATTCAATAAATAACCATTGATTTTTTATAAAATTTGACTTGATTTGACTTTCTAAAAATAGTAATAAATATGTGAAAATAAAGACTTGTCTAGAAAACACCTGATGCAAAAGATCTAAGTGCTAAAAATTGGGATACAGATAGGTTTGAGTATCATTTATAGGATCTCTATGTCAAATCCTCCCCTAGATAATAGTAACACACTTAGATAGTAGTGCCATGTGGTTCTAGTGTCTTGAAAATGGCACTAGTATCCTCTGTGTAGGGTTGTTCTTAAATTCTAGGTGCACATGTGCCTATGTTTCTAGGTTATGTTCCTACACATACAAAGTCTAAAACTATATATTGTGCACATAAGAGTTTATTTATGATGCAAACCCTAATCCTCATTGCAAGTATGGAATTATCTTTAAATATGTGTTCATTAGTATGATAGGCTAGACATCTTCAACACCCCACTATGAAAAGAGTTTCCTACATACCAATACTCTAAGGAGGGATCAATCCAGATGTAGTTCTCCCCACCTCAGTGCTAGTGTAAGTGCAATTGATTCTAGAATGATAGTGGTCTTGAATGCCTTGAGTGTGATTGAGTTTGGAAATCTAGAAAATTTGGGCTTAGGGTAGCTATAGATGGTAGAATGTAGAAGTAGGGTAGAATAAGGATTACCAACTTTGATTTTACTCAACTTGTTTCTTATTTAAATAGTTCTTTTGTATCTATTTTCCATCTAGTGAATATAGGTCTAAAATTCATGTATTTATAGTGTTTTATAGCTTATGCATATAATAAAATGTGCTTAGGCCAACCTTAAGAGGGTTTAACATTTGAAAATAAATCTATTTGAGAGAGTTGAGACAAGGGAAACTAGCACCATGTGGGGGAAACTAGCACCATGTATCTCTAATGTCCTTAATGTGGTGCTAATGTTTAGCTAGTAGGTTGCTAGGCATGAAGGGAAAGGATCTAGGAATGAAGGTTTGAAACTATGTTTTAGATTACTAGGGATGCCCGTGGTCTATATAAAGGCTAAAAAAGTGTGATAAAAGGCTCTAGGATAGGTCTAGGGCTAAGCTAGGAATAGGTTGTCTCAAGTAGCACTCTTAGCACTCAAATTTCACTTTTAGGTGATCATAGGTATACATGTTAAAGATTACTAGAATGCACTAATGGGCTATACACAATCTAAGTCTTCCTACTTGGACAAAATTCAAGGGTGCCATCTACTCAAGGTTTGATCAAAATAATCATTACAAGGAGCTTCCCACACATAGTGGTGACTCAGACCCATGGGTGCATGTTTGAGAATGTGAGGACAAATGGACAAGGCACACTCCCTAATAGAGTTATGGGTCCAATATTTTTATGGAACCTTAAAGACTTGAACCTGTGCATGATATGTTTTCAATAGACGTGGTGGGAAACCAAAATTTGGATAAATTTAAAGGAGAGGTTCACCCATGCATTTTTCTTCTCCTCATATGACTTGAGCCTAGTTGAGCCATTGTAGAACATCTATCACATCATACTAGATAATGAAGTTATCATGGAAGAACATGTAAGGTAGATGTTCAGTGAGAAGGAATCAACTTACCTAAGTTATTCAATAAATACGAAGTAAACAATCATTCTAGTGATGATTATTATGTATTGTGGTTGGCATGCAATTGGTATTTTGCCACCAGAAGGTAGAATTTGGTGCATAAAGTGGAGGAGGATTCTTGAGAGTTTGAGTCGAGCATATTACACATGGATACTACTAAAGGAGAGTAGAGATAGTATATGCACCATCATAATGAAACCAATTCTACTATGGGCCCATAAAAATGACCAAGGTTAATATAGGCTCAAAGGAAGAACTTAATATTTCCACCGTTAGAGACTACTGGTCTAACATAAAGCTTGGACACATCATAGAGCTGCTCCAAAAATTTTAAGATCTCTTCCCCACAATTTATAGGGAAATAAATGGATTACATCCTTCTTAAGGGAAGATGAAGATCAATTTGGTCGAAGGTGAAAGGTCCATAAAGAAGCGAGCATATAGGATGAACCCTACCTATGCATCAAGGAAAAGGTGGAGATTGACAACATGTTGGTGGCTGACATAATATGTCTAATTAAGGATTTCAAGTGGGTGAGCCCCATGATCATAAACATAAAAGGTATGGGTGCATATCTATCTATGTTGACTACTAGCTTCTGAACACCACATGCATCACTAATACATTCCACACCTCATTTACTAAAGAGATCATTGAAGAAGTACCAATCTAAATGCTTCAAATGTTCCTCCTTAGAATGAATAAAAATCAGAATATCATCTAAATAAACAACCACAATCTTACCTATGAATGGATTTAGCACCTCATTTATGAACCTCGTGAACTTGCTTAAAGCATTTGTTAACATGAATGACATAACAAAACACTTATACAACCCATCATATATCTTGAGTGTGATTTACCATTCATCACCTTCTCTTGTTTGAATTTGGTTATACCCACACTTTGAATATATCTTGTTAATGTATTTAGCTTTCCTTAAATTATCCATTAAGTCATATATCTTTGGTAACATAAATATATACATGATGGTGATCCTTTTTATTTTCATTGAGTCTATACACATTCTCCATTCTCCACCATTTTTGGGTGATAATAAAACTAAAATTGATAATGGGCTCAAAACCTCTCAGATTAGACCTTTATTCAAAAACTCCTACACCTATCTTTTAATATCTTCATTAGCCAATGGGGTAACTATAAACTACCTTATTTGGAAATCCTACTCCCAACAATAGATTTGTATGATTGTTAATGCTTCTCCTGGGTGGTAATCCACTAGGAAAATAATTTGACATAGATCAACATACTCTTCCAATAAATTTTAATTTTAATTTTAAGATCATTTACCTTAGTGTCTATCATAACTGACATAGGTTTTGAAATAAAAGTGAAACATGCCTCATCTTACTTTAATTTTTTTCAATTTTATTTGCCTAAAATGATCATCACTTTTGAACTGATGTCCAATTATTCTCCTTTATCCTACAATAGACTCAAGGTGAAATTGTTTCCATCCTTCACAATGGTGTAAGTTTTATCTCTTCCCACATGAATAGATATTATATCATACTACCATGGCCTCCCCAACAACACATGACACACATCCAGAGGCACAATGTTACATATAAATTCATCCTTATATGAACCAATTAGAAAATTTACCATGAATGGTTTATTTAACAACACTTGATGGAATTTAAGCATCCATCAAACTTTGTATGGTGTAGGGCGTACTGACCTTTTCAGCCCAAGTTTTTCCACCATTTATTGAATCACCATATTCTATGTGTTTCCATTTCCACTATCAATAGCTACCCTACATAATGTACCTCCTAATTTGTAAATACTTTGGGATAAAATCATTATTTGTACATGTTCATTCACTTCCTTTGTTGGTTTCAACAACACATTTTCATTATAAGAGCCTATCTTTATTCAGGATCTTATGTGTGTGTTGGAGATCCAACATTTTATTCATCACTATGAGTGATATACATTATCACTTCACTTCACTTGTTATTGTTTTCAGTTACTTATGGACACTCATATCTCCATGTACATCATATTTATTGCATCCAAAGCACTTTAATATAAATCTTATGCCTATACCTCTTCCAAAGGATCCTCTTCCTCTAAAAGAGAAGCCTCTTCATCTAGTATTTTGATTTTGATTCTTGGAGCTATTTTCTTCTCCATCATGATTTTTTTATCCTCAACCACCTCTAATTTTCCATCTTCCTCTTTAAGACTTCCATCTACCTCTAAAGTTCATTTTATATCTTCTAGATAACATCTCTTTTGCATTCAAGGCACATTGATAGGCTTTGACCCTAGTTCACAAGTTAAGAAAACTGATCTTATCTTAAATATTAATACACAACCCATTAATGTATTATCCCACCTTATCTATGCCATCTTATACATTTCTAGTTCTTATAGTGATCCTATAAAATTCAATAATATATTTTTTAATGCTCATCTTATTTTGTCTCAAGTTCTGATATTTCATGAAAAAATGCATATGATAGTTTGAAGGCAATAGTTTATCCTTAAGTTTCATCACCATTCTACCCCATGAATTAATTTTCTCCTCACCTTTCCTCTATATCTTAGTTTGTACATAGTCCCATCATAAATATGAATTACCTTTTAGCTTTGTGCATGAAAATTTCACTTTCTTGGGTTCTTGCATTGATTCACATTCAAAACATTTCTTCATCTTTATGATATAATAAATAAACTTTACAAGATTGATGGTTTCATTGTATCAAGGTGTATCCAAAATTGTATTATTTACAAGATTATCAATAGATCTGATAAATATTCCCTCAAATTCATTCTCCATATCTTCCACTTAAAACTCTTTAACGTCTATTTTTTCTTAAACATCACTTACATCCTCAACTTAAGTTCACATTCTTTGTGTTGACTCAATTTCCTCCAATCTTGATTGGATTCCCTTCATCATCTCTATTACATCTATAACTCTACGCACTCTTACTCTTGCACCTCTTCTAATTTAAATACCTCTATGTGCCATCACTTCAACTAAATTCAAGCTTCTCTTTTACAACTTGGTATTAACTCAATTGGAGTCTCTACACACACAACCCAAAATTTGAAAATAACCTTATTATAATACTAATTTAGGGTATGTGGGAGGTACATGGATCCAAATTAATGGATGCCTCACTATCCAATAGTGATTCTCTCACTCTCTAACTCCAAAAGACATAATCATAAGATGTACACAAAGACAATGACTTTATCAAATATGAGACAAAATATACATTCATAGACATAATTTTGGGATCATGGTTTTCACACTACACCTACAGACCTAAAGCTTTATAGTCCTCCTTTATTGTTCTTATTCTATTATTTATTATGTTCTCCTCAATATGCTAGCTCTCCCTTGATCTATGTTGTTTATTTAGATAATAATTTTCCCTTTCATTATCATCTTGAGATCACTTTAGTTTCCCACTCATTAGCCTTCTCAAATTTTCTCTCAAACTACCTATGATTCTTATAAATATTGTTATGACAATAATAATATAGTTGAGTTAACTATCTCATGTCCATAACCAACTCAAATATCTAATATATATGTTTACAATGAGATAAAAAAATGTCCCATTTAGTTTCTTATCACAAAATTTGTGGTTGCTTGGAGATCTCTTTGTTGTTTCCCATCACTATGTTTATAATTGAGAATTTTGGAAACAGGGATTATGGGATTGTGCCATATCACATGATCTCATGGTCTATATATATATGTTCAAAACCATTACCCTGATCTCTATATTATTTGTTGACCATGGATTTATAACATCCCTTTAAGGACTATTACATATCTACCTTTAATAAAATTTTGGCCTTCATGAATAAGATGTGTTGTAATAGTGACATTTGTCCTTCTTTGTGGAATCACAGACTCTATGAATTCTTTTTGGTCATTGATGACTCCATGGGAAAATATTGACTTTATGGGATCCATGGATTTCATTCACAAATTTTGATAATTTCATGGTTCTGTTAGGTGTTCCAGAGGTTATTGCTTTATTGATTCCTCGTTCATGGAGTTTGTGAAATCTAAGATTCTATGGCTATGGATACATGAAACTTTGTGATCCAATTAATAATTCCTCATGTTAACACTAAAGCTCTTGGGACTTAGACCTGGTCCTAAACACAAACATATTGTGAATTTCTAACCTCCATTAGTATAATGGATTAGAGACTTAAATAAAAGGAGTGTGGCTGCCATAACATGGAAACTTAGACTTACAAGAAGAAATATGAACCCAAATTTGATCTTTGCGACTCGAGGCCCCTTATTAAAAAATAAAAAAAATATCTAATAGTTCTTAATGATGTTGCTTAAAATATCTTACTATCTTTTAGTGATGCATGATTTCCCATTCACCTTGGATGCTCGTGCATCATTGTGCCCTTCAAATTATTCAATCAACCATTGATAACAGGTGTAACATAGGATTACAAAGAGGATCATTAGTATCTTGTTAGTGAATAAAATTCAAATCAAAATAATTTCAATGTAAACTAAATATTCTTGCCTACATACTCAGGGGACCATAAATAACAAGAACACAATTAAGAAACAACTAAAAGCATAAAAGAGAAACTCCATTTAAACTTCATTGTAGCTCCAAATCTCCTTGTTGATGAAGTTAGGTTGATCAAATTATATACAATAGAGTTATTATCAATGGTGTTCTTCCATCATCTCCCCTTTATTCACCTTGGCTTGGCTTGATTAGGCTTGGCAAATGGGCATGGTAATACTACAATAATGAAGTTTTTTGGAGGTATTTTAACATAATAACATTGCACCTCAAAATATTGGCATGTATTTGAGCATAATAACTTTACACAAAGAGAGCTTAAGGATTAATGGGCGAGGCCTTGTATTTATAACCCCAAAAATTAACTCTAACCCATGTGTAGTTAGATTAGAATTAACCACGGTTGAGTTTGAACTAACCCTAGTGAGTTAAGGCTAACCCTAGTTGAGTTAAGGAGGGGACATGAAATTAATATTTGAGATTAATAAACATGCCTCACAAATACAAATATTTATTTGATATTTTATGAGTGTTTGACAACTCACAAAAGATGATGTTATGATGATGTCATCATTTTAGATATTTGTGTAATGTTATGATGATGTAATCAATCCAAATTTATGAAATTTCCAAACTAGAAATTCACCAATTAATTAGCCATGGGATTTTCACCTATGCATTTAATTGGGTTTAACCAATTAAGTAATCTCAATCAAGTTAATTGTCATTTATGAGTTTTGACAAGTTGTCCCTCACACATGGTCAAAAAGGTCAATTTGCTATGTCACAACTTGATCAGAGATGATTTAGAGGAAGATGATGATTGCATATAATGCATTGCCCTAGTTAGGGATACATTTATGTAGTTTAGAATATACACATGACATGCACTGATGAATCAAAGCATTCCAATGATTTTCAAGCTTAACTTGCATTGTTTACAAGAAGTTGTTCTAGTGTTCGTTTAGACATAGAAGTGGCCAAAAAGGAGTCATTACGGTTTGACACTTTTGAGAAGGCATTATGATACACAGACATAATATTATCAACTCAAAGAATGAAAAAAAATATTAAAAAAGAATATAATTTATGAAGAATGATGCTCCAAATAGAGTTTAGAAATCCTATGATGATGCCCCCTCAAGGGAGTGGTCGACACATACAATTGATGATTAGTCCCTTGAAAAGAAGCAAAAAGAAGAATGAAATTAACCCATGGGTGAAATTAATTCAATATAGATAATACTTGCATGCATTGATTTAAAAGTACTGATTTACCAAAAGGTAGTTATAATTAGTAATGGAGGTTGAGACATTGATTTACCCAAAGGTGGTTATAATTAGTGGCATAGACATGTACCCTATTAGGGTAGATGGGTTGAAATAATGATTTTCCCAAAGTCGGTTATAATCATTTTGATGACCTAGGTTTAATAAATTATTTTCCCCAGTAGGTAAAATTTGATTATGATAAATTGATTATGCCCTAGTAGGATAGATTGGCAAACATAACTAAATGATATAACATGTAACACAAATTAAAGATGAGTGAGTTCAAGAATAGATGTGATGGTCTATTTATTGAAGAATCCATAAATAACTAGGAACATGAGGATGCACAAAGTGATGAAATAGATGATTAGAAGAAAAAAGGTGGTCGAGATGACCCAAGATACATCATGTATCCAAGTGTTGCCTACATAGTCTAAATAAAACTCAGGGCAATGTAGTTCACCCAGAAGCAAGAAAAAATAGAATGAGGAATAAAATATAAGAATAAGAACTGATCAACTTGAATGATTCAAATATACCTACCAATGTGGAGATGCTCATCCTTATTAACATTGATACAACTTGAATGGTCAATGGGTTGATTTGATCAAGGAGGGTGGGAGGATTTGTGACGGCGAACAAGGAGAAGTTTCAGTGGCACCATTGTTTGTGATCTCCACCAAACTAATTTTTTTTTGAGCACATGATGGTATGTATCATGATATAAAACACCATGATGACCTGGCAATAATGTGCATAAGGATTGACTCCTGATCCAATAAATAATTAAAAATAACACACTAATGATAAAAACCATGATGAAGATGTTGACGTATGAATATGGATGGAATCAATAATAATGCAAAATGAATCACCTAATGAACACATATAGATAGAGTGAAGGGACAAAAATAAAAGCAAATAAATAGGCAAACAAACAAATAAATAACTAAACAAACAAACAAACACACAGAAAGTTTGAAAGTAAAAGCAACATAAAGCATCTTATCATTAACAAAGTCAATATCTATATGTGAAGGCTCAATGGATTGATAAATAGGTAGTGCCCCAAAGTAAGGTTATATGCAAGGGAATAACATGTAGGGATAACATATCCTAGTATAAGCTACACATTTTTGTTTTTCCCTAATAGGGCAAAAGCTATGAGTTTGGCTTAAAAGTGCAAATTGGATGGTGCCCCTAAGCAAGGACACATGCAAAAGGAAGGTCACACATCTAATGGTAGTGGAATGGATTGGAACCAACAATGAATTTTCCCCAGTAGGGTAGATTGAGGATGGATGACTAGGTTTGTCAGGGGATCTAGCTCTACCAATTAGAGCACATATGATTACTTCTCGTATTATCAATTAAACACGGAATTATACCAGAATTATAAAGTAGCTAGAAACTTGAGACAACAAAGAATTTGAGAGACAATACACACTCTTTGTATTAAATACTACTAGAAGAAAATACAATAAGGAAGATGCCACTTCTTCCTCCACCTCAAAGGCTTGCCACACCTCAAGACCTTCTTCCCTCTCTCTCTTGCTCAACACAACAACTCTAAAGCCTGAGTTATTATCCCTCCTTGAATACTTCAGCTGATCTCCTTGAACTTACACCTATAGATCTCCTTGACCTTGCTAGCTTCAATGCTTTTACTTGCCTTCTTAATAAATACAATACATGCCTTATGGGTCTTTAAATAGGATCCCATGCTTACAAAAATAGAACTCTAGTTACAATAATTAGACACACAGCTCGTGACTATAATTAGTCATTTGACATGCAAACACTCGCTTCACTTAACTGACTGTTCGTCAACAGCAGTTCTGGAAATACACAGGCGACCGATGCCTGTCCCTGCTTGTCTGGTGCTGCCGACGTCGGCTGACTATCTACATTTGCCGGTCTCCTTTTCCACTACATCTGACCGACGTCGGTCATACTGCCGACGCTAGTGGCTCTGGTTCTTCAGCATCCTTCCTTGTGTCTGCAAATAGTTGAAGCTTTTAGCTCCACACCTTAACAATCTCCCACTTGGAGATAAACAACTGCAACTTGTACCTGTACCTGTACACCATCTATTTTGTTCCTTAGGCTCTGTATCCCTCTTCAATGTCACTCTTGAAGACCAACCACCACGCAAACCTGTGATGCAATACTTGTCTCTTATGCCAAAATTTTTTTGTTGCTCCCAAATTCTCCATGACACACTTCTGAACCAACTCTACCCTTAGCTCAGAAAACTCTCCGTATATGAAACCTTGCAACAAGTAACACAATACAGTAACAGGATAATGTAGCTAATATTATCCAACTTGGTAAAGATAAAATACAATGGTCAAACCTCCATTGCCTGCGGCCTAAACAAGACCATATACCATAGCCTTCTGTCTCACGTGTCCATCCACTCTCTTCTCTAAAACGGGAATCCATCCCTCTATCTAGTGCTTTCTTCCAGCTGACAACTCTACCAACAAATACATATTTGGTTCTTCTCCAAGGACTCACACTCCTCATCCATGTCAAGCTCCCACTGTTTCTGGATTCTACCTGCATTGCTTCTTCCATCTTCTTAGTTCGTGACTATCAGCAAGAAATATAAAGAAGGTGAACAACGAATATGAGGTTCACATACCTTTCTTGACCTCCACATGGGCATTTGAGACTTATTGATTCACCCAACATCCGTTCCAGTGATCGATCTCAGCCATCTCCCAGTCTGCTCCCGACCGATGTCAGTTCCCTGTACTGACCCTGACTACCGACGTCGTTTCCCTGGCCGATGCCAGTGTCCCCCCTGCCAACGTCGGTCCTTATGACCGACGTCGAACTTCTCCTGCCCAACCTACCGACCCTACTGGTCTGCACATGACCGATGTCAGTATCTGGATGACTGACGTCGGTGCCAAGCGACCGACATTGGTGTCTGTGTGTTCCTATAAGTGATGAAATTTTCATCCGTGAGCTCTTCTTGGATCAAACCTCTATCCATGCTGCCCTGCTCAAATTTATTCAGCCCCTGTGACTGATCTCTGTCCTTCATCTCCTCCATAAACACCAAGGCTTCTTTGTTCCTGTCAAAAGTATCGAATTTCCTTTTTCTGCAATGAACTCTATCTATGCTTTCCAAATTTGAACACATACCTTTTGAATCAAGAACTTCCATTCCCTTCCTATTCATGTGACCAAGCCTATTAGGCCACATCTTCGAATCTACACCAGAAGTAGAATCAGTAATACAAGTAGACAGATAAAGAGTATCTACTTTCTTACCTCTTGCTAGAACAAGTGTTCCCTTGGTAACCTTCCAAGAATCCACTATGAGGGTTATTGTGCATCCCTCATCTCCCAACCTTCCTACAGAAATCAGACTCTGCTTCAGAATTGGAACATGCATGACCTCTTTCAACACCCATGTGTTGTCAATCTGCAATCTCAGCTGCACTTTCCCTTTGCCAACTATCTGACAAGGCGTACCATCCCCTAAATAGAGCACTCCAAAATCTCCCTGTTCATACTCATAGAACAAATCTCTGTTTGGGGATGCATGAAAAGATGAACCAAAATCTAAAATCCATGATCCTACCTGACTATCCGAAGAAAGTATGAGAGCGTCCTGCATCACAATATTTGCATCCTTTGCTTCTTCAATACCTGCATGTTGATTCTCTTTATCTCTCAACCAACACTCCTTCGTATGTCCTTTCTTTACACAAAACTAGCAGGTAATACCTTTGGAATCGGATCTCCTTCCCGACCTTGATTTCCCTTGCTCAACCTTCTCCCTTTGCCTTCCCCCGCTTTCTGCACTTAAAGCATTCCCTGATGATTCACCTGTGCTTCTCCTACGTATTTCTTCATTCAAGATCACACTCACAACATCATCAACTTTTAAGATTTTAGAAGCAGATGCAGAATTACTTACTGCCATAACCAAACCGTCCCAACTTTCAGGCAAATAACATAAAATCAAGAGAGATTTACCTCATCATCAAAAACAATATTGACTGAAGCTAATTGGTTTACCAAACCATGGAAATCACTGAGATGAGTATGTATCGATCCACCTTCCTGCATTTGCAAAGTAAATAGCTGCTTCATAAGATATACCTTATTAGAAGCCGAGGGCTTTTCGTATGAATTCGCCAAGGACTTTATCAACTCTTCCGTTGTCTTGCACTGTGATAAGCTGGAAATCACAGATGATGCAAGGCTCAACCTTATGGAACCGAGAGCCTTCCGATCAAGAACGTTCCATTCTTCATCCTTCATATCTGTGGGCTTGCATGTAACCCCACCCAACGGTAAGTACAAATCCTTCTGATACAGATAGTCCTCAATCTGCATCCTCCAATGTTGATAATTCTTGCCGTTAAACTTCTCCATTCGTAGCCTACTTTCTTCTGCCATTGTTGAACTCCCACTCAATCAAAAAACCCTGTGAATGACCTGTAATCAAAAAATAATACCCTGCTTCCTGCAAATCGTAGCTCTGATACCACTTGTTAGGGGATCTAGCTCTACCAATTAGAGCACATATGATTACTTCTCGTATTATCAATTAAACACGGAATTATACCAGAATTATAAAGTAGCTAGAAACTTGAGACAACAAAGAATTTGAGAGACAATACACACTCTTTGTATTAAATACTACTAGAAGAAAATACAATAAGGAAGATGCCACTTCTTCCTCCACCTCAAAGGCTTGCCACACCTCAAGACCTTCTTCCCTCTCTCTCTTGCTCAACACAACTCTAAAGCCTGAGTTATTATCCCTCCTTGAATGCTTCAACTGATCTCCTTGACCTTACACCTGTAGATCTCCTTGACCTTGCTAGCTTCAATGCTTTTACTTGCCTTCTTAATAAATACAATACATGCCTTATGGGTCTTTAAATAGGATCCCATGCTTACAAAAATAGAACTCTAGTTACAATAATTAGACACACAGCTCGTGACTATAATTAGTCATTTGACATGCAAACACTCGCTTCACTTAACTGACTGTTCGTCAACAGCAGTTTTGGAAATACACAGGCGACCGACGCCGGTCCCTGCTTGTCTGGTGCTGCCGATGTCAGCCGACTATCTGCCGTCGTCGGTCTCCTTTTTCACTGCATCTGACCGACGTCGGTCATACTGTCGACACCAGTGGCTCTGGTTCTTTAGCATCCTTCCTTGTGTCTGCAAACAGTTGAAGCTTTTAGCTCCACACCTTAACAAGGTTTAGATAGGATAAATGTTTTTTTTTGGAATTTGACGCTTTATATCTCTCTAGGAGATTGTAATCTAATTTTATAATTTTTAGGATTTTGAAATGTTTTTGAAATTTTTTGGGTATGTTAATTCATTATAGATTGACAATATATCACTTGCAATATTGTGAGAGCATTGGCTTAGGTTGCTCACAAAATGGTAAGAGTGATTATTGAAATTTCTATCAAAATAGCGAGAGCATTAAAAAGGGTGACCAAGTTGACCTCAATGTAAATTGAGCACTGCCTACATAGTCCAAATAGACCTCAAGTCATTGTAGTTAAAATTTATGGCAAGGTTTGAAAGGATGGTAAGGTGAGGCAAAGGGATAGGTTAGGCACATGGAAAAGTATGAAATAATGGCAATATGAAGAGCATATGGAAAATGTAAGGTAAATGGCAAGGCAAGGTAAATGGGTGTATTGTTCTGGTTATGTGGAGATGCATGTCCTAATCATCACATGGCACAGCTAGAATAGTTAATTATGTAAATTGCTAGGCCAAAACCCTTCTGAATAGTTTTTCTATCAAGAACCTACTACTGATATGGACTTTAATAATGTTGTTTTGATATTCATTGGTCATTGATTTTGTTTCATTCAAATTTTGAGACAAGATGTCTACGTAGCCTAAGTAAAGGAAAGTACATATAGGGATGGTAAATAATTATAAATAATGGATAAAAGGTATGATTTGGAAATGAAGAGGTGGATCATAATGGAATGTATAATGGTTGGGAAACAAATGAAGTTCAATAGTTTTAGGCACACACAATGTTGTTGATTCTAGATTCGACATAATTTTGGTTATGGCGGGGATAAAAAATTATGAATATGCTCTTCATAGGACCACCATATTTTTCTATTGTTTGGGTCTAAGAGTAGTTTCCATCTAATTATGCTATAAAATGAAATTTTTAATAATTTTATGTTTGATAATATCTTCATCAAGCATTGAATAACTGTTGTGCTCGGCTATTAGTTCCTCAAATAGGTTTTCACCAATGAAGTTATCTTTTTTGTCCCATAGTGCCTCTAAGAAGGTTTCACTAAGGAATTTTGAATCTTGATTTTTATTATCTTCAAGTGCCTTAGACAAGGTTTCACTAGAAGATGCTAAGTTTGGACTTTGATTTCCCCCTAGAGCCTTTGAAAAGGTTTCACTAGGAGATTATTCTTCTTTTACATGAATTTGGTCTTGCTCCACCTGATATTCTGCAATTGATATGTCAGCATGGATGTATTTCAATAAGGTGTGATTTTGTTGGTCCCAATAGATACTTATGGGAGGTGGAATGTCAATATAATGGCTATGTTGAGTGGTGTTAATGGCATGCAGAATGGTAATGAAATGGGAAGAGGTAGCATAATCCTTGTAGAATATGCTAGGATAACTTGTGTCGATGTTGAAGTAATCATATTCAAAAACTATGAAAGGATCATAATTGTATTCAAATTTATCTACAAGACATGTGTAATCAATATTGTAACAACTATGAATGTATTTTGATTTTAAAGTTGAGTCTGACTCAAGGGACTCTGAATCCAATGTCGAGACTGATGTTGATTCTACTTCTTATTCTAAATTTGATATCAATTCAATAATGGAACCTAACTTCAATTTTGATTCTTCATTTAGTGTTGTAGCAAAGATGTTATGTTCAATGCTTGGTATTAGATTAGTAATGAACTAAGATTGAATAATAGGATCTAAAGAAATAGGTTTGGCTAAGAAGGACTTCACAAAGGTTGAATCATCTAATTGACACTTCTAAACAAAATGAAAATGGTCAACAGGAAACTCTGAAAAGAATGACTCATCGAAGTGAGACTACTTTAAAATAGGTCCATGGTCAAGGTAACGATTTACCCAAAAGCAGTTATAATCATTAAGGGATGACTCAACAAAGACTGGCTTGTTAAAGTGAGACTCCTCAAGTAAAAGGAGAGGGTCAACAGACAAATCCACAAAGACTGGCTCATCAAAGTGAGGCTCCTTAAAAATAGGGAAATGAGTAAAGGGTGATTCAACATAGGTTAACTCATCACAAATAGGTGTTTCAACAAAAACATCATGGATTGGTGGGTTCTTTTGGCCTTGGATTATAATTGGTTACAAAATATCAGATCTGAACACATCTTGGTTTTTGAATGATGGCTCTTAGAGAGGTAATGAATGGCTATGTTGTGGCTCGATGACTAGCTTAGATTTTATGAAGTGGGATAAGGTTAGTAATGGGTGAAGAATGGCTTGTGGCTCAATAATGAGATCTTTGTAAATAGGCTCAATAAAGGCTAGTTGTGAGTCCAGGATGGTAATCGTGATCTACCTAGTCATGATTGTACAAATTTATTGGGATAATGATCTTTTAAATTGAGAAGGGCCTAGAATAGTAATGAAAGGACATTAAGAATCTTGGATGCTAATACAAGCCAAAGGATTAGGGCTCAGAATGGTAATGAATAGGCATTGTGAAGCTTGATTTTTTGTGTAGACCAAAGGATGAGGGCTGAAATGGTAATGAATGGGTGTTGTAGAACTTGGTTGCTAACATAGGTTGAAGGATGAAGGCCTGAAATGGTAATGAATAGGCACTATGAAGCTTGGTTGCTAATGCATGCTGATGGATGAGGGCTTATAATGGTAATCCTTGGGTGTTGTGAAGTTTGGTTGTTATCGCAGACCAAAGGAGGGTTATTGGCATAAGTAGGGGATCGTATACCATTATCATTGAAAGGACAAAATTAGTACTCTAATTAGCCTAAATAAAGGTGATCGTGGCATATGATAATCAACATGGCTAGGTTTGGAAATTAGCCTAGAGAGACCAGTCTTGGTCTATGAAAATGGTCTAGGTCCATGTCTAGGTTTGAAAATGGCATCGGTCTAGGAATAGGTACTTGGTCTATTATTACAAATGGTTTAAACTTGGCCTAGAATGGAGCTCTTCTCCAAATTCATTAATGGTAAACCTAGTCACAAAGGTCTAAGGTCTAATGTCAAATGTCTCATACAAATGGTTAAGTGAATGGATAAATTTGAATCCTAGTTCTTGGATAGAGTGTTTCAAACTACTCTAATTTAGGTAAAAAACCAAAAATGTTGTTAGGTCTTTGAAAACAAGGCACAAAGCATGGCTCAAAACAACTAGGTTTAAAATAAAAGGTAAAATACTAGGTATTTTAGGAACATGACACAAAAGCTAGACTTGAAATACACAAGGTCTAAGAATGAAAAGGCAAAATTGTAGGTCTTTTGGAAACACAACATAAAATATAAAATTGTGAACAACTAGGTTGAAAATGACATGTAAAGTGTTAGGCAATTGATCTAACAATTTTAAACACTTGGACTTCAAACTAGGCATATGGAATCAAACATAAACTTGACCATTGGTAAAAGATATTTTAACTTTAGGTATATGCATAAAACCAATTGGGAAAATCATTTCCAAGTAGTAAAAAATAAGGACGAGGAGTAAAACATTCAAACCCAAGTGATGATGAAGACTCAAATGTAAACTAATCATGCTTAAGGTTGTATATGGAGAGAGAGTTTTGACCTTAGTTTTAATTAACAAAAGAGATTTGAGGCACACAAAAAAAAGACCACTTCCTGAATCTAGGCATAAAAGATATTCAAAACAAGCAAGGAATTAGTCCAAGTTTCATAATCCAAAAGTGAGAGGTGAACGTATAAGCCAAATTTAAGTGAGGAATAGGAATAAACCAACCAACATTTAAATCTAAACTTTTCAAGACTAATTTCAAACTTGGTTTAGAAGACTTTTTTCTCAAATGAATGACATTCTAGACTAAAACAGATGGTAGGATGATACCAAATATAGACCAAAAGGTGCACATGGTTTTGAACTTAATTTTGACACAAGGCAAAGGGTCTTGAAAAAATATGAGCAATGTAATGACATTATATCACTCAAAAGGTATGACAATGTTTTTGTTTCAAAACTCTAAGGCAAAGACTTGAAATGAAATGGGTAGCATAATGACACTGCTTTCAAACAAGTCTCACACACACACACACACACACACACACACACACACACACACACACACACACACACACACACACACACACACACACACACACAAATGTTTGGAAAATGACTAAGGCAAAATGTGGTGTCAAACAGATGGCATAACACCTCTTTTAGGCTAAAAGGGGTGTATAAACATGACTTGAATTGGATGTGATTTGGACATGTGTTTTGACAAATAAAGATAGGTTTAGACTCAAAATAATGCAATTAAAAGGAAAATACATTAAAATACCTTAAATGTATCATCTTATTCGTAAAAACTGACAAGGTGGCTTTGTATCATCAAATTCCATCTATATACTCCTTGAGAGGAAATAAGTTGTTAATCCAAAAAAATTGGATGCACATGAAAAGTAGGGTTTTTAGGTCCCCTTTTCTCTCAAGAGTTCGTATGGCGACATGGAACTTCGGGCTACTCACCCTACATTGACAATATTTTTGCGATTAGTGGGGTTTATCTAAAATTATAAGTTTAGCATGTTCTAGATGGTCCCAAGTGTGGTTAACACTAAAGATGCTATCACATAAATTGAGTTCATACCAACTAACTTACTATACAAGGATCTATTCCTTTACATAGTGACTCCATCTATGTACTTCTCAGTGGAGACCTTGGTTAGCCAAACTTGATTTGGGTTTTCATTACAATCAAAGAGGTTAGCCACTCAACCCCTATAAATCATTGTATCCCATGCCTTATTTTATATACCTCACCATGGAGTGGGGTTGAAATGATGTTGGGAGATGAAATATTAGGTCAACGCTTCCCTAAAAAATTTATGGGGAGGTGATGAAATCCTGCCTACAAGCAAAGATGTAAGAAATAAATATAGGACTTTAAGGTCATTTTATGATCACCAAAGTTACTCAGATATTGGGGAGTGCCTTAGCGACATTATTTATATGTTTGGACTAAGAGACTAAATCAATGGATAAAATGATTTTGGTCACCTGAGTTCCCTAAAGGGGATGGGGAGAGAGCATGCATGCTAAGTTTATTTTGCAAAAACACATAATAAATAAATAAAATGATAAACAAGCAAGCTATTAAGAGCACTTAGTCTAAGTTTGAGTTCATTTTTAAAAACATCAAGTGAAATATGATGTGAAATTTATCCCCTTGGCTTTGTTTGTTGATTTGTGAACTTTGAAAAACAAAAATAAAGTGACTAAACAATTTCTAAGTACCAAATGTAAATGTGATTTAGAGAAGTGCTAAAAATGTCTTTACTTAGCCTTTGGGTCCTATAAAAAGTGTTAGTGGGTTTTCTTGTTTCTTGGAAAAAGTGATATTCCTACAATTTAGTTCAATAAGACACAAAAATAAATCTTAAACTATCAAAATATACAAGCAACAAGTTAGGATTTTCAAACGTGGTCTTTGGCAAGAAAACATGTGAAAAACAAGTTAAAAGGCTAATCTGCAAGAAAATATATTATTACATTAATTTTATATATTTTGTGAAAACATTATGCAACTTGAAGGTAAACTAATGGAATATTCTAAAATTTTAGGAGAAGACATGTGGTTTAAAAAAAAATCATCAAATATGGAGTCTAAAATACCCTGAATGAAGCTCCAGAAGATGGCCTGCTGACCTACGATTTGGGCTGTGGGTTATCAGGTGCAATAATGGCCTGTAGTGAGTCTAGGCCATGGGATTATAGTCTAGGCTATGTCTTTGTGGTCAGAAACTAGTGAATGTAATTTTGAAAAAAGAATAATGAAAATGAGTCAAATTAAGCCAAAATTAGGACCAAATAATGATACAAAATATGCTTAAAAGTAATTTGAAGGATTCATGGGATGCATTTGATCCCATCGGGCATGCCATTATGTAACATAGGATTACAAAATGATCATTAGTCTCTTGTTAGTAAATAAAATTCAAATCAAAATAATTTTAATGTAAACTAACAATTATTGCCTCCATACTAGGGTGAACATAAATAACAAGAACACAATTAAGACAACTAAAAGCACAAAAGAGAAACTCCATTTGAACTTCCTTGTAGCTCCAAATCCACTTGTTGATGAAGTTGGTTTGCTTAGCTTGTGTACAATGGAGTTTTTATCAATGGTGCTCTTTCATCATCTCCCCTTTGTTCACCTTGGCTTGGCTTGGTTAGGCTTGGCAAATGGGCATGGTAACACTACAATAATGAAGCTTTTTGGAGGTATTTTGGCATAATAACATTGCACCTCAAAATCTTGGCATGTATTTGAACATAATAGCTTTACACCAAGACAACTTAAAGATCAATGGATGAGGCCTTGTATTTATAGGCTCCAAATTTAACTCTAACCCAAGTGTAGTTAGGTTAGAATTAACCATGATTGAGTTCAATTTAACCCTAGGTGAGTTAAGGCTAACCCTAATTAAGTTAAGGAGTATATATGTAATTAATATTTGAGATTAATAGGCATGGCTCACAAATCCAGATATTTGTTTGATATTTTATGAGTGCTTGACAACTCACAAAAGATGATGTCATTATTTTAGATATTTGTGTGATGTCATGATAATGTCAACAATCTTGATTGATGATATTCAAAAAATATAAATTCACCAATTAATTAGCCATGGGTTTTTCATCTATGCATTTAATTTGGTTTACCCAATTAAGCAATCCTGATCAAGTTAATTGCCATTTCTAAATTTTGACAAGTTGTCCCTCACACATGGTCAAAAAAGTTAATTTATTAGGTTGTAACTTGACCGGAGATGGATTAGAGGAAGATGATGATTGCATACAATGCATTACCCCAGTTAGGGATACATTGACATGGTTTAGAAGATGCACATGATGTGCACTGATGAATCAAAGAATTCTCGTGATTTCCAAGCTTAAATTGCATTATTTGCAAGAAGTCACTTTGATGTTCGTTTAGAAACAGAAGTGGCCAAAAAGAGTGTCTATAGTAGGTGTCAGGCTTATGGGCCCAATGGAAAAAATTTCTTCCCTAATAATCAAAAAAATCAAAATAATGAAGGTTATGAAAATAATAATTCGGTCCCAACAATTATCAATTCCAATCATAATGCAATGATTGATGGGGTTTAGATAACAAGAAACCCATGCGACATAGACAATGTAATAACAACAATGGAAATGGTAACGATGGTCCTAGACTATTAAAAAAATCTCCCGTTGTCAATGTTGTTAATTTTTATAGGTCTAATTAATAAAATAAAATTCAAATTCAAATCCAACATCAATTTTAATATCAAAATCAAAACCAAGGCCAATATCAAAATAATTTTCAAAAATTTGATCAAAATTGGTGACAACATGACCCCAATAAATATTATTTCTTCCATAAAGTGGTGGGTCATGACACAAAGTCTTGTAGAGAGTACTAAAAATTCATCTAAAGATTATCTAAGGACCAATGGCAACTGTTCACCAATATGTTCTTTCAAACTTCCCCTAAAAATCCTCCCTTGAATAGATTAGTGTCGGCTACCCCTCAAAACACCAATATAAGAGTTTATATAAATCTGTTTGTGGGTCATCAAAAAGGAAGATAGACTTATACTCTCAATCATGTCATGTCATAGTTCTTTAATGTTCCACACCCTCAACCCATGAAATTTATTGAAGTCACCTCCCTCAAAACTACCAACATGGCCCCTTTCCTTAACCAACAAGAAAAAAACAAATATAATAGGCTTAGTGGAGCTTGACACCAATAAATAAGTAAATGTTGTTACCTGTAACTAAAATTATATTTCCCAACCTACCCAAGCTTCTTCTTCAACCAATGATAATACTATAGGGGCTTCTACACCTATTAGAGCATGTGATTGGATTACAGATCTCACCAAAATCTTTTCCCATATTTCCTTCTTGGATTTATTAAATAAATCCATTACCCATTAGAATATCTTCTTAGA
Organism: Torreya grandis; assembly: GCA_037957365.1. Classification (NCBI taxonomy): domain Eukaryota; kingdom Viridiplantae; phylum Streptophyta; class Pinopsida; order Cupressales; family Taxaceae; genus Torreya; species Torreya grandis. Next base: position 5,089,589 of record JARHVA010000335.1, on the reverse strand, counting down.
GGCCTTATGGGTTTTCATTTGGTAATACTTAGATTAATATCATTGTTGTCAGTATTTATTTACTATGTCAAGTTAAAGAGACACAATTTTCTTCTTTAACATGAGGCAGTTGGCTTTTGATGTTGAGATAACTTGTAGAGGAGATCTAACTCTTTATCTCCAAGTTTGGGTTTTAATAGTTATGTTAAAAGAGCCATGTTTGATGATGGGGAAGCGATGAATAATATCCTTTTCTCTTTTCTATAGCGGATGGGTTACAATGAGACCAACTTCATTGCAACTAGAAATACCCTTTGAGGGTATGATAGTCTTATGTTGACTTCCATTAGAAAGATCATCTTCCATGTCATCTTTTTTAGGATCATGGCTATGGAGCTCGTGGTAGGCACGTTTCAAGGAGTAGGTGGCGAAGTCCCTTCATGGTGTTCATGGCACCTTTTCTTGGTCACAACTCCCGTGGAGACATGTTTAGTTATGTATTCCCAGAAATCGGTGGATGGATGGCTCAATTACAAGGTAAATTCCATCGAATGGACTTAGCTATTTCCCCACCTAGATAGGATCTAGAGGAGCATACAAACAAAGAAAAAGATAAAGACAAGTGAGAGTCACTACTTATCATAATATATCTAACATTGGTGGTAGTCGAGTGACATATTGAATGATCCTCCAACTTCGCCATCTACTCTTATTTCTCTAGATGCCTGATGTTTTCATGCCTTGATGTTTGGTTTCTCAATGGGCTATATATTTTGTTCCAAACTATGCTATATCTTTTTTTAATTGAAAAATTGTATTTAAACCTTTATTTAGCTTTTCAAATTAATTAAAGTTGTTTAACACTCTCTCAATATTATTTATCAATTTAGTGTTTGCTTTTGGAGTGTGATTCCATTGTTTTTTTTAAAGATAAGGGACGCATTCTTTGGGATAAAATTGATAAAAAAATGCTTTTCAATAATAAAAAATCTACTAGTGTATTTCCCCTTCCTGTCTAAACTTACCACCATATTCTTTTATTTTTTAGACCCCTTATCATACAATACTCATATTTTTATTTATAAAAATTTTAAACGAAGATTACATCATATATGATCTCATATATTGTTTTATGTTAAATTACCTAGGGAGAGGTTCATAGCTCAACAAAATAATGTCAAAGCACCAAAAACATTGTAGCAAAAGCTCAACATTGTAGCAAGTTATAAAAGGCATTCATGTTGGTAAAAACAAAAAAAAAAATATATTGTAAACCATGGAACAACATTATCCTAGAAATAATCAATGCTATATGTGAAACTGAGATAGAATAAACCCAATTCAGTGTTATAATCACAAGTCCAAGGGACCAAACTATCCACAATGCCACATAGATATTCCACTTGGGACCCACAAAATCCAGATTTGGAAGGAAAAAAAAGATCTAAAAAGGAAAATTTTGCATGGAGGAAACCCTCATACCAAGTACCTCAAAACATATAGCTTACAACTGTCATAAAATCACAACACCCCACAACATATAGAGCAAATCTTTAAAAAGCCTTGATCTACATCTGAGGAGTCTACAACAAAACTTCACATAGCCAACTCTAAAATAGACCAACAATGTCTACAAATGGAAAGGCCCTTGCACTGATCAACCAAACAAAAGATAACACTCATAACCATCAGAGAGGGACCAAACTAACCTTTTAACCAAGACTTGAACTGTCACCGTCAACTTGCACATCTTCCAAAATAAGAAAATAGACTTAAACTAACCCACAACTTTCACCATTACACCCTCCACTTAGACTTAGTTGGATTATCATGTCAACAAAATAGAACAAGCAACCCTCACAAAAGACCTTGCTTCACACAGCCTCACAACAACATCAAATTTGAAAAATCTAAATTGAGATAGAAGATCGAACCACATTCCAAACCCAACATTGAGAATTAACAAGAGCAAAGGGGAAATACTTAAATAGAGGAAATCTTCACAAACCCACCAAGAAGCATACAAACCAAAAAAATTAAAGCTACATTAGTAGATTTATATATTAACGATTAAAAGTTTGTCTATCAATATAAAAAGAAAGTTTGATTCTAACAACTTGGGCAAATTTCACAGCCCCCTATCATCCATATATTTAAACATAAAGGAGGAACATAAATTCTATGCAAAAAGGAGAGAAAAATACATTTTTCAGTTTACTATTACTATATTTATGCCATTCTTCGATCTGGAAGGATGCAAGGGACAAACATCCAAGGACTTACTTCTAGAGGTCGTTGGAGAAGGCTTGTTACACTATGAGACCTTAATCTTTGCAAGAGGCGAAAGGGTAATTTCCAAACTAGTTGTTAAATCTTTTTGATCCTGCATAAGGGAGTGAATGCCAACTAGTAGTTGTTGGTCATAGTAAGAAGAGTCCACACACACTCTCATTGGCATTTTGTCTATCACATCATGATCTTTGTGGAGAAGAAAATGCCTTGCAGCACTCAACAATATTCACCTAACTAACTACCTAAGCCATATCAAACACATTCTTTTGTGAATGGATTGCTTAAGATCAACCAAAAGGTTTTTCATTAGCTATTTCATCTCCCCTCCCTCCCCTTGATCCAAGTCCTTTGCCACAGTCCATAATCTCTCCAACCAGAGCCTCATGATTGGGTATTGTATTTCCTCATCTAGAAAATATGAAAACGACTTACTAAACGACACAACATCAATGGCATGCCTTTTTCTCTGTCTTCACACCATCACCTCTTATTTCTACACCTCTTACTCTATCGTTAATATAGTTGTAGATACCAATAGGTACCAAGACAAAGTGATAGATAACGACAACTTAGAAGACTTCTACCTTAAAAGATTGATTCTTTTTGCCACACATTTTGAATGATTTCCAAAATCAATGTAAATTGACTTCACCAAAATTTTGAAATTTAAAACATCATTTCAACATCCTCCCCACATTTGTAATGATTACAAAGTGGAAAGGATCAAAGCATTTTCACCATATATAATCTCATATATGATCACATGTGATATAATTTTATTCAAATGACCAGTGTTTTAAAAAGAAAAAAAATCAAAATCTTCGAAAGCTTATCATAATAGAAGCAATGGTAAAGAAAACGACATGTTTCTATCATAAAAAAAGCCAGGCATTATCTATCAAAGATACCTTGTTTGGGTAAATAGCCTCTTAATTAAATGGAAAAAAAAACATTAAATGACTCAAATCATACATTGATAACCCTTGTAGACAATGACCCAATTGGTGAACTTTGCATCCAATAAGACAACAGCTAGCAATAATTTAATCAATATATTTCATTTTAATTTAAAATTTTTATTTTTTATTTTTATTTTTTGAAAAACCCTGATAAACTTTTTAACGTGACCAGCGGCGCTAAATTTAAATTTTTTATTGAAAAAACAATATATTTCAATTTTATGTAACATATCTTATTTTTCAAGATAGTAATATGTTTCAAAAAAAATTAATTATTTTAATTTTATTTTTTCAAGATAGTAAAATATGTACATATATTTTTGTCCATGTGAGTGTGTGGTGGAACAATAAAATTCGTGAGTTTTATACAATAAACCGTATTCTAGTCTCTCATTATTAATAGTTACTGTTCAAATGGAACATTACTTTCTACTGATTTAAAAGATTCCTTATATTAAAAATAACTGGTTATCAATATTTTTTTTTTTAAAATCACAATTTTTTTGGTTATCAAAAGATTAAGCACTCTTGGACTTAATCCTGACGGGTACTCAGTCGCTCCAATTCTCCCAGAAAGAATCAAATAAGTAACCCATCTCATTTTTCAAATTCTTTCGAAAGAGGAGGGCATAGTTATCTAGATTTAATTTTGTGAGTTTTCAAACATTTTGAAAGTTTACATGCTCTCAACAAAATTTGATGGGAACTATTACAAACCAACGACCAACAAACTTAACAATCCTAAACTAAGAACATAGAAATCACCACATCCAGTCATTTACATGAGCAAAACACTTTGAGTTTACATTCTGCAATAAGATGTTTGTCACTCTTCCAAATACATACAGAGAGCTAATCTTTCTTGGTGGATTTGTTAATGAGGGACTTGTGAATGTGAGGAATGACACCCCCACCAGCAATGGTACCCTTTATCAAAGTGTCAAGCTCTTCATCTCCACGAATGGCAAGCTGCAGATGCCTGGGAGTGATACGTTTCACCTTCAGATCTTTACTTGCATTTCCTGCCAATTCCAGCACTTCTGCAGTCAGATACTCCAATATGGCTGCTGAATATACTGCTGCTGTTGCCCCTACCCTCCCATTTGCTGATACTCTGGATTTCAATAGCCTGTGGATACGCCCAACTGGAAACTGCATCGCAAACACACAATTCAATCAAAATACAGGTACAGCAATCCTATTTATGCCGCCACAACTCTATGTATGTCTTACAACTTTAAAGCTTTCACCCAATGCATTTCTTCGATATGATACAATACACCCCAGTTGGAGAATGATTTCCATCCCTAATTGAGACACCAGTGCATAGCCAATAAAAACTCCTTTTTAAAGTCATTAATCCAATTATACCCAACTTTTGACGCGGACTAAAATTCCTTGTACATAGAAATGGAAACTATAATTTCCGGAGAGTGTGCTTGTCTGTCAAAGAAGAAAACGCAGGACCCTGCAGTAACTTTTGACAGCTAGAAAACTAGCTGGCTAATTTTTTTCCCTTAAACAAGCACTCTGCAACTTACAAAAAACCCATAAAACATCTGCTGTTTTTGTGGTCTCGGAACATGTATAACAGTTTTCCTACTTGAAATACTTGCCTATTTCCAACTGACTAATTTTCAGCATATAAACTCGTAAAACACTCTTATTTGTCTACAACATTAACTTTTACAATACTCTCTGCTTCTTTCCTGGTAGTACAATTCTCAGCCAGAGAAAATTACATTTAGAATTATCTTACTGCTTCTACTCTCCTATGCCAGATTAACTGCTATTGATGAAGTTGAGTTTCCAACCATATCCTATAGAAGAATTTAAGAAATAGAAAATTGAGACATTAAATATTCCAAACCATCATGAATTTGAGGGCTTCCTCTATTCTAATAAACTTGCATAAATCTTTTCTTTAAAATCGCCATCAAACCCAAGACCATTCATCAGCACAATAAAGATTGCTATGCTTAATCATATGAATGCAAGGAACGTATGCATTTGTTAAAATAATTTGCTGTTAACACTATTCTAAGAAACATGCTCCTACTACAATTCTAGACAGCACAGACAAACCATGAAATTTGTAACAGTCCAGTCAATCTTTTGTTCTTAATGAATGGATGGAAGGTACATTTCCCAGTTCATAATTATACTACAGCCAGGTATTATTCAAGAGAAAAAAAAAAATCCCTTAGTCTGGAGCATAGTGATATCTCTCCACCTTCCCAAAACAATACAGCACTTGGGACATATTACTACAATGCCTTCTAATGAGGCAGGCATCTTAAGTGTCCTAAGCACGTGGCATAAAAGTTAAAACCCACAATGCTGATAGACAATAGACTGGTCTCTACATTTTCTGACAAGATATTCCCACATCGCATCAGTATCAACAAGCATGGCCGACCTAGCTAAGGACTCCATATTCTTCTTGTCAACTGATGACAAAAGATATATTTGTCTCCCTAGCTACAAATGCAATTACCTTAAAATCAGCTACCAACAAAAGAAACATAGACCCATCTCTTATGTTCTATTTTTTTAAATTAAGAATGTTTCTGCAGAAAAAAACAGAGCAGTAATCTACAAAAAAGCATCCTAGCTTGAAGAAAAAACTGTAGAAATCAGGAAAATCAACAAGGAAAGAAATAAATTCAGGTAAATAGAAATAGTGTGTTCATATCTCTCCCCATTTGCCCTCCTATCTCCCAAACTGGGTAAAGCCTTTAACTACAGCTCCTAACACCATGCAATTCTACAAGACCACCTGAAAATATGGTTTCCATAGCAACATTGAATCTAACAAGGGCTTACATGTGTGAAAAAAGGGCAAGAAAAATACTCTGTAGATCCAATGGTAAAAAGCAGTCACCAGGGTGGCAGGATATAAAATCACATTGGAAAGTGTGCTAAAAAAACATTTTGGCTGAAGGGAAGATTTAAATGAAAAGAAGATATCGTACAGGGTAAACTCACTGATGTGTCAAAAATTCTTACTACGACACTTGTGCATTAAACAAAAACAAGGAGGACCTACAATCTAGAAATGCCTTGACAAGCAGAAGACTTATGTTTAGAAAACTTCCAGCACACACCCAGATAACTACTATCTAGAAATGCCTTAGAGAAGCAAAAGACTTTTTTTTTCTTTATAAGAAAGGTATCCATTACACACATGAAAAGAGGCAGCACCCTTTCTGGCCATAAAAGTAAAAGAGAACAACTGGCTAGACAGAGTGCTTCTCCATGGCCTGCTGATATGATGACATTTCCAGACAAGAACCAGTTGATTGTGGACAGCCTAGAAGGATACACAACACACTGACAAAGGCTAACAGGAAACATACAATGAAAATCATAAAAAGAGATATGGGTCTTTCAGAACAAGAGTCATAAAACTATATATATGTGGAATCTAATCAACAGAGACAATGAAAAGCAGTGAAAAGAGGTAGAAACCTGAAGACCTGCACGAGATGAGCGGGAGATGGGCTTCTTCTTGTCAGCCTTGTCATTACCATTAGACTTGTTTTTATTAATGGCAGCAGAAGCAGAGGCAGGGGTGAAGGATTTCCCAGTGAGCAAACCTTTGGCACCTTTTCCGGCAGCCATTGTCTCAGCCTGATACTTTCTTTCACTTCTTGAACCCAACTTCACAACAGTAGAAGTGGAATTGTTTGTCGAAGATCTGTGGGCTTAAGAACTCTTATTGACGATCCTGTGACACACCCAACAACCCCGTCGCTAGGCTTGTGACAAAATGGCCAAATGGGTACAAAATTTCAATGAATAAAAGCATTAAATACAACTTAACATGGTGGAACAAGCCTATTGGTGAATGAAAAAAGAACATAAACAGGATTAAAATATGATTCAGGTAAAGGGCGAGAAGGAAAAAGTACCAATCCAACTGAGTGCAAGGAAATGGTGGTGAAGGGATTTGGAGGTGGTGGAACTGGATGGATGCGCTGATCCTGCTCTTCTCCTCTTTGACTTCTAAACTAAGCAACTAATGAAATGCCAAAATTATTAGACTGTGTATTTATGGAGGTAGAATAATAGGAATTGACAACAGGGAGAGAAGACCGTTAAAAAGGCTTTTAATGTACTCTCACCGAAACAACCCCCTGCACAATTTTTTAACTTTGGCCCTTAATACCATCTAAATTTTGAATTTGTTTTTAGGATAATGTGGATCTGAATTGGTTAAGAAAAGTTTTTTCAAAGGTTTAAGATGTTAAGCGCATGAAAGATTTAAATGGGATTTATTTTTCTAATTTTTAAAGGTAGTAGGAGAGCGTCAGATCAACTTACGATGGTGATGGTAGTGGTTGCGGTGGATTGTAATTTATATTATTTAAATATATAGTTTTTAATTAAGAGTGAATAATTTTGATTAAAATTATGAATTCGAATACGATTTTAATTGGTGTTGTGAATTAGTAGAAAATAAGTTTTTTAGAATTTAAAGTTATTATTCAGATTTGGGACGCTAAAGGGTCCAATCACTTAAGACCATAAAGTGAAGAATAAATTTCAACTCAACATTCATAATGAAAGGCAACAAAAAAAGATAGAAAGGTCAACACCATCAACAAGAAGACATAGATGCCCAATCAATATGACAACCTTTCAAACTGGGTTAATAAACACCCTACATCGAAAGAAGGTAGTAGAGATTCTGCAAGCTCACAATAAACGGTTAGCGAATAGTCAACAGAAAAATAACATTGAGGAAAGATAACCAAAATATTACAAAGAAATGGGTCTATTCGTGAGCATAAATCAATCTTCTTCCTCTAAGGGAAAGAAGATCACTTAAAGTCCACTACATACCATCATTAATGGTAACTGTTGAATCCATCCTTAAATGTTTTGTCTCTACCTTTCTACCTTTTCGCTTGGTAGATGGATTGCCAAAGGCAATGGTAACATGTTGCCAGGAACTACATCCTTAAGGGGATTTAAGAGGAGGACCCCCATAATTAGATAACACGTTGACCCTCAACACCCTAACATCTAGAACTCCTTAGTGAGGCTCCTCTTCTCCACGACAAGAGGGAGATTAAGATTTTATCCATTGCGCAGATGAGGGTTCAATCCCTGAGTTGAAAGAAAAGGACTCAACAAAAAAAATATAACGATTTCACCAAACAAAAATAGTGTCAAAGGGTCATCCTTCTTTCTCCAAAACTGTTGAGGTTTGAAAAAATAATGGGTTTGAGAAGAACAGGCAACGACTTGATGACCAAGTTGATTGCAACGAAATCATCTAAATGGAAGCCCCTCGTAGTTCATAAATTGGGTCATGATCCAAGAGAAGACATGATTTGGATAGAATGGGCAAAAGGCTTGGATAGATCTAATAATCCACACACATGCACAAACCTAGTACCCATCGAAACTTCATCATTATTGACAAAAGAACCCACCTTATCGACCAACATTTTGATTTGCTTAGGGTACTGCAACACCAAGGGCAAATTGTGAAATTTGACCCATAAAGGAGCAACAATGATTTTAGTTGTACAAGGATTGAAGAATGGGGATCATGGACAGAAAAAATGCCATGTTTGCCATGAAAGTAACGCCTATAATACTCCACATAATTCTTACCAGTAGCATATTAGAAAACGAGGAAAAAACCTCCAATCAACAAGGAGAAAGAGGGCTCAATAATATTGGTCCAATGAGATTTAGCCCATCTGTTAAGCTCAACTAAAGACATTTCAACCCCAATACTTTTACCAACCAAAGCCCTGTTGTCATGTCTACTTCCATTGAAAGAAGAGAGGAATCATAAATCTCCAAAACGGGGCTCTCTATTGAAAAAGATGTGTATATCGCCCACAAAGAAAAAATTATCAGCCACTGAGTTGGGTTCAGGGCAAACATACCTTAAATCTACTAAGAAGAATGCAATGCTTTAAGGAACACTCCATCCCTGCCAAAATGGCAGCGACATCAAAGGAAGAAAAACATGCAAGGCGTTGAACAGTAAAACTAAAACTAGCGACAGAGAACTACCAAGAAAAGAAAAGATCATTTGTTATGTTAATCAGGGATAAAATTTATAGATAAAATATTCATAAATAAATCCAAGATAAAAATTTCAAGATTAACATATCTTTTTCAAATAAATTTATTTAAAATTTTTGCGATTGTTATAGTTTACTAAAAAAAATTACTCGGGTTATGTATGATGCACTAATTTTACTTGGTTTTAAGCTAAGACCATTATCTATGGTTTACTCAACATTCAACATGATCATTATCTATGATTATTATTGGAATATTTTAGAATAATTTTATTATACAAAATAATAAAATTAAATAGGGTTACATAGTAACATGGTTGGTATTAGCTGTTTAGATTTTATGATGGAAGATAAAATGTCAACACAGAATACGACACCAAAAATAAGTAATAGAAAATAATGTCGAACAAAATATAACACTCAAAATCACATTACAACTTAAAAGAGAATTAAGCACAAGTCAAAATCACTATAAAATATAATATAAGCCCTTCTGTGACATTTAAAAAGTGAGATTGGTACCCATTCAATTTTAAAAAAGGTTAAACTTTTTTTTTAATTGGCAAAGCGATCCATGATAGAGTTAATCGCTCAAACTTTATATTGCTCTCAAGTAAAGGATTAAAATAAATTTAATCAAAATAGATGATCATATTGTAATGCATAAAGCTTTTGGGAAAAAGTCCAAAGGGAGTTATGGGGCCTTTTAAAGTAGACTTCTAAGCTAAGTTCTAGGAGACATTCTTTTTCTTTTCTAAAGACAATTAGGGCTATGGACCCCGGACCTCTAAAAATTAAGAGTGAAATAATTAATAGTAAATGGTAAATTAAGAGTGAAATAATCAATATTAAATGGTATAATTTATTGAAGATTATAAGTTATAAAATTGTATATATGAAGAAAAATTATATTGGTAGTTATTATCAAACAATATTAGTATGAGGGTATTCGAGTTTTATTACTTGACTTCACAATTTGTGTAATCAATTAATATATCATCAATTAACTAATTCATTTTAAATGTGGAGATCATAATCATGTTGCTCTTATTATGGGTGTTGGTGGTAGAATTTGGACATTTTAGTAGTTTTATTTTATTCTCTCATATAGATCATATAATGAATGCAATTATTGGAAAAATGTCTTGCTTGCTTCTTTTCATTGGTGGTATCTATTAAATAGTTGCTTGTAGGCTAGGCAATATAGTCTTACTTGATGCAGTCCCATGAGTCATGTTAAATTGTTGAATTTAGTTAAAATGCATCTAGCTCATTGGTTGTGGCATAACCTAGCAAATGAAGTTAAGTGTAAATCCTTGGTAAATTTGAAAGAAAACATGTGAAGCTAAGACAATCTTTGCCCAAATTTTGAGCAAAGCACATCAATATGTACACCCTTGTACATCAATAAATGAAGAGATTCAAACAAGAAGATAATATGTTTGAAAAAAATCATTTAGCAATCGTTGCAAAGTAACCTCAACAAAATTTTTATCTCCATTGATCCACTCCAACATGCACAGATCAAATAGTGTCATAAAGTAGCACATATATCACTTAGTGTAATAATTTTATTGAGCTAGCAAATATAATCATATGCAACCAAACAATCATTATGTTAGTAGGATGGCCACTTCCTTTATGGCATTGCCACATCACCATCATTGACATAAGGATCATAACATATTAGGTTAATATGTTCTCTATTAATCCACTCCAACACAAGCATAGATCAAATTACATCATAAAGTAGCACCTAGATCACTTATTGTAACAAATTTACCAATCTAGCAAATATACTTGTATGCAACCAATCAATCATTATGTTAGTAGGATGGCCACTTCCATTATGTCATTTTCACATCAATGCCATTGACATAAAGATCATAACTTATTGGGTTAATATATTACCATAGAATAAATCTTCCAACTAATATGGGATTAAGTTCTTGTGTAAATATAAAAATTTTAGAGTCTTAGATATAATTTCAAGATTTATAAATGTAATTCACTCATGTACAACTAATTAATCATGAATACAATTTTCAGATGTGACCTTAACTAGTCTAGGAATTATGGAGATAAATTATAAGTTTAGAATTTATTAATCTCCATATTTACAAGTGTCACATGGCAGTTAGTCTTGTTAATTTCATGTAAATTTGACATGGTGCAACATTCATGTTTGCAGATGACAATACCTCTCCAAAACTTAAGAGCTTGTATCGTCTCCTCTTTTTGACCTCTCATTCCATTTTCTGAACCCCTCCATCTATTTCCTATTAGCTTTTGTTTTCTCAACATGTATACATGTCAATTTTCAAGCTTGACCCTGGACCTATGCTTAGTCGTATGGTGAAATTCCATGACAATTTCATAACCGTCGTTCTCCATGAACTAGCACTTTTGTCACAAAATTTCATACACACATTTGAATGCACAGGTTTGGTATAAAAAAGGCTTCATGTCCACCAATTATTCATTTCCTTATCCTAACCTCTTCAATTATGGTCAAACCTTTTATTTATCCGTGCCTAGCCTATTTAGCCCTCCCCTCTTGCCTTTCCTGTGGTCAAAAAATCATGTTTTTGTAACCCATTATTTGCATGATATAGATAGACAACCTATGTTCTATTATTCTTCCATCTTAATGTTAATTTTCACTTCCATTCTATAAAGCATTTACATTGAATCTATTTCCCATGAAAGTAAGTGCTAATACCATTTGGATATGCTCTAAAGGTGTTCCAATATTCTTTTGCATTTGGGTTTGACGTACATCTAGTGACATGTCAAAGTTCATTTTCTTGTTAGTAGATTACAGTAGCATAAGTACTACATTACATTTGATTAGGATTATATCATTAGATTAGTAAATTTAAGTTATCTTCTTATTCAAAGTGTTGTTTATGCACCCCATAATTCATGGTATATCTTTGTCATCCAATTTAAGGAACTAATCAAGGTTCAAGTAAAAGTTATCCATTGTTTCAACCTTAGACTTGTTTAAAACATTACATTCATCTTGTTCTACAAACTCCAAGTTATTTTTAAGTTGTGTTATGTAATGTTTTTTAAAGTTACATAGAGTGTTTTTACTTCTAGATTTGTGTTTCTCTTGTGAAGCCTTTCCTCTGTTAGTTACTCATTATTTAACATCTCTTTTTGTTGGTTTCATTCATGTTCTTTATTATCCTAAGTCTGAATTCTCTATGTGAATTACCTTGTTAGTTTATTTTGATCATTCCATAGTTGTTTCTTGTCAAACTCGTGAGTCAAGCTTGTTGTCCTTTTAGCTTATTAATTGATTGTCCCGAGGTATTTGTGACTGATTTTCCATCCCATGTGTTGTATTGTTCATGTACAATAATTTCTTACTCTACATCGTATTCAATTTATTTTTTGGTCTGAGCACTGTAATTTTGGTTCTTGCGCATCTTGGATGAAGCTGCAGAGTTTAGAAGCAGAGGACGGGTTCATTTTGCCTAAGTGTCGAAGTGCAGCGAAAGCTGCCAAGTGTCATCCTCAGAGCACGGTCCCTGTTTGCCTCTTTTGTTCTTTTCACTTCAATTTTGGCCTAAGTATTGAAATCAAGTGAAAGTCACCACATGTCGATTTATGGGAGACAAAGATGGACAGCTGGCATCCTCTGAATGCCCTTTTGTAACTTTTGGGAAGGCTGTGGAATGTGCCACATACCTAACAACATCTAAGCAGAACACACCACATGTCAGCGTCTGAATCTCATAAAGGCACCCGTGTTTCATTCCACCTTTTGGCAAAGGCTTTCAATGGACCAAGCAACATAGAGAGCAGAAAATAACAGATGGCAGTTGCGGAGGCCTTGAACTACCTTTTTGACGAAATAGCGAAAGCCACCACGTGTCATCATCCAGGAGACTTTGGTCTAACGCTTTCGTTCGAAGCACATAAAGGCATCTTTTCATTTTGTTTAAATACTAAAGTGCAGCGGAGGCTGCCAAGTGTCACCCCCCGGGTCCCTCTCTACTCCATCCCTAAAGAAAGCAAAAGGCACTATATACCCCCAGAAGGAGAAGTGAAAGATGCCACGTATCTTCCTAGGAGAAGTAGAGGTCACCACGTGTCAACCTTCGAGAAACCATCGTGAGCCTAATTGCTGAATGAAGATGGTGGTGGGACCTCAATGATATTCCAAAGGACTATGGGAGCATCGAGTGTCAACAAGTGAAGACTGCCACGTGCATCCATCCTTTCTTAAGGGTTGCCAAGGAAGAGCGCACTGAGTTATGTTTTAGTAAAGTTGTAAAATATCAAGGAGGTAGGCTGCGACAGGTGTCGAAGGCAGAGTGTTCCTCAACAAAATATAAATAAAGTGCAAATGGCCAAGTGTCACCCTCTGATGACTTCTAGATCAAAAGGAGAGAAATTTCATAAATTGACTAAGTGTCCTGATGTCTGCCTATTTGCTATAACAGAGATGGAGGGAAAATAGGCATAAGTTATTCCCAATAGATAGAATAGTGCACTAGGTAGATTTTTGGGGGCTTATAAGCATTGAAGATGCCGTATATTTGTCCCCTAACAGTAGAGGCAGAGTAGACAGTTGAGCGGCCAAAGAGGTGAAGGAATGAGGGATTTCAGGCACAAAGAGAGGTACTAGACATGGATTGCCATACCACAGTTAGGGCAGTCCTTAATAGGATTAGAATGCATCCAAGGCATTAAATGCATCGTCTATTTTGTCCCTTGAAAGTGAAGGATAGAGTGGAATTGCGTGGGAAAGAAAGTGATCAAAGGAGACATCCAAGGCTATATAAGCAAGATTGTAAAATAGGAAAAGGGGGGAATTTTCTCATAGTTTAGACTTCCTGTAATTTTTACCAGTAATATCATTTGCTCTTGTCTTAATTTTCTTAAGTTGTAAAGCTGAGGTAATCGTGCATGCTTCTATGCCCTTTATGTGGCTAAATGAATTAAGGAAATTTAAGCTCCATGCCTTGGTTTGTGTTATTTGTGTCATTTGCAAATTAGTCTATTCTGTAGATTTTCTAGTGTTGTGATTGGAAATCTTATTTGCTTTTGTCTCATTTTCTAGAGTCTGGAGTTCTACATAACTATGTGTGACTTTTGTGCCTCTTATGTGAGCGAAGGATTCTATTAGGAAGGTTGAACACTATGCCTATGTTGACAATTTATGTATCTCAGCAAAAGACTCCCCTATTTTGAGCCTCTGTTTCTATTATTCCAATCTTTTACATTGATCATGCACTTGTCTGCTCTTAAATGTAATAGAATCATATAATAGTCTCACTGTGCTCATGTTAGAATTAGGATTACATTCAGGCGCATCACCATAGTTAGGTTTTAGTTCCTACATTTTGCGTTTCTGTTTAGTCTCCTATCCCTTTTCCCAACACTCGATACCAAAAGAAGAGATCAGCTTCTCTAAAATCTGGAGGTTGTTTCAAGTCGCATTGTCACACAACTTGAAACTTCCCATTGTTGATTGGCTAGGATCTAGCGCAATTTTACACCATCAACAATTTTTGGCACGCTCGGTGGGACCGATGTTTCAAGGAGTTGAAGAATTTTGGTGGTTCTTTAGCCAATTAGCCTTTGGAGGTTTTTCAGCAACACCAACGACTTTGAGTCAGCAACCGATCAAGCAGTATCATTAGAAATCCCTTTTGGTATGTATAATTCAGTTACTCATAGCTATGAGTCTTATTATCCTTCAAATATGTTTTATCAAGAACAAGCTCCTCCTAGAATCGTGTCAAGTAACCAGGATTCAGATGGTTACGAATATTACGACCAGTCTCCCCAATATGCCACATATCATGCTCAACCTAACCTTATTTTCACCTTCAAAAAAGCATTGTTGGAATTTAAAAAATATGTGTTAGAGCTTGACAGTAGAAGGGGATATGGCCAAGAGATTCCTTGTCATATCATCCATCAAGTAAGGGAAGCAATAGACCTGATTAAAAGTGAGTGGGATCCCATTGAAAGGGCAAATTGGCAAGAGCTCACATATGAGATGTTAGAGGTGTGTGGGTTGATTGCATTTCTAGAAGAAAAGCTGAACATCCTTGAGAGACAGCTTTATCAAGTCTGTCAACCTGCACATTCATACGCTGCCCTCACTCATGAATAGGGACAAGCCCATCAAGATCACTTCCCCAATAATGCAGAGCCTATGACAACAGCAAGGGAAAAGAACCTCAATCACCCACTTTCCCCTCAAGTCCCTTCTGCTCTTCTCCAAGAAGCTTTTTGTTTTTTATCACAATCTTCTTCTTCATCCCCTTTTGAAGAAGAATTTATTCTGAAAGAAGTGATTGAGTATGCAGAAGAGTATGCTCAATTCATGGCTAGTCAAGAGAATTCCATAAGAACATATACGGAGGAAATCAGCATAGATTCCCCCTTTGTTGAGCAAGAGGATAAGCTGCAAGCTTCTTCCTTAACTTCAGATGAGGAAGAGATCATTTCTGACTTTTTCCTCACTTTGCAAGGAGAGACAGAGGAACATGGATACTCCCTTGACCAAGTCATTAAGGCAGATGACACTACCCTGCAAGAAGGCTATAAATTGGCCCAATGTGGAGAGGACAACATTGAGACTCAGATGAGTATGTAGAAGGAAAGCCATCTTTCAGATTCATCCTTTCAAGAGGATAAAATCATCAAGGAGCATGCTAATGAGATAAAGCTAGAACCTAAAGGAAACAAGCCAAAAGAGAATGTGTATCAAAAGGCATGGAGTAAAGAACCAATGGCCAATAATTTCTTGATGATACCCGACAGCATTAAGGACTAGTATTCGATGAGCTATCAAGAACAAGAAGAGTTCATGGGTGTCGAAGCATGTCCAAATCAGACTTGTTCGAATGTTGGCAAATCCGTGTGGCTAGTGTAGAGAACATCCCATCAAAGGTATACCCATTACAATCACTGGTATGGTAACACAAGTTCACTTGTCATAAAAAAGTTGTTGGAAAGTTCATTTTTGATCTCGGAGGGAATAAGGATTTGTAATTAATGTAGTTAGGTAGTTTCCATTCCCGCATTGGTTTGTTTTGTTTTTCTTACTTTCTCACTTTTTTTTAAAAATAAGCATTTTAAAACGTAGAGTCGGCATCATAAGAATTCTTTAATTCTTTAAATTTTGCCGTAATAAATACTTCCCCAAATCTTTGAGATCTCCAAGGTACCTTACACCGCATAATATATCTGCCTCGCTATTTCCCGAAGATTGAGTAGGATTTGTTAATGGTCACCCAAAATTAATGCCATTTGGGACTTGATAGGCCCATAAATACCCCCTTAGCAAATTTTAAAGTTTATAACTCTCAAGCACTCCTGCGAAAATATCTTGCTCATTGCGATTATTAGCACCTAGTGAAATTGATTCAGCAAGCGTGTTTTTATCTTGAACAAAGTTCATACTAGGGTATCATATAAGAAACATAGAGATGGCAGGAGCATCATCATCCCAACAAGGAATAGGAGCACCTGGATATCTCGACAAGTTACTGGCAAGTAAATCTTATGCTGCAGCTCTTGTGCAACCACCTAGAAGCTACCCAAGAACAAAAGCTCTAGGAGTCGGTCAGACCAGCGACCCATCCAAAGTAAGGGACTATGCAGATAGAATTGTGGACTCGATTTTGCAAATAGCTAGTGGCAAGAACCTCTGAGAAGGGGCACACCAAAGGTGCCTGCAAAGAGCCAGGGCAAGGCAATATGAGACATTTGAGATGAGAATTTGGACCTCAAAAATGGCTCAATTCATCATCCCAGCTATGCACCCATGCCCAGGTATAATCGAATTGTGTGCAGACTTGCTCCATCCACAATCTCACACCATTCAACAAGGCCCATTCATGCTGCAGATTACCCCACAAGCTATTAGGGACATGCTTGCCCTGCGATACGATGATACCATCACCTTCCCTACTATTGATAAGATGCAGAGGATGTGGGCAAATGTCAACACTCAGACTAGGTTTTTGAGGTCTGAGTTGTAAATGACTGACAGTGACACAACGGTGCCTACACTCCCCACTTTAAGGACTCAGTTCATGCCCACCAGCCAAGATGCACTATTGATGATGGCTCTCATCTTCAACATGAAGGATGATGTAGTGGTATATGTAGAGAAAATGGCCATCCTCTTCAGGCTAAAATAGTTGACAAGACACAGGAGTACCATCTTGACTTCTCTAAGCATGTCGCCTTCTTGATGGTCGAGCAGTTGACCCAATTTAGGTCGAAAGGAATATTCAGGTATTCCTCCATTTTATTCCATCTCATTCTACACCAAAACCCTGACCTCTTCTCCAAATTTATGAGCCTGAACCTATATGACCTGGCCTTTGATCCCAAAAGAACCATCCTTGTGTCTGCATGGACACATATTTTATCAAAAACCAGTGACACGTATGAATTTTGGGAATTATTCATCACCCCTGTCCTTCATTGCCTCAGCCCTGAGCCTATTATAAATAGGTTATTCCCAAGTGTCACAAACCTCCTGGTTAGTTGTCCCATCCCATGTGATTACTATTTTGGGGCCCATCACACGACCTTAAGGGTCCATAGATTTTGTGGGGAGCCAGTATTGCTACCAAAAGTTTTGACTCTTCGATTAGCATTCCTGGAAATTGCCAGGTAGGTGTCAGTGATTGACAATGAATACGGCTCTAGGAAGAAGAAAAGGAGGATGTATAATCTCCCCTAGATGGCAGGCAACGTAAGCCTAGAAGCCAAAGAAGTTGAGACCATGCTACTGAGGAAGCTAACTTCCCTGGGCTTCTTATTGATCGAAGACAAGTGGGTTTATGACCCAGCTGATTACATAGCCTATGTAGTGAGGACAAATAGAATTAGAGCCAAGATCATGCATGAAAGCTACCCTTATTGGGAAACCAAGAAAAATCCTATGGAAGACACCCCTGGTCTCTATGTTGAGTTGACAGACCTGCCTCTCCCACCAAATAGGCCATGGGAGACCTATGATAAATAGAGGGAGTATGATCCTAAGGCCAGGATGACCTCTGGTTTGAGAAGGACATTGAGGAACAAAGGATGGGACGCAGAGAAAATTGAAGCCTATTGGAGATATAGGTAGGAAATCTCCCAAACCACCCATGCCTTTGGAGGCATAAACTCAGATGAAAGGTGGGAAGAACTTTGGGATGAGTGGCATCCATCCCCTGTTTCTATCCCAAAAACAAGGCTAGCACTGGCACTTGGGGAAGGGCATCAGGTTGAAGCAGGACCAAGCCAACCTCCACAGGCTTTAGAGTAAGTTACAGTGGCCACAGGACAACAAAGAAGCGTGGTATCATCACCACCAAGGGCCACCCCTCAGGTGGGAGTAATTGTAGTCCCCAATTCTCCACATGCACCACCGGCAACCACAGAGGTGAAAGGGAGACAAATGCTGCCAGAGGTGGAGACACCCAAAAAAGGAGGAGGGTACAGTTCCAATTAGACCCAGTGGAGGAAGAGGAGCCTTCACAGTGCCTAGTGTAGGGCACTGTAACATCTCCTTAGGTAAGCATTTCTCCTCCTCTGCCCTCTCAATCTATCCCTCATCCCACTGGCATAATGCCTCCACCTAGTCAAGCGACACACCCTACCACTGCTACCATCCCCATCTCATAAGCCACCCCATCATCAGCACCTTAGGCCCTCACATTACCCCATTTTCCCCCTTCCATTCCCAAAAAGATGCCCTTACAACTCACCCTACCCAGCCAATGGCTCTTCAATACAGCTTGCCACAAGGATCTCCTTTCACAGGGGGACATATAACATCCCCTTCCATCTTCCAAATGTAGGCTAACGCCACTAGGAAGGCAAGAGAAGCCCGATTGGAGAAGAAGAGGATTAAAGAGAATAAGGCTATGGCTGTTCCACATTTGAGGTCACAATTTGAACCCATCTAGTAGCAACTAATGGTGACCCATTTATCGCCCAATGTTGCCAGGCTGGCCGAACAAATGAAGTCAGAAGACTACACCATGAACGTAGTGGCCATTGATATGTCCCTGTTCAAGCCTCAAGACAGAGTCAAGCTACTGACCAAATCCACTTCTGTGATCACAGAGGATTACTTGAAGAAATCAAGGAGACTGCAGAAGATGGAGGCCAATTTGGTCTAAGAGAAAGCAAACTATAATAGTTTGGCTGAACAAATAAACAAGAAAGATAATGAGATAGCCAATCTATAGAAATAGTTGCAAGATACTATTTACCTCCAGACTCAACAAGAAATTTAGGCCCAAAATGATTCATTGAAGACGGAGCTTGCACTTGCCAAGGATGCAGATATAGCTTTGACATGGGAAAATGCAACGTTACAGGGAAGAGATGAAGGACTCCAACTGCAGGTTACCCAATCACAATAAGGGCTACTGGAAGAATAGAATAAGGCTACGGCTTTTCAATCCCAATTCCAGGCAGAGCAGTAGAGGACGGTGTAACTAGCGATGGAGTTGGTTAATAGAACAAGAGGTGTCAGAGTCATGTAGTTGGTGAAGGAGCTCTACAAGTCGACGTGGGTGAGAATCTCTTCTGAGATTATCCAGTTCATGCCACTTTTCACCTTCTTACACAATGCACAATAACTATGCAAAAGGGTAGAAAATCTAGTACATAGCATTTTAGCCATGATCTCTCATAGAGTCACAGACTCTCATTCATTACTAGAGAAGCTCTATAGCTCAAGGGATGTGATATTGGCAGCTACGGAGATCCCTGAAAAAATGGCTACCAGTAAATGGATCAATTAAGAGCTCAGTCACAATGTCATAGCCAATAGTTGTATAATTTGTCTTAATGTCGTGAAGGAAGGTTTCGGTGAGATGAAACAACACATTGAAGATTTGGTGTAACTAGGCTTGCCTTCCACATTTCTAGATGTAAGGATGGTCTTAATGGCCGATCAACTTCAACCATTGTTGTTGGCTAAACAAAGGGATCAGAGAGTTTTCTAGAGCTTGCAGGATGATTCCTCAGCACCGAAGGTTGAGACTATTTTGATTCCTATTTTCTGGCTAGAATTCAAGCTGAAAGCCACCACACAGGTCCTATAAACCTTTTTGCACAAAGATCTCATTAGCTTGGACCTGGATTTTGATGAGTTGTAGAGCAAGCAAGGATTATCCGACCATGAGTGGTCTATCTTCTAGACAGCTCTTTTGAAGCTGTAAATTTTGAAATTTTGATCGAGCAGGAGTTAGATTCTTTTTGAGCAGGCTCAAAAGTCTTGGTGGTCACCAATAACTATAGATTAATTTCTTACTCTACAGTTGTATTCAATTTATTTTTTGTTCTAAGCACTACAATTTTGGTTCTTGCACATCTTGAATGAAGCCGCAGAGTTTAGAAGTAGAGGACAGGTTCATTTTGCCTAAGTGTCAAAGTGTAGCAAAAGCTGCCAAGTGTCGTCCTCAGAGCACGGTCCCTGTTTGCCTCTTTTGTTCTTTTCACTTCAATTTTGGCTTAAGTATTGAAATCAAGTGGAAGTCACCACATGTTGATTTCTAGGAGATAAAGATGGACAGCTGGCATCCTCTGAATGCCCTTTTGTAACTTTTGGGAAGGCCACA
This sequence comes from Torreya grandis, assembly GCA_037957365.1. Lineage (NCBI taxonomy): Eukaryota > Viridiplantae > Streptophyta > Pinopsida > Cupressales > Taxaceae > Torreya > Torreya grandis. The sequence goes on along the minus strand of JARHVA010000335.1, from coordinate 5,068,703 downwards.
AAATGTGCCACGTACCTAACAACATCTAAGCGAAACACACCACATGTCAGTGTCTGAATCTCACAGAGGCACCCATGTTTCATTCCACCTTTTGGCAAAGGTTTTCAATGGACCAAGCAACATAGAGAGTGGAAAATGCTGAATGGCAGTTGCAGAGGCCCTGAACTACCTTTTTGATGAAATAGTGGAAGCCACAATGTGTCATCATCCAGGAGACTTTGGTCTAATGCTTTCATTCAAAGCGCATAAAGGCATCTTTTCATTTTGTTTAAATACTAAAGTGCAGCAGAGGCTACCAAGTGTCACCCCCCAGGTCCCTCTCTAATCCATCCCTAAAGAAAGCGGGAGGCACCATATACCCCCAGAAGGAGAAGCGAAAGATGCCACATCTCTTCCTAGGAGTAGCGGAGGTCACCACGTGTCAACCTTTGAGAAACTATCGTGAGCCTAATTGCTGAATGAAGATTGTGGTGGGACCCAGATGATATTTCAAAGGACTATGGGAGTGCCGAGTGTCAACAAGTGAAGACTGCCACATGCATCCATCCTTTCTTAAAGGTTGCCAAGGCAAAGAGCACACTGAGTTATGTTTCAGTATAACTACAAAATATCAAGGAAGTAGGTTGTGATAGGTGTCGAAGGTAGAGCATTCCTCAACAAAATATAAAGAAAGTGCAAATGGCCAAGTGTCACCCTCTGATGACTTTTAGATCAAAAGGAGAGAAATTTCATAAATTGACTAAGTGTCCTCATGTCCGCCTATCTGCTACAACAGAGATGGAGGGAAAATAGGCATAAGCTATTCCCGATAGATAGAACAGTGCACTGGGTAGATTTTTGGGGGCTTACAAGCATTAAAGAGGCTGTCTATTTGTCCCCTAATAGCAGAGGCAGAGTAGACAGTTGAGCGGCCAAAGAGGTGAAGGAACGAGGAATTTTAAGCACAAAGAGAGGTACTAGACATGGATTGCCATACCATAGTCAGGGTAGTCCTTGATAGGATTAGAATGCATCCAAGGCATTGAATGCACCATCTATTTTGTCCCTTGTGAGTGAAGGATGGAGTGGAATTGCACGAGAAAGAAAGTGATCAAAGGAGACATCCAAGGCTATATAAGCAGGATTATAAAATAGGAAAAGGGGGGGAATTTTCTCATAGTTTAGACTTCCTGTAATTTTGACCAGTAATATCATTTGCTCTTGTCTTAATTCTCTTACATTGTAAAGCTAAGGTAATCATGCATGCTTTTGTGCCCTTTATGTGGCTAAATGAATTAAGGAAATTTAAGCTCCATGCCTTGGTGTTATTTGTGTCATTTGCAAATTAGTCTATTATGTGGATTTTCTAGTGTTGTGATTAGAAATGTTATTTTCTTTTATCTTGTTTTCTGGAGTCTGGAGTTCTACATAACTATGCGTGACTTTTGCGCCTCTTATGTGAGTGAAGGATTCTATTAGGAAGGTTGAACACTATGCCTATGTTGACAATTCCTGTATCTCAGCAAAAGACTCCCCTATTTTGAGCCTCTGTTTCTATTATTCCAGTATTTTACATTGATCATTCACTTGTCTACTCTTAAATTTAATAGAATCATATAATAGTCTCACTGTGCTCAGGTTAGGATTAGGATTACATTCAGGTGCATCGCCATAGTTAGCTTTTAGTTCCTACATTTTGTGTTTCTGTTTAGTCTCCTATCCCTTTTCCCAACACCCGATACCAAAAGAAGAGACCAGCTTCTCTAAAATTTGGAGGTTTTTTAAAGCCGCATTGTCCCATAGCTTGAAACTTCCCATTGTTGATTGGCTAGGATCTAGCACAATTTTACGCCATCAACAGTTCATTTTTTGGTGTTTTCCCAAAGTCCTTATGGTGTTCCTTATTTTTTTATCCTTCCTTATATTAGTCAATTCGAACCCCCTATATGTGTGTTTGTTGATAAGTTACATTTGGCATGTAAATACTAACATATTTAGTTTATCATTATTATATTAAAAATACCAAAAAGATTGTGACAAATCATTGTTCACTTACTTGATATATATTAAGTCATGATTGTAATTTGGAAAGAAGTAATTCTTGATAGTAATCATTGGTTTCACACAATATTCCACATTTCATTTACAAATAGTTTCTTTTGCTTTTTCATTGAGTATTTTGATTTGGACATTCATAGTTTACTTTGAACTAGCCTTAATCTCATCTTTCTTTCTCTCATTGGATCCCTTTTGATGACACTTTCAGAGTGAGCCCAACCTTGATGAGTAGGATCTTTTTCTAGAGTAGTTATGTCCATTCTTAATATCTCTATTCAAATAGACATTGATATTTGAGTCCAATATTAAGATCTTAGGTACATGATATTTATGACCACTACCTTGCCTCATCAACTTATTCATTAGTCAGATGATTCAAACTATCACCTAGAAGTTATTGATGAGTATTGGACTCAATGCACTGGAATCCCTTTACTTATTTCCTTTAGACCCAACCTTTCTCAACATATACCCATTTAAATCATGTCAATCCAACCTAGACTTATTTAAAAATAAATAAACACTAATTTCCTAACCCAAATCCTTGATCTCTCCTCTAATTTTCTTCCTTTTTAGTTTCTCGGTGAGACCTTGAGAAGTTGAGTATCGAGGGGTTATGTTGTTTTCCTTGCGTATAAATTATAGTGATCATGATATGAAGGATTTTACTTCCTTTTACCTCTTCTATTTTTCATCCTTTTCTCTCTTCCATTTTCTTCTTAGGGTGTTCCCACACCCATTGAACATGTCTAGAGAAAAGATTCATGTAGGCTCAACTACTTTCTCCAACTTCAAGCAGGCTCCTAACCAAGTATCAATATAGGATCTAGCACATGCCACCTCTCAAGAAGAGGTATGCCATCAAATCATGGGGATGGATATCCCATCCATTATTCTCTTATGTAATGGGGATGTCATCCCAAATAAAATTCACACATAGACTAGTCACTCTTGCACCCCTCATAGCCAACACAGTGATAATGACATCGCCTTCACTAGTATTGGTAGAGGGGGGAATCCCCACTTTCTTACCTCTCCCAACATTCAATTTAAAACCTCAAATTTTGAGGGAGAGTCTAAATTTGAGAAATACAATGAAAAAATTAGATAGATGGAAGAAGACCTTTTCTACAATAAAATTATTCCATCTATGAATATTGCTTTAAACCCATTTCCCACTGATAGCCTACAACCACAATGGTCCATCATGGATTTCAATCCACCTTCAATGCCTCATCAAGATGCTTTGGATCAATCCTGTTTCTAAACCAAGGTATGTCAATCCAACCTATCCCATGACTATCTTAGGTCAACGATGTAGCTAGTATGTTTATTTCCACCCTTGTGGATCACATTCACAATCTAGATTTCAATCACACTACCTCCCACATGAGTCTTTAAATCACATAAATATGCCACAATAATCACATTTCTCCCATCTAGGCATATGTGGCACCCCAACAGATGGGGTAGGATTATTTATATCATGGTTATCCAATAAAATGTGAAGTTCCTTTCAATATCCCTAATACTAATTCAAGGGCATTACTTTGACACCCCTCCACAAGTTCCAATATATCTCCACATGTACTCCTAGTCAACTTATAAAAATAACTATTTCTCTCATTTCATGAATTAACTCTGCCATTTGGTTCAAGACCCCTTTGCTTTGTCTAGACCATATTAACCTCCTACTTATCTTTCTTTCTCATATTTGAATTATTCAGCTAACCCTCTCATTGGCATTATGGCCAAAAACACCTTCCTAAAATATCTTAAGGATACACTTAATGTGGGTGTGATAATTTTTTATTTACCTCTCACTCTACCTGATTACTAAATTTAAAGGTGAGAGAGATCCTAAATAACATATCAAGGCCTATTCCATGACCATTAGGGAACTCCTCGCTTAGGATGTCATTGTGACTAAAACATTCTCCAAGAATTAAAATTGGATTTCCATATATTTTTATTATCATTTTCATGAATATTTAATCCATTTGTTCAAGTAAATCAACTCCAATATTTTTGAATCTTTTAAAATGAATACACTGCTTTACACTAGTATCACGTAACTTTTACATATTAAACAAGAACCTAACTAGTTTGTTGGCCTTTTTGTCACAAAAAATAGCCATGTTATTTATTTCTTAGCTAGTGCTCCTCATATGGATCAGATAGAGATTTTTGATCTCTTTATTCACTCCTTCGATAAGGAAACCTGAGAGGATGAGTCAAGATTCCCCTACAAATCATACAAATAAGCCCTAGATTGTGTGGTACAGATGGGAGGTATAGGTGGTTAAAATAATGGATATAATTATAGATAAAATTTACACCCTTGAGAGGGTGATTCAAGCCCTCTGAACTTGAGATATGCAATGGGATTGGTCCTAAGCTACGGGTAACCTTTGGATGGACCAAACCTTTAGGTTATAAGAATAGCTCCCCTTCTTGTATCAGTTAGGTTCACTACTAATACTTAATTTATTGACAAGGAAAGGAAGTGAAAAGACATAAAATAAATATATATAAATAGGTGATACACCAAATCAACACCCTTCACTTGACTATCAGGAACTTAAGAACAAATATTAGGCTTAAATCTAATTACATTTATCAAAACAAGGACCTTCAAGCACAAATGCTTCAACATGGAGGTCTTTGAGAATGCATTGAATGAGAGGGTTAGTTAAGAGGTATAAATAAATCACTAGTGACTAAAAATAAACATTAAAGCTATGCATAACCACATCAAACTCACCATGTGATCTTCAATAAGACAATCCATTTGCCAATAGGTAGGAAAGGACAAATGAGAGAGAGTACAATGACTACTACTAACATTCATCAATCATCACACTAGTAAACTAGTTGAAAGAATGTGAGGAGGTAATAATAATCTAAATTCATCATTCCAAGGCATAATATAAGTGTTTATTTGAGTAGGGCTTCACCATACTCAACAAAAGGATCTATACATAGCCAAACAAGGCTGAATTTATAGAGAAGTGAGACTAGAAGAGAGAGGGGAGCATGTAAGAGAGAGGTTGAAAAGTGTCAAGTAAGAGTTACAATAAATAAAGGAGTTGGAGAACAGTTTCATGATATATACAAGGACATTTATTTATTCTTTGATGATGCTTCATCTCCCAAATGGTGTAGGAGTATTCATATTGCTTGACAATTTTGTCTTTTTCTTCAAAATTGCCCTTCTCTTGGATTTTAAGGTGACAAGTGGAACTCTTAATTATAAAGTCATGTTTCATTACATATTGATCTTCCCTTTGACACTTTTTATCATTTTAGAATCTCTCCAAACCAACATCTCAATGGTGATTATACTTAGGTGTCTTGAAGCCCAATTTGTCTTACTACGCCTATCTTGCCCATATGGCTCAAATCTTGATTTCACCTTCACCAATGAAATATATCTCCATGAAAGGAATATATTAGTCATTAAATACATGAAAAAACTCATTTTTATCCATAAAACAATCACCAAGACCTTATTTTGCACCTTAAGCTCTCACTAGCCTTCAATTCCTTGTAGCCCTAAAAACATACAAAGACCCTTGTGTAGGATAATGTATAGATTATATTGGAAAATTGGACATAGTTTTGAGTACCTAGTATTTCCTTACAACTCCATGCCAACTTTAATGACTCAACTCTGAGTGAAAGTACACTTATGATGTTATTTTCTCTCTCTAATTAAGTCTCTAAGCCGAGAAACTAAGTTTTGGATCTAATATTCTCTCACACATGTTAAAATAAGAATAAGTGTTTGATTCACTTTAGGAAACCATGAACATTCTCCATTCCAAATTTTAGCTCATAAGACCCTGCATGGATATGTGAACCATGAAATGGCCAAAACCCTAGTCTAGGTGTTTGTACATGCATGAGAGGTGATCTAAGTAGTTTGTTAATAATTTTTCATGTTATAATTATTTAAAATGATTTTTTTAGGCTTTTAAAATCATGTGGAAACTCAATAAGCTAGAAGATATCTCCTTTGTTGTATTCCATAGGCTTGAAATGGCCTTCTTGGCTTACAAAATAGTGTATTTCTCCCTTCTTGACCCCACTTGATGACTTGCAAATCTCAGATATCACCTTAATATACCCAAAAGGAATTTATATTATCATGAAGCATTTTATCATGCCTTATAAGACTTGGTACCTAGTTTAGAGACCAATTCACACCCTGCACCCTTACAAACAAGCCTACAACCAAGCTTCTAGGCCAATTTTGTACAATCCCCCTTGGCACGTGCCAACTAATACCATGTTTAGGTGATCATGAAACTTTTTAAGGTCACCAAATTCATTCCCAAGTTGAAACATATCATTTTAAGGCACTTGAGGGTCTATTTCTCCCATTGGGTCACTATGAGGGGTTTAAAAGGGTTTAAGGTGTGTTAGGTTCTTAATGATTATTAGTAGAGGATAGAGCCTCTTTCCCTAAAAAAATACCATAGGATGGAATTGGAGAGACCTATCCAAAACCTCAAAACTTATTTTACCACCATGCATATTTTCAAGGGAGATCTGAGCAAGTTTGAGAGTCTCTCAAGTGGCTGAGTCAACATTTGTGATCTCGAGAGAGAGAATCCTATGAGAGAAAGGAGTATAAGTAATTATTTTGTATTAGATACACCTAAATTAGGTCTAAACCATATATATTGACTTATTCAAATGATATTTTCTTCCATCTCTTCAACCCTGTTGTGTCCTTCATTTGCTCATGCCCAGGGTTATCTAACACAATAATGTAAATATCTTAACTGACTATGTTTGACCATTTCCTCTCTATTTCTATGATTTTGAAGCTTTAAGGAGTATTGTATATGTTATGTAAACCTATTAAGTAATTACATACCCAAAACTCCTCATTTTTAACTCAATTTTTTTTGTAAATTCCCAACTTTATAAGCAGGTTTGAATAGTCTCCATTGGCATGTAGGTTTTTATGGCCTAAGAGAAACATTTATCCTCAGTACTAGAAGATTATAAACCTTGAGAATGTTTTATATAAGTATTCGTTACATTTTTATATATCCATATTACCTTCAATAAAAAACTCTCATCATAAACCTACACACAGGTCTGTGTGTGCATATTTAGCCTACCAAGCCTAGATGTATTTCTCAACCCTAACATTATTTTATTGACCCTAAAAATAATATGAATGTCATGATGTGAAAAGAGAACCATTTTAATGTGAGTTATTTCCCCCTTATATATTTTTTTCCTTCAAACGAATGAGGTATCTCTCTCATTTAACCAAACAGGCATGACTGTGCTAATTTGGACTGTGTGAGTGCAGGCTTAGGGTGTATTTTCTTTAGAGTAATTTATATTATTCCTCAATAATTTTAAAACCTTTAGGATCATCCCATAAATTCCTCCCTTACCTCATATAATTTTTCATCCTTCAAATTTAGTCCAAAGTTTGTATGCTTTCTTCTAGGCTTGTCACTTATCAAAGCTTAAAGGATATGTCTTTAATGGTTTTTCTTACTCCCAAAGAACCAAAAAATATCTCCATGTTCATAAAAGACACCTAATATCACCTTATGACATTTTTAATACTTAATTTATATACAATAATTGTACATTCTCTGCATAATCTGAATACAAACCCATAGGTCTTCAATGTGGTTTGTGGGTGCATAATTTAGGCTTACTTAGCTGCAAGACTTATTAGGTTGAGATTTTAGAGAGATTATTTTAGACCCTGATGATTCTAGTAATTTTTTCCACCTTATTCAAATTATATTTGATACATGTGACCTTCTAGGTTCCCATCCAACACAAAAAACTAGTATTTTTCTATTATGCCCATGATAGGCCTATATGTGCATTCTATTAGGCTTAGACCTTCCTTCTATGTACTTCACCTTTTTTGAAATCATTAATCCATTTTTGTGAGTATATATAATTAATATGACTCATTATAATTTTTTTATGGGATGGATATTGATTCAAGAGACTTAATACCATTTCATGATCACGGTATGTATCTCACATAAAAAATGAGACCCACAGGGCTACATACCTGTAGGTTTGCATTTTTATTGCATTAAATTTTCATGAGGTTTGTATTTATAATATCAACCTTAAATAATACTTGTCCATCACCTCATTACATATTCTATGAATTTATTACTCTCATACGACTCTAATGATGCAAGATAAGGCCTTTTCAAACCATTATTGTATAGGTGGCTTGCACACAATCTTTGAAGTGAGTTATGCTGTGACATTTTGAAGGGATAGTATAGAGTGATCATATTATTGGAGATAATTTAATGAATTTATAATATTTTTAACACATTTAACGATAATTTGGATGCATTAGACCCTGTAGAAAACCTTCAACCTTAAGTGCAAAACCTACAAATTATGCAAAAATGGAGGTTTATTGTCTTCTTAGGCTCACATTACTAATTAAGGCTTGGATAAAAATTAATTAATATGGTACATACCTTATTAAACTTATCCCATTTCTCTCACACCTATAACTTTCTTGAAACTACCAGTCCAAGGAGGAAAATGAGTTTGTGGGGTTTGTAGGCAATTTTAGAGCACCCTGGGGTCTTAGAAATTGTTCATAAAGGAGAGGCCACCAATATGATGAATTTGGAAATTTATTTTAATATCATTAGTACCCCCTCATATTGAATCTCAGGTCCCAACTCCACTTGACTGTACGAAATGAACACATGAAAATTTCCTTTGTGAGCTTGCCAAGGGAGTGATGGGAAAGAGAGAGAGTTGTTTGCATTCTCTGGACCTGTACCTACATTAAAATCATATATTTGTCCTATGGAAGATGAAGAGGCATATTTCCATGCATTTACACCTAAAACTCAGCCTTTTTGGTCTGTATAAGTGGGTGATAATCCTTCTTTAAGCATTGAAACTTACTTGTAACTATTATTCAACTTTTAAAACTGACTTGTCATAAAGTAACTACCAACTTATCATTTTATCATTATTCATAATTAATATTAAAACACATTTATACGTGGTTTTCACTCTTTTTAGGTCTTAAAGTGACTTTTTGACAATTTTACACAAGCTAATAAACTATAGAAGGCTTTGATAATGACTTAATGACATTGGGTACAACATGAGGCTTATTTAGGCACTTGTACAAACTAGATGGGGTATGATATGAATTTGACACATGGCATATGTCTTTAAAAGGCACCTTAAACCCCTATCACCTCTTGAGTAATCCTAAAACATGACATGAGGTTAGTCAAGTATAGGATCAAAACAAATACTACCTTAAACTTATCAAAATTACCTTAAACTATGCTAATAAGCATTGAAAAGGGAAGAATTTTGTGACCCTATCTTATGGTAGCCAAAATTTGGTTAACAGATACCTCACTCCCTAATAATGATTATCTCACTATCTAACTCTCAATTACATAAACACAAGACACACACATAGATAAAGACTCTATTGAATTTTAGACAAAAGTTACATTCATAAATAGTTTTTTGGAATCACAATGTTCACACTACACTTAAAAGACTAAATATTTGCATTCCTCTCTCTTCTTATTCTCTTATTATTAATTTTTCATTCCTCAATATATTGAATCTCCCTTGATCTCTACTCTTTTTATTTAGAGATAAATTCCATATTTCATTCTTGGCATGAGATCTTTTTATTTTCCTACTCATCAGCCTTTTCAATTTTTCTCTCAAACTACCCATGATTCATGGGGAATTTTTTGTAAAAACAATCACATGATTGAGTTAAAATTACCATGGCCACAATGAACTAAAATATCTCATCCATAACTTTCCAACAAGACCCAAAACATCCCATTTTGTGCATTCTTGCAAAAAAATGGCTTCTTGGATATGTGTGTGTGTGTGTGTGTGTGTGTGTGTGTGTGTGTGTGTGTGTGTGTGTGTGTGTGTTGTTTCCCTTTATTATGATTATAATTAAGAATTATGGCCATAGGGATTATGGGATTTTTCCATGTGGAATTATCTCAAGGTATTTGTATAGATGTTCCAAACCATTCATGTGATCCTTCTACTCTCCAAGGACCCATATATTTATAAAATCCATCTAAGGACTGCCATGCATCCACCTTTAAGAAAAATGTTGCCTCCATGAATAAAATGTCTTGCAGAAGTGAAGCATGCTTATCCATGGACTCACAAACTTCATAAATTATTTATTGTCATTGAAGAATCCATTATAAAATATATAGGTCATGTGATATGTCAATTACATGTACAAGCTTTGATAATTCCATGGTTTCATGGGATGCTTTTAGGGCCATTTCTTTTCTTATGTCATGACTCCGTGAACTTTGAGACTTCGTGGCTATGGATTCGTGAAAATATGCCAACCATTTAATAAATCATGAGGCTTATACTCGGTGGCTTCTATTAGTAATATGGACTAGAGACATAGATAAAAGGAGTGTGGCCAACATATCATGACAACTTAAAATTTTAAGAAGAAATGCAACTCCAAATGTGATATATGTGATCTCTAGGATCTCAAGACATGACCCAAGGCCCATTATTGAAAATTACACAAAATCCCTAATTTTTTTACAAAAAATATTGAAATATATTAATTTTTTTTGATGAAAGATTATTCATCACATTGGATGCTCCTACATCAGATTCCTAGGGTAAATGCAATTATCTATGAGCTCTTTCTCGTGAACCTAGTTCCAATTTTGTTGACTCAAAAATTTGTGAGGGAGTCAAATTGATGAATTTCAGTCAATAGTGTGGGAATTGAGTCCTCCAGTTAGTCATCAATGCAAAGACAAAGTCCCTCTCCTATTGACAGGTGAAAGAAACAACAACATTCATTAAATATCTAACAACAACATTCTATAAAAATGAAAGAACAAGAATCAAAGTGAACTGACATACTTATGCACACCATCATTCATAAAATCTCATGGAACAAAGTCTTGTAAATCATTTCTTTATTGATTCTTCTTGAGATTGTATATATTGTTGAGGTACAATCAATGAGAGGGGAGGTGAATAAGTGAACCCAAAAATTTGAACTTTAGTTCCAACTTCAATTCTGATCTTTACAAGTCCTTAATCAATTACCATAAGTACCATGAAGCATACACATCATTCATAACAATGTACAAGAAAGACGATCCAAGATCAAACACATAACACATGACATATGGGAAACCCTCTTGGGTAATAAAACCCACTAAAACCTACAATTGGACTACTATCCTATAAATCAGGAATCAATTTAGACCAGCAAGCTACTGCTCAAGGAACTACCATCGCTAATTTTAGTGAGATTGTAATCCCACAAGGAACTACTATACCTTTCTAGCTGAGCACCCAGAAAAAACTAGATCTTTAGAAAGTTTCACCTTGAAAAGAGGTTGGTACGCCCTTATATTTTGATCACCCATAAAAATACCTATAAACACAATCTCCTCAACACTAATTGCTTGCCAATCTGATGAAGATATAAAGTATATCAATTGTCTTTAACTCTATGTAATTAATTCATCCTTCACAATAATAAATCTATCACAGTCTTTAACAACATAACTAGATGGTCATACACATAGTCAACACACTAATTAATATCTCAAACCAGCCTCCAAACATTCACAGACACCAACAATCCTTTATTTATTCTCAAGATATCTCAAACATCCTTCTAGATTAGTCTAGACCTTTTCACTCATGCTCAGCCTACAAGAGAACTATTCTAACCTAAGAAACATGACCTATAGGTCATATACATAGTCCTCAAACTGATATGTTCTTCAACCCATCCTAAGATCACTCTACCCCTCCTTCTCTCTACAAAGCACACACACAAGCCTCTTTTTAATCGCTCCTTTGTATCACATTCACAAGTCTAGAACCCAAAAACTTTGGTTCTAATATTTATAGACCAATCTTGATCAACACCATCTTGGTAAACCATTAGGAATGTCTTAACCCTTAAGACATCTATTATATGAAGATAAGGCTCAATATAATCTACATAGGTTAGCCACAACATCTATGGGTCACCCTTAAGCAGTTATACCTTTTAAACAAGACACTTCTAGCTCTTATAGGTCTCATGGAGACATAATCACCCATATAGCTCACCCTAGATCAAAACATGAACACACGACCACTTTTAATTACATAGGTCCACTTCTTATGTCCCTTAGGACATCTGTTTCTATCTAATTTTTGCTTTTTCCTAAGTGTGAAAAGTAGAAACTAGTTATGGAGGGTGTGGAAGAATACCTATTAAAGTGCACACATTATATCCAAGTGATTATGGAGATCTCCTCTTTGACTTGGTAGTATGACCTATAAATAATAAAACACTAAAATAAACTTGTTTGTTATACAAGTAGATGTGTGGATTGCTTAGCATGAGCTAGATCCTAAAAGTGAAAGCTTTCTAGGAGGCTGTCAATCCACCTATTTTAAACACTTAATTTGATAGGTATAAATGATAAAATAACAAGTTATTAAATTTGAAACCAAGCAGTTAAATATTTTGCCAAAACTATGACTAGATAAATTAACTAGTGCTGAAAATTGATAAAGGCAAAGTGGTGGTTTTTGGTTTGGCGATTTGGTAAAAGTAAAGATAGCTTGGTTGAGGTTTTAAAGTGGTTAGGATGATAAATATTAGAGGGATAAATGGTTGAAAAAGATAAGGTAATAAGTTATAGGAGAGGCAAAAGGAGAAGGAGATAAAGAGGGTGAAAATGGTAAAGGAGTAAAGAGGGTAAGGTTGATGAAATGGTAAAGATGGTAAATGGAATTAAAATGACCAAAGGTGGCAAAGAAAATCAATGGATTGAGATGGAAAATTGTGAAAAAGGGAATGAAGGTCAAGTTAATAACAAATAAATACTAAAAGGAAATACAAAATAAATGGGTATTACCTTCCAAGCTTTGTTGATGATGAAGATGATGGTATTGTTGATGATGTTGTTGAAGATAAATTCCTATAGCAATTTGGGCAAAGTTTCATTGCTTTCATTTTTTTCAATCCTCCAAAATGATTCCTTCCTTCCAAAACCTACAGCAATATTTTAAGAACCATTGACTAACTTCCAACTTTTCCTTGGGTGAAGGAGAGGGGGGGTATTTATAGCATTTGATGTGAAGAAACATGCCAAAATAAAGGAATAGTGAAGCAATTTGAATTTCTCCAAGTGGGATCATGAATTATTTAAATATGAGTTTGGTGGGGATTCCTACTTTGATCATAAGTCTCCTATTTGGGTTGGTGTGTCTCCCACCTTGCACAGGAATCTACTTTTGAATGGGAATCATGCACATGGGTTTGAATGAGACTAAAGACTTTTCACCACCCTGTCTTGTCTTCATCCAAGCACTTAAAGGGATGTCTCACCAAATGTGGTGCCATTTTCTATGTGGTACCTAAATTAGTCAAGGATGAGGTTAGTGGGGATTCCCATTTGGGTTAAGAATTCAAAAATGGATGTCCTTTGTCTTTAAAGAGGTAGGCATCTCATTTTGAAGACTAATTTCATGTCTGAAGGAAAAATATATGTTTAATGATGGCCCCTTAAGGTAAATTCACCATATTTCAAGGGGGGACCCTTTTGATGCTTAAATGGGGTCATTAAGCACATTGGGAAAGTGTACCAGGTGGGGTATGTGTCCCATATTAAGCCACATCACTTCTAAGCCAAGTCACTTGCCATATCACCTTCCATGTCACTTGCCATGTCACATGTCATGCCACTTGCCATGTCACTTGTCATGTCATCATGAATAGTGATAGTGGGGCTCATAGTGAATAGTGATAGTGAATATTACTTTTGAATAATATTTTTGAATAGGATAATAGTGATTTGGTTAGGTTAAGAGGGGTTAGTTAAGGATTAAGAAGGTTTAGGGGGTCTTTAGGGGGTTTTGAGGTATTTAGTCATCAAAAATTGTTAGTGTTTAGTTTTCTAGTGTTTACATTTTGCCCCTTTTTGTTATGTAACTTTGAATTAACAAGCATCAAAACAAAAAGAAATCACTTGGTTGAAGGTCAAGGTGCTCTGAGTATGAGAGGAGGTGTTCCCCCTCAAACTAAGAGTCAATGAGGAAAGGCTGAATCAGGTATAGGTTTGATAAGAAATTGGTGGGGAGGTACTAGGTGGTGCTGCAAGATAGTTGGGCATGTGAAATGCCAATGGGTTCATAAAATGTGTCTAAGCACAATAGTTAAGATTATGCAGAGACTAAAGGTTCAATGTTGGTAAAAATAAGGGCAATCCTAGAAGGACACATGATAGGGATAACTAGTCCATAACATTAGTCATAGCTAATTGAGTTAGGCCTATTAAGTCATCTAGACAAGCTCAATGTTGGTCACAAGTATACAGGGTAGGAAGTGCTCCTACAAAACAACACAATTAGTCAGGTCATGCATGAGGTGGTGAAAAATGGTTAAAATTTCAACATGTCAAGGTTGGTCATTGCGGTCAAAAGTTATTACAAAACACGCTAATGTTCTAGGTCAAAAACAACCAACATCAAGGTGGATGTGGTGAAAGCATGGGTGGATTGGATATGGGTTGGAAGGGGATGGTTGAGCTAACTCCTGATGCAATTAGCAAGTGGATGTTGCCTACATAGTTCCATAGACAGGAATCCAAAAAGAACATCAAGCCAAATGTAGTTGTTTTGAGGTGAAGAGTGTTGGTTAACTTGGTTACCCCAATTTGATATCATGTAGTTAGGTCTGATTGAAGGATGTTGGATAAAGGGAAGTATCAAAGGGTGTAAAATATGGCTGTCAAATATTTTTTGATGGGTGTGGTAGAAATGGTGGATGAGATTACCTAGGATATAATTAGATAATTACATCAAATATGCAAAAGGAATCTATAGACATGGATCAGCAGGTTGAAGCATGAAATTTTTGCCACATTTTTAAATAAAAGAAAAGGGAGAAATATTATTTACCAATCTTGATAAAATTTGGAACAACTCAAATTACCACGATGATCTGATGGGTTATTTCATCACCATCCAAGTAAGTTGACATTATGCACATGAAATAATAATGTCGTTAACAAGCAATAAAAGGGTAGTATGCAATGATTCAGAGAAGTAAAGTAAAAAAAGTTGATAAATGAGAAGTGGCAAAGATTCAAAACCTTGACCCTTGAGTTAGTGGGGTCCCAAAATAAGTAAGCATTGAGTTTTGAGGGAATTTAGAGAAAGACTCTAAGGGGTTTTAGAATATGGATCAAGGTGAATGATAATATTAATTAAATGAGAGATCAGGTTTTGGATTTCAAGCATGAAAGCAAGGGTGTGGAGGACATGAGGAAGCAGACAAGGAGATGTACGTAGAAGCGGCATAACTGATGACTGCACTCTAAAGAGGTAGAGCTTGAATGAGAGAAAAGAAGGGAGATCCAAAAAGGGACGAGGTGAAGGTAGACTAGGAGATGGATGAAGAAATAGGTAGAGATAACAATAAGGGCGTAGACAAATATGAAGGTGGAGAAGGATGGAAGGAGCTAAGCATGGTCATATAAAAGGAAAAATAAGGCAAAGAAGAATAAGGGATGTCATTGAGGGAGATCAAAAAAATGAAATGAAATAGAGAAAAGAGAAGAAAAATAAAAGGTGGAAGATGGGGGGTGAAGGATGCACTAAATAATGACATATTGGGGAATTGAAATGAATAGGGAAAGAAGTGTAACAATCATGAAGGGTAAGTGGAGGATGAGAAATATGGGAGGCCATGAAAGTTTGAAAATAAGTCTAAAAATAGACAAAGGAGAAAATAGTTTGGTGATGAAAATGAAACACAAGGAAATACATAGAAGAAAAGGAAATAAGAGGAAAAAGGAGTGAAATAAGGACACAAAAGGATGATAAGAGAGTGAAAACATAGGTGGAGAGCAACCAAGTAAGAATTGGATGAATATAGACAAGGAGAGGAACAACGAAGCAAAGCAGATGGTGGTTTTGGAGATGAGAATGGGATGGAAAATGGGAAAGGGGTTAAGAATAATGAGGGGAAGCAAAGGATGGGTGGACAAGAAGGTGAAGAGATAAGGTAGGCATCAATCAACTTGTTAGAAGAGATTGACAAGATGAAGTGGTGATGAGGTGGTGAAGAAATAGGGGAACACAATGAAAGGAGATGAGATGAAAATAAGGGATGATAAGAAGAAAAAGAAAGAATTGAATCAAGGATACTCACACATATGCAAAAGACAAGTGAGTACCAATATGTAAATAGGAAAAGGGAATATGAAATGCAAAATGCAAGATGAGATAAGAAGAAAAGGACAATTATGGAAGGCTTCTCAAAGGATAAAGGCCTAGTTAGAAGCTAGTTATGGAAGAAAAAAAGGAAGATAAAAAGGATGGGAAAAAAACCAAAGAAGAAGAATAAAAAATGGGTACCGTGGGAAGAGTTTTGAAATGACAGAGAGTGGTGGTACACAAAGAAAAAGTGGAGAAACAAAAGAAATAGAAAGCTTTCAAGATGCATAATATGATGCAGAATGGGTGAGGAAAAGACAGTGATTAAAAGGGTATGACAAATAGCCAAGGGAGAGAGGAGATGATGAGGATGGAGAAAGAAGTTGAAGGGAATAAAGGGAAAGGTTGGTAATAAGGTGAAAGAGAGGGAAAAAATATAAAAGGTGGGTGGGGAAGTGAGCCATGAAGTATACACAAGGAAAGGTGGTGGTGAGGCTAATGAAGCTGAGTAGGTGGTGGCTTTATGGGAGATAAGAGGGGTCAATGAGGAAGGTTGTCAACCCTTATGTTAAAAGAGATTGACAAGATATAAAAGTGGTTAAAAGAGATTGATAAGTTGAAGGGATAGGGGTGGTGAGGATATAGGTAGAGAAGCGGAGGAAGAGATTTTAGGTGAGAAGGGAAAACAAAATAAAGGATGCAGTTGAGTTGACCTCAGTAATTGAGCATTGCCTACATATTCCAAAAAGACCTCAGGTCGGTATAGTTCTCCTAGAAATAGGGGAAAAACTTAAGATCAAGTATTAGATGGTGTTAAAACATAAGAACATTGAATAAATAATTCAAATCTTCCTTGATGTAGGATGCCCTAATCAAGAGAGTGTTATTAGCGATGGAAATGAGTGAGAAGAAAAAGGGGATGGAAATTATTTTTTAGTGGTCGAGATGCCCTTAGAAGTGAAGCAACACCTACATAGTTCATGGAAATCAGGCCATCATAGTTTAAAAAGGGTTGTGCGAGTGGTGTTCAAATTGGTTTCCCCACCATATGGGTTGGTTTAGGCTGAAGGGAGAAGGTTTTTTAAAACAACAATTTTGGGTTTTGGTGAAGGTGTTAGTGAAAGTGAATGGTGTAGATTGGTAAATAGTTACCATAATGATCCCACATTTAGTAGGATGAGAGATATGGATGAGCAAGGTAGGATAAATTAGAAAGGAACACAATGCTAAGTACCACAAACTATCTTCAATGGAGTGAATCCAAATAAGAGGTGTGTTTGTTAGGAGGTTACACCTTCTAAAATTATGCAAGGGTAGGAGTTTGGAGATAATGTCTACCACTACGAGCTGAGTTTTATTAGGTGGGCGTCTATCCAAATCTACAGAGTCACTTTGGCCAAGGTTCATCACCACTATGAGCTCAGTTTTAAGGGAAGTAGTAAAGTGACAACCTAAAAATAATTTCTTTGATGATCAAGTAGATTCTACAAGGAAGTTAACAATGTGGTGAGTGATAGAGGATGGACCTTTCCTGATGCAAGAGTTGCATGGGTAGGCTAGAAAAATGGTGGCCATATCTACATCCTCTATCTTAGCTCCATGGAACCAATGAATTATTAGTTCTATTGGGTTAGACTTAATCAATAAGAAGTTGTGTGGTTGGGAAAAGGTGATCATTCCCCTACTATGGATGACCTTTCAGCTGGCACAAAAGAAAAGACTATCATGTTTGAGTAGACATTGCTAATGGTTGGGGTCTGACATTCAGAGCATGTGGTAATGGGATAGTATGAATAAGAGGGTAAAAGGGGTAAGAAGGTGAATGTATTCTTATGAATTCATGGTGGCCTACCTCTGATGGAAGAGTTTCTATAGCGGCAAAGATTTAGGAGTTACCACTACCAGTAATAGTGGTAGTTTCGAAGGTGTGATCGTTACAGTGGCCCATGGTTAGAATCCAATTTACGTCAACTAAGGTAATGGTGATAATGATGCTAATGACCACTAGGCCCACAAGGATCACAAGATGACAAAACAAGATAATACATCAGATGTAGATCAAATTATAAGGTCAACAAAAAGATATCCTGACAGTGCATAATGGATTTATCAAGGTGACCAATTAGATTGAGGGTGACATGTCCACACAAAAAGGTAAGTAGACATGACCATTTCAAGTGGGAGGACTATTCAAGGGAATAAATGACATCATATGACCTTCCCCATAGATGGGATGGAGAATCATGTTGGTGAGGAAAAATGGTTAGGTATTCTATTTAAAGAATCATGATAAGGATGAATGTCTATTATTGAGTTATTTGGCTATTTACATTAAAGAGAGTAAAAATAACCACACAAGGTTGATGACGGTGAATAATGGAAATAATGGTGGAGATGATCAACAACCTCTGTGACCTAAAATTATCAATATGGTGAATGTATAGATCTATTGGATAATACAACATGTAATGGCGATAATGGAAGTACTGTTAGATCAACAACAAGAGGAAAGGCACCCATGACTCGAGCTCAAGTTTGAACTCTTACCTCCTTCATAGCAAATAAGGTAAGACTTTCATTGCACGAGGTGTAGGGTTGGAGAACACAATGTTCGGCCTGCCCATGGAGGGAACCCTTTCTATCCAAGGGGATGCGTATAGAGGTAGGAATAGGTAGAACCTATGTAAAAGAATAACTAAAATGAGGTGATATAATAGTTATGATGATTGAGTATATTGAAGACCTAGAGTAGAGTATGATTCTCATCCTATGGGGGTGAATGTGGGAGAGTAGAAGAAAGTATATCCTTTGATGGTCATTGAGATAAGGAATGGTACAGATGTTAGTTTAGGGAGTAATCAACTAGAAGGATGGTTGAACACAAATATAGAGTCACCATATAATCAATTTAATGCTTAGGTAAGAAAATAATGTATGTAGGGGCCTTTGGTGAAGTGTGGATAGTCTGATAACTTTGTATGTGTCGTGCGACTACTTGTACCCTAAATAAAATATTACATAGTTTAACGTAAACATTTACAAAATGTGTTAGATGTTGCTGGTTGAATATTATGGTTTGGTTATGATTGGTATGGTTATGGTTATTGTAATCTCACTTAATTTAAAATGAATGACTATTGTTTTTGCAATATTGAAGGGTACAAGTCATGATGAAAACATAAACCATGCACATTAAGATAAGAATAGGGCCTAATGCTTTGTTTTTGATAAGGACTAAAAATAGACCCAAATTGAGATCATCTTAATGAATATAAACCCTTCAAATGTTATGCATGAGTGGTCATTAGTTGATAAAGAAGGTTTCTTGATCACAAGGTGTCAAGTAAGCTCTAAACTCCTTGATGTATAGATAGTATATAGGGAAGATGGGTGATAGGTGGAGGGTAATGGGTGATATGTATGATAACCTCATGTGAATTAATTTGTCCCTTCTATAAGTGACCTAACAATGGTAATAGAAAAGTCCATGTCATATGCTAGATGTATATTGATCAATGTGGGAAGTCCACATGTGAAAGCTGATTGTGGCTTCCAACTTATTATTCTTCTTGAGAGCCGAATGCAAATTTAGAATTTGTTATGATAGTAGGCCCTTTGCTTTATTATTATATATGGGAATTTGATCAATGTGGGAAGCTTCCAAGAAATTTATCTATTTTTGACAAAGTTAACTTAGCCATCCTTCAAGGGAGTGGTCTAAGCTTATCATCTTTATTTAAAGTTCTTGATAGTTGTCCTTCAAAGGAGCAGTCTACCTTACATTTGGTAATTTTTATTTTGTTTTTGGGTAGCTATCCCTTGAGGGAGCAGTTTGTAATGTTTAAGATATTGACCCAAATAATTTTTGTAAGATGAAATGTGTTTAAACATGGACCATTCTAATTAGGTTCAGAGGTTTGCCTTTATAAGGGAAAAACTTTAACACAGGAAGGTCAATGATATGTGAAAGGGTGTGGTTTTGAGAGATAATGACCATGAGATTCCATCTTGTTAAAGACAAAAAGTATCTATGAAAACCATGCTATGGGTAGAGCCGAGGTACCCATATTTAGGATTAGGCTATGGCTGGGATGTTTAATCACATGGTTCTATGTTGTAATCAATTATCCTCAAGAGGATATGAGAGAGATGGGTGAAGGTTAAAATCTCATAATCAAGAGATGAGCTTAAGTTAGATAAAAAGAGTGATCTTGATCATTCTTTAACAAAAAAATAGACTTAGATGTGAAGCATTGAGGGGCTCAAGTTCTAGTTTGCCTTTGAGAGAGGATAAATGATAAGCTTCTGATCCATACTTATAGGTAATTATATAGGGTCCAATCCAATTGAAAGCAAAATTGCCTCATTTACTCTTCTCCATGTTGGTCACATGTTGGTTTTCCTTTAAGACAAGGTCTTTGATATTGAATTCTCATGGTTTGATGTGTTTGTTATAAGCGTATTTGATATGCTCTTGATAGATATAGAGGTGGGTGAGGGTTGTTAAATGACACTCATTAAGTAGCTCAAGTTGAGCTAAGTGGTGCTAACAAAAATCTTCCTTGAAAATGAGTTCTTGCAAAGATATGCGAAGAGAGGGGATTTGGACTTCAAGAGGCAAGATTGATTCTACTCTAAAGACTAAAGAGAAAGGGGTAGCACCCATAGAGGTTTGAATGCTAGTATGATAGGCCCATAAATTGAATGGGATGTGCAAGTTCCAATCTTGACCTTAAGCATTGATTTCTTTGGTTAAAATTTTGTTAAGGATTTTATTAGAAGCTCTTGCTTGTCTATTTAATTGTGGATGGTAAGGTGAGGAAATTCTCAAATTGATGCCAAATGCATCATATAACCCTTGGACCTACTTATTTTTGAAATATTTACCATTATCAGTGATGATCTTATGAGGAATACCGAAGTGGTAGATGATATTATAGTTGATAAAGTTGACAATCTTCTCCACTTTGGTTGAGATAAGAGGGATAAATTATACCCACTTGGTGAAATATTTGGTTGAAATGATGATGGAGCTATGTCACTATGAATAATGGGGGTTAATTTCCCTAATGAGATCAAGCCCCCATTAAGAGAAAGGTCAAAAGTCCTTAGATACCTAGAGGCTATTGGCTAGCGCTTGATGTAAATTAGCATGTTGTTGACACTTAACACACTTTTTTATATAATCACAACAGTCTTGGTTGAGGGTGGGCCAATAGTAACTAAGGTGAAGGATACGCTTAGTGATTGCTAGGCCACTAAATTCTCCCCCATAGATCCCATCATGTATTTCCTTGATGGCATGGAAAGATTCATGGTTGCATAGGCAATGATAAAGGAGAACATCAAAACCATGTTTGTAAAGGATTCCCCCTAGTATGATGTAATGAGAGGTACTTTGATAAAATCTCTTTGGGCATTCATAGTGAGGTTGAGAGGAACGATTCCTAGGTTGAGGTAGTTGAAATTTTTATCATACCAAAATGTCATATGGGAATTCCTCCACATTACAAATGGTAGGGAGGTCAAATTGGCCATAAGAAGGTGTGGTAAAATGATGAATGGTGACAAATATTTTGGAATTGGAAGGTTGAGAAGGGATCTGAGAAGCAAAGGCACACCATTGTATCCACAAATTTATTAGTAGATCGAGGAACGGATTGGACTAGGTAATGTTCAAATGATTTTAAGAGTTTGTCAACTAAAAGTTTATATTTTTCCATGACATCATTCTTACATT
The DNA here is from genome assembly GCA_037957365.1 of Torreya grandis. Classification (NCBI taxonomy): domain Eukaryota; kingdom Viridiplantae; phylum Streptophyta; class Pinopsida; order Cupressales; family Taxaceae; genus Torreya; species Torreya grandis. The sequence continues at coordinate 5,046,682 of JARHVA010000335.1, read as the reverse complement.
GATAGGATCCATTGACCTAGTTGACCACAAGCTAGGAATCTCCAAAGACATGGATTGTCTTAAATCCCAAGCTTTGAGTAGTTTAGAGACCTATCACTAGGGCTTCATACTTAGCCATATTATTAGTGCATTCAAAGTAAAGTTTGAAGAAGAGAGGAAGGGGTTCACCATTGAGAGGAATGAGAATAACTTTGGCACCCCCTTCTTGTTAGCATTTTGAGCCATCGAAGAACATGGCCATTTATTAGGTTATACCATCTTCTTGAAAAAGAGTTATGATAGACTCATTCAAAAAGGCAAGGGGAGGTGGTTGCCTATTTGATAAAGGAGCTTCGATCAACTGATCAGTAATGCCTTGAACTTTAATTAACTTATGCTAGAGGAATTCAAGGTCAAATTTAGCTATGAGCATGAGCCACTTAGCCATACACTAATTTTGGTATGGTTTAGAGTGCATGCATTTGAGTGGGTCAATATTAGTGATGACATAGGTTTTATGGTTAAGAAGGTAGTGGTAGAGTTTGGTGGCCATGAAGGTCAATGATAAGTAGAGTTTCTCGATGTGTGTATACTGAGTCTCATATTCTATAAGCATTTGACTAATGTAGTATACAACTTGCACTTTTTCTTATTGATCTCGATGAGCCAATATTACCCCTAGGGAATGGTTGGTGGTAGAGATATATAGGTAAAAGGAGTGGTCATCCTTAGGAGGGGTGAAGATAGGTGGTGACAAAAGGTATTATTTGAGAAAATCAAAGGCCTCTTGACAATTGCTATTCCATTTGAAAGAGACATCCTTCTTCAAAAGGTGATGGAAAGGTTGGCATCGGTCTAAAGTTGGGAAATAAAATAACAAATGGATTGAAGTTTTCCTTGAAGGATGCAGAGCTGCTTAAGGTTGGTTGGAGGAAGCATGTCCAAAACTACTTTGAATTTAGCAGGGTCTACTTCAATTCCATGAGGAGAGATGATAAAGCCAAGAAGCTTTCCTAAAAGGAGCCCAAAAATGCAATTCTTGGGATTTAGGCAAAAATGATAATGGATGAGGCATTCAAATATGATCATAAGAATAGTCAAGTGATCTTTTCGATGTTTGGATTTCTTGAAAAGGTCATCCACATAGTCTTCTACAATCTTATGGATGATATCATGGAAAATATGAGTCATGGCACATTGGTAGGTTTCACCAATGTTATTTAGCCTGAAAGGCATGAATCTATAGCAAAAAGTTCCCCGAGAGGTGGTAGAGGTAGTTTTATGTTGATCTTTAGGAGCAATTAAGATCTAATTATAACTCAAAATCCCATCCATGAGAGATAACATCTCATGGTCAGCTATAAGATCAAAAAGTTAGTTAATGGTAGGTAAATGAAAGTCATCCCTGGGGCAGGTGAGGTTAAGGTCATGAAAATCCACACAAATACATAGATCCCTAGTGACTTTGGTGATAGTTATAATATTTGAGATCCATTGGGGGTAGTCAATGGGTTGAATGGAGTTTATAGATAGGAGATACTAAAGCTCTTCTTTGATGATAAGGGCTATACAAAGATGCATGCATCAAAGTTTTTGTTTAACAAGATTGGCATCATGGTGAGTGACTATGTTATGGGTGCCAATGATGGGGTCAATCCAAGCATATCATTCTAAGACCAAGTGAATGCTATGTTATGGTCTTAGAAGAAAGATAAGAAGTCCCAAAGTTCCTTGACATTTAGTGATTGACCCAACTTGACAATGCAGGGGTTGTCCAAAGTGCCCAAGTTGATATCTATGATGGATTCATTCGATATGGTTGAGCTCTCAGGAGGAAGGGATTTATGGATAGAGGAATTTCCCACATTGAGGTAGGTAAGAATGGAACCATTGTCTTGATGTTAGATGGTGTGGATGGTAGAAGTCTCATTTTATACCATTGTAGGATGTATGAATGGAAGGAATTTGGTTTGGCCACTCTTTTGATAGATGAGAGGGCCCAAACTTATAGTATTGATAAAAAAAAGTTGGTGGGGATGATATCAGGGATTAAGACAGAGAAAGTGGTTGGGTTGGCAAGAATGGGATATATTCCTCCATGGTGGAAATGGGTTTAGGTACATTGGTTGGTTCTTCCAGTGGCTTATATCCAAGTCCAAATGACTCATGAGGTTGCAAATGTTTGATATGGGGTAACTCATGAGACCCTTTTTCATAACAACTGAGGCAAAATCCTTTCCAAGCACACCTATGGAAATATATTCCAAAAAACTCTAGTTTGCTAAGGTAGGAAAAGTTAGAGGTAAATGGTTGGATGTATGAAGTGGTGGTAAGGGCTGGAATTGATCGATCAAGTCCTCCATAAACAAAATTTGCTTGATGGTTAAAGAGCCCAAAGGGGATGATGGTCCAAATGTTGGGATCATAAGAAGGGTCATGTCTGAGGTTCCCATATTCTTGGGGAGTATGGAAGGCATTTAAGGATAAGAGTCTATACTCCCTAAAGGAAAGACATTAAAATGTGGTTGTCATGAGGTCTTGTATATAAATCTAGGATGAGGAGATAGACAAGCTTGTGGAAGCTTCATCAACATTAGGTGTGGATATGTTATGGGTTTTGGTTGGTGAGGTTGTGTTGTTAGCAAATGGTGTTGAGGTGAATGAAGGAGGAAGAAAGATGTCATTAGGCCTATATGTCATATTTCAAGATGTAAAAGGGCTAGGGTTGGCTTGGATAGTCATAACTTGCCCTTTGTGTTCAAACTTGACACATCAATGTAGGGTGGAAGGGACACAACTCATGGCATGAATCCAAGGGCATTCAAGTAAAATGTTGTATTAGAACTCTCATTCTATAACATAAAAGAGTTCAAGAATAGTATGAGGCCCTACACATATGTGGAAGATAACTATTCCCAAGGTGGTATCCACATTATCATTGAAATAATGAAGGACCATTGAGCTTTCAGACATAATGTTTTTAGGTAATTGCAGCTAGTCATAAGCATGGGAGGAGACAATATTGATGTAGCTCTCCCATCAATCATCACCCTTTTGATGTAGGTTTCATTGATGTATGTTGTGATAAAGAGAGGGGGATCAAGATCCTTTGAATAAATAGAAGGTATTTTTGAATTCTTGAAAGTGACAAGGTTGGAAGTTTGAAGGGTACCAACAAAAGAAGCTAGAGGCTAAGGATCATCAGGTTGGACCTTGATGGATTGTAGAGCCTCTATGAGTACCTGACAGTGATGGGGAGAGGTAGAGACTAACTCATACAAGCTCATCTTTTTTGGAGTTTGGTGAAGTTGTTTGAGGATAGTTTTTTGAATGGATATTGCATATAGGTTAGGGTATGGAGGGTTATATGGGGAGGCACCTAAGATAGAGACCTTGGGTTTGTTTAGAGATGGGGAAGGTTGGGTGTTATTTTCTTGGGAGTTTGGGGAGGGGTAAATCCAAGGAACAGATGCCTTAGTCTTCCCTTTATCATTCTATTGGGCCTGAGATTAGTTAATCATGTGAATAGTGTGGATAAGAGGGTTCTCTGGACTGGGTCGTTACTTTAGTTCCCCCTCTTCATTTTTAGGTGAGATCAAAGATCGGATGGGTTGAGTTGATGGTTGGATTGGAAATGGGGATGAAGGAGGTTTGTCTGATAATAGATCATCATCTTCATATAATTTGTGAACAAGTGCTTGAAGAGCTTTACAGTTCTTAGTGTTATGTCCTGGTGCCTTATGATATGCATATATCAAGTTATCATTGAACCAAGAGGGTTTGGTATGTGAAGGGTCAAAGGGTTTGATGGGTGGTAAGTGCAAGGAATAAGTTTGAAATAACCACTAGAGGATGGTCAAGTAATATTCGGCTAAAGGTGGTAAAGGTTTAGCGGATTTTGTTTTAGGTGTTGAAGTAGAAGGTTGTGGGGACATGGGTAGGATGATAGGTGTCTTGGGTAAAGTGGTATGCTTGGTTAACAGTTTTGATTTGGGTAAGATGGTCGATGAGCTAGAGGCAATTGATGGTAATGTAGGTAACTTAAGAATTATTGATGTAGTGGGAGAAGGTGCCTTCGAAATTAAGTACATAGGTGTGACCAACAAAGGTGGTGGGGTTTTGGTAAAAATGATAGACTTCATGTTCAAGGTAGATGGATGAGGACATAAAATGGAGGGTAAGGTTGAGGGGGGTAAAATTTAAGGTTTTGGACCTTTTGGTGGTTTTACTTCTTTCCTTGTTTTAGTTGTTGGTTTTGGAGGGGATTTTGTTATTTTATTTGTATTTTTAGGGTTGATTAATTTGAAGGAGGTTTTAGTTGGTTGGGTGGAGGTTTTGCTTGGTTTAGAAGGGCTAGGTTGGTTCACTAAAGGAGGGGTTAGAAGTTCTATTTTGATCTCCTTACCTTTGTCTTAGCCTTTGATAAAGGGCTTCCAAATTAGAGGTTGTGTGGATGAAGTCATCCTCTCTTGTGAGATAGTTTATAAAGAGTGGGTGGATGGATCTATGATAGGGGAGGTAGGTGTGATATCCTCTAATGGAAGTGTGGGTACGATGACTTCTTTTATTTGGGTGTCTAAAGGAATAGAAGGTAGTCTTTTTTCTTCCATTAGGGGAATGGAGAAAGATGCGGTTGAGGTGACATTTCCTTCATCAATGGGTTCATTAGTAACCACATTAATAGTATGTGCCTCATAAGATGGTTCGGGTTTATTTTCATGATGAGGGGTAGAAAGAGAATGATTAGGGAAAGGTTTATGGAATATGTCAAGGGCTTGGTTCAATGGTGCATTAGGATTGTCCAATGTAAGTTCACCCTTGTCAATGAGGGATTAGATAAGGTATTGCACCTATTGATGTCATGTCCTATGACTCGATGAAAATCATAATAGTCATTCTCATTATACCAAGCGAGCACGGGGAAAGAAGTATTAAAATCTTGGGGTGGTTTAATTGGTGGAAGTTGGATGATAGTGGATTTTAGTAACTTTTCCAAAATAGAACGATAAGGCTTCCCAAGTGGAGTCAATTGCTTATTATTGTTCCAAGTTTGATTTCTTTGGTTATGATTTTAATAATTAGGGGAGTCAAAGGATATGTTCCTTAGGTTTTATTGGTTGGTAGGTGGTGGTGGCACAGCTTTGAGGACAACAGCATTAGTAGTTTCTTTATTTTTAGTGTTGGGATTAGTTTGGTTGTGTGGTTTGGAAGAAAAGGGCTCATTGGGTTTGTAAGTTGGGTTCTTGTTCTTTAAATTTAATCTTCCCTCATCAATGGCTTTGTTTTCTAGTTTATGAGCCATGGTAAAATCTTCATCAAATGTTTGGAAACTTTGAACACGTAATGTGGAGTAAATATGTTTTTCACATGCTCAAGAAAAGATATCTATAAGTTTGGGTTGAGGCAATGAAAAGGAAAGTTGGTTGATTAGGATCCTAAAATGAGCCATAAAATCAACAATAGATTCATCTTAAAATTATTGAATGGAGTAGAGGTCAGTAATAGAAACTTTCTTGGATATATTGATCGAAAAGTGATTAAAAAAGTTTGGGCCAATTGGGCAAAGGAGAAGATGGAGTGTTTTGGGATGGCACTATACCAATCTAATGCCAATTCAAATAAGGACATAGGAAAGGTACAAAGGAGAAGAGCATAATTATGGGAAATCAAGTAACATGCATGCCTAAATGCTCTTAAATGTTGTTGGGGGTCCTCCTTGATTTAAAGTTTAGATATTTTTGGCAATTCCCAATGTGGAGGATATGATTGGAGAGGGACAGATGGATGGATGGGTTCATTATAAATTTGGTCATAAGAGATAAGGTTATGTGATCTCGAGATGGATGACTCAAGGGTAGTCATTTAATCCATTAGCATCTTGACCGAGTCCATTTGAGGTTGTTGGGTTGGATAGGTATATGACATGTTTTGTTGGGGTTGGGTGACATGGAATAACTAATGGATGGCTAGGATGATGTTACATGTGTGTGTGTGAGGATACGTAAGATTGGGTGGAAGGTGGAAGTATGTATCCTAATGTGTTAGGAATATATTGATAAGATTTCATGGGCATTTGTTGGAGGTTTGATGTTCGAGGGTTTATGTATGGCATCAAAGTGATTAGTGGGTTAGTTGGTTGAAGGTGGGTAGTGACCAAAGTGCTTATAGGTGGTAAGGTGGAAGGTATGGAAAACACCAAATTTTGAATCAAAGTGGAGATAAGTGGGTTAGTGGTGATCTAAGGGGTAGTAGGAGCATGAGTAGAAGGTATTGCCATGGTGTACAAATGTTGTGTATCTAGTAGTGAAGTTGTCCCTATGGTGAATGGTATATGGGTTAATGTTTGGGTGTTGGTTAGGGGTATTTGTCCATTGGTGGGATTTTTTGATGGTGTAGGTGGTGTTTGGTCATGGTTTGGGTTAGTTTAAGTGGATTTTTGGGTGATAAGAGGTTGGGTAGGGTTGACCGTGAAATGGGAAGGCATGCCAAAGGTGGGTCACTAGGAGGAACAGGAGCGGGAAGGTGATATTTTGAAGTTTGGAGGTAATGTTGAAGGGAAACGAGGTTGTTATCAAGAAAAGTTACAAATTATATATCACCTTGGGAAAATACCTTAGGCAAGGTAAGAGGAGTGGAAATTTGAGGTGAGCCTTTAGCATTAGATGGGTACTCCATGGAGGAAGGAGAGTAGGGAAGTGGTTCTTGATTTGTTTGGTTTCTCAACTATTATCTAGTGAAGACCATGTGAGAAACAATTTAAGGATTGGTATGAACTCACACCTCAAAACAAAGAGTAATCAAAGAAATTCAAGGAAAAAAAAACAATCACTAATAATGCATTAAGTCTTAGGATTCCTTTTAATCTCTCTTTTGGTTTATGCCTTAGAAAAGTATGAAGGGGAAGTTGGCTTGAATAGGTCCTAAATAAGGTAGTCTATGTTTAGTTTTAGGTTAGGTTTAGGCACTCAAGAAGAAGTTTGTATTGGTTCGAGTATGTGGCCTGGTGCTTGGGGATTTTTCCCCTCACTTAATGATCCCACAGCTAATATGGGTGCTTAGCTAATATATATCGATTACCAAAGTTTATACTCAACCAAATAGCTTAGTTGGTTATCCCCTTGGTTACTAAATACAAGTATGATAATTGGAAAAAGGTAAAGTGATCCTCTAGGTGATGAAATACTAGTTAGGACTTGTTTCAAGTGATTTTTATGTTTGTTTTATGCAAGTGTTTTGGTTGTGTAAAATTTGTGCACTACGGTTAATTTGTTTTGCCTTTAATTAATCTAGGTGAACTAAGCAAGCAAGCAAGCAAACAATGTATGCAATAAATTTTATCCCAAAGGAAAAAAAAATGATTTCTTTTTAGGAAAATAAGAACACCTAAAATGAACCTAAATGCAACATGAAAATGCAATCCTAATCCTAGGATGAATGCTCTTTTGATTTTTAGAAATGCAAAGAAAAATTAAAATTTATACTTTTTTTTAATTTTTTCCTAATTTTCTAAATAAAAGAAGCTAAAACTTACATTTTGAAAGAGTCGAATGATTAATTTTCAAAAATTCAATTACATCTAAATTCCATTTTACTAATTCAACTAAATTCCTTAAATGAACTAATGATTAAGACAAAGTAGTGGTTTTTGGTTTGGCAATTTGGTAAAGGTAAAGATAGTTTGGTTGAGGCTGGCAAGTAGTTAGGATAATAAATATGAGAGGGATAAATGGTTGAAAAAGATAAATCAATAAGTGATTGAGGAGGCAAAAGGGGTGAAAATGGTAGAGTAAAGAGGGTAAAGGTGATGAAATGGCAAAGATGGTAAATGGAATTAAAATGATCAAAGGTGGCAAAGAAGATCAATGGATTGAGATGGAAAATGGTGACAAAGGGATTGAAGGAGAGGGTAATAACAAGGAAATACTAAAAGGAAATACAAAATAAATGGGTATTACCTTTCAAGATTTGTTGATAATGAAGATGATGGGGTTGTTGATGATGTTGTTGAAGATAAATTCCTACAACAATTTCGGTAGAGCTTCATTGATTTTAATTCTTTCAATCCTCCAAGATTATGACCTTAAAAATGATTCCCTCCTTCAAAAACTTGTAGTAATATGTTAAGAACCGAAGACTAACTTCCAACTTTTCCTTGGGTGAAGGAGAGGGGGGTATTTATAGCATTTGATGTGAAGAAACATGACAAAATAGAGGAATAGTGAAGCAATTAGAATTTTTCCAAGTGGGCTCATGAATGAGTCAAAGATGAGGTTGGTGAGGATTCCCACTTTGATCATAAGTATCCTATTTGGGTTGGTGTGTCTCCCACCTTGCACATGAATCCAATTTTGAAAGGGAATCATGCACATGGGTTTAAATGAGACTAAAAACTTTTCACCACCCTTTTTTGTCTTCATACAAGCACTTAAAGAGATATATCACCAAATGTGGTGCAATTTTCCATTTGGTGCCTAAATCAGTCAAGGATGAGGTTGGTAGGGATTCCCATTTGGATTAAGAAGTCAAAAATGGGTGCCCTTTGTCTTTAAAGAGGTATGTATCTCATTTTAAAGACTACTTTCATGTGTGAAGGTAAAACATATGTTAAATTATGGCCCCTTAAGTGAAAATTAGTCATATTTCAATGGGGGACCCTTGTGATGCTTAAATGAAGTCATTAAGCACATTGAGAAAGGGTCCCAAGTGGGGTATGATGTCCCACATCAAGCCACATCACTTCTAAGTCAAGTCACTTGCCATATCACCTTTCATGTCATTTTCCATGTCACTTGCCATGTCATATGCCATGTCATCATGAATAGTGATAGTGGGTCCCATAATGAATAGTGATGCTAAATAGTACTTTTAAATAGTATTTTTGATAGGAGAATAGTGATTTAGTTAGGTTAAGAAGGGTTAGTTAAATATTAAGAAGGTTTAGGGGGTCTTTAAGGGGTTCTGAGGCATTTAGTCATCAACAACTATTAGTGTGTAATTTTTTAATGTCTACAAGATCCTTAAATGATCACAGTCAACTTAGCTCACCTCGATGTATTCTCAAACAACTCGAATATAGACCTTATTAACATAGTCACCATGAATGAACACACAGTCAACTTATTAAGCATTGTTCATACTCACAATAGATTGATCACACCTTTAAAATCCACACAAATCATCCTCATAGAGTGTACAATACTCCGTAATAGATAATTCATCATGAGACATCAAAACAAGCTCAAACATCCTTCTTGGATCACTCGCAGAACACAATCAAACATACAATCAACTTTGGAGCATCATAACTATATTTATATTCACTTTCAGATTTTCAAGTCCATATTTCTATATGTGCCTTGAAGTCCTCTACCAATTCTATTTGTACTACATGATCAAATTCATCTTCTATCGAAAGATATGATTGAAAAATAGAGCTCTAGTTTTTCTTATGTAAAATTCAAATATTTGAATAGCAACTATCACAATTAACCTTCAAACATAATTCTTTAATCTCATGGATTCTCAGCTTAGGATCAATCTCATACCATCAATCTTATCCGAGATTTAATGTATAGATCACCAAACTCAAATGTTAAACCATAGTTACTTTGACCTCGTCTTGTGTTCTCTCAAAATGTTGACTTAATGCACTCCATCAATCTCTGTGGATCAATAAGGACTTTATCAATCAATGCTCACCATTCGATCAACTATACAATTGTCTACTCCCTATTAGATCATTATCTTATACCTTTACTTACTCATAAAACAACATGCACCTCTCCTCATCTTGCTTCCTCCTAAATCCTTGGAATCAACATGTACCATTGATCTTGATCAAGCTTTAGCACTTTCAAAAATGACTATGGGGACCCTATCAATATGCATGAGTAACCATTTTTTCATCTCAATAACTTCTTATGTGCTTACCCATAAAATCTCAAATTTGGACCAGATTATCTCCTTAGGAAAATCCATCCATATAACTCACTACTCCTGTAACTCTCACACATGTGAGATATAATTCCATTAAAGTGACTTCTTATAAAATTATGTCACAGAGCCAACCATGTCCAAATCTACTTGAGAGGCCAAATTTGAGCATCCATAACTTATGTCATGCTTCAATGCATGATATCAAATTTAGTACAAATGATCTATGCTAAAAACTGAATAAACCCATATGATCATTTTTTATTTACACATTCACATGTGCAAGATATAATACCTTAAAAATTATCACTTGGTTTTTTCTATCATATTGCAAAATTGGCTATGGGAAAACAAATCCAAATCTACCTGGGAACCCAATTTTGCATAAGCATAAATTTTGATGCACTACATCGCATGATCTAAAATTAAGCACAAATAAACTAGGTCCAAAAATGGACAAACCTATATGATGATTTTATCCTCATACCTCCACACATGTGAACACTGACCTCATCAACATGATTACTCAACTCTTTCTAGCCACTTTGCAAATTTGGCTATGGAAAAAAAATTAAATCCATTTTAAAAGCCAAATTTGCACCCTCATATCTTTGATTGTGATTTGACACATGACTTGAGATCTAGCACATAATAACTAGGGACTACAGTGATCACAATCATATGACCAACTCTCCTTGACTCACTACTAAGTGGCAATGGTGACATCATCAAACTACCTACTCAACTTTTTTGCCACTAGACCCAAAGTGTCTAGATGAAAACTATGAACAACTAGATGAATTCCACTTGTGCACATAATATCTCAAAGCATGGATCACATATTATAGGGACCCTTGTACATTTTCAAACATATATACTCATCCCTAATCCTCTAAAGCTATGTCAATACTGAAGATCATCCAACCATACATAAAACACACTAAAACAATCACATTACACACTTTGTCATACAAGAACAAGCACATTGCACACTTTGTCATTATCACATAGACTATCATAGTTCTTCACTCACTCACTAGACAACGTCTATGAAACCACCATGACATCATCATGACAACTCTCCAACACATATGAATTCTTTCCTTCCACTTGCAAAAGTTCTACTATCATAAAACCAACCTGAGCCTAACTGAAGCCCCTTACAAATGAACCCCAAGCTTTTTTATAGGTTATAATGGGTGTAACCACCCATAACCAACGTTATGGTAAAAGGTTTATATTTTAAAGATACTTTAGCTCAAATGACTTTAAAAAGGTAAAACATAATATTTTAAAGTTATTATAAAAAGTACAACAAAAAAATATAAAGTTGAAAATGACAAAAAGTGACTTTGAGGGGTTATGAGAATAAGATAAGTCCTTTTTGTTATGTATGACCTTATTATATTGCTGAAATAACTTTGATTCTTCATTTTGAGATGATTTTATTCTACATAATTTGAATCATTGAACAACTTGTATAATTCTTGTAACCAATATGAAGCATGCATTTACACATTCTAATTCGGCCAACTAATAGCCAGTTTACCAATCTCAATCATATGAGAAATAAACACTTGTTAATGGGCCAAATCACTTACTCTAATTACTTTGCATGATTGTCTACTTGATTGAGGGATTGTATGAGAATATTTACCTATCTATTTGACACTTTCAAGATGCCTTCTCTAACCCAAGCTTTTAATATTTGCTCTCATAGTGGATATAATAGTTGTCTTAAACTTGTGAGAATATTTTTGAAGAAAAGGAACGTGATATCATGTTTGAAAGCATTATGAATCTATCCATCAACTTATTTCATGCAAATGCTTGTCTATATATGCATCTAAGGCCATCAGGTACTTCTCAAAAAATGTGCAAAGCTCTAATCGAGGTTTTTATGCTTGCAAGGAAGAGATTGCATGTTGGTGAGATTTAGAGGGTGAAAATACATGCAAAGATTTATCAAAAATACCATAATGGTCTATTTTATTCCAAAAACCCTTTGTGAAAAGTAAAACCATAGGTTTCTCTGACTATATAATCTTTTAAACATCCAATACTATGAATTGGGAACCAAACTACCCTCCAAACATGTAAAACTCTAAAAATATCTTTAAAACAACTTCTCAACTCACCAAATACCATGCATGGGGTGAAAACCAACTTTTGAAATGTAATAACATGGCAAAAATCAAATACCACCTTTAAAAATGGATAAAACCACATGTTTTTTAAGAAGCCACCATTCAAAGCCAAAAACCATGAATATATGAGTGGGAAAAGGTTTTTTTGAGGTAAGATGTTAGCTCTGCATTTTAGGTCTATACCACAGTACCAATCACCATGAATCTAGGTAGGATATTTCTTTGTTTTCATTAATTGGTGATTTTGATTTGTGATTCACCTTTTGGGCAGTAAGGGGGTACCCTTTCTTTAATGACCACCACCTCTATCTATGCATTCACGAATGCAAAGAAAGATGGAGTAAGTGAGCAAAACCATGACCCCAAAATATGTAAGAAAATCAATCTTGAAGGTCTTCCATGAGGTAATGTTGATGACTCTAATTCGCCATTACCTAATGCTATTCTATATGTTCCTAAATTTGATAAAGCTTGTCATTTCTTTAGGAACTTTACTTTAATTACTTATTTTGGAAGTTGAGTCCCCCTAGAGAGCCTTCTGAAGTAATGGGTTCACAACCACTAGCAAGGCCATGGTGTGAAACTTGAGGGACTCCAAATCTTATAATGATATTCTTTTTGTTCCACTTTTTCTAACCCATAACACTGCAAATCTATTGTTAATCATGGGGCTTGGTTCATCTGCAACACTTTGGTTGTGTTTTCTCACTAGACTTGATACTTTCAAGTCTCTGAGCATGCAAAATTGAAAGTCCCTATTTGGGTTGAATTTCTTGGCCTGCCACTCCCCTTCTAGGATTTTATAGACCAGTTCATAAAAGCCATAAGGTGATTCATCTGCCATGAGCAAACTAAATTCTATATGGCTCATCCTCAGAAGAGGGTTTGTGTGGAAGTTGATTTGTCCTATGATTTTAAATATTCTATTGATATACAAATTGTCTCTAAACATTTTTCATAGCATATTTTTTATATCAACCTCCCAAACACTTGATTTTAGTACCAATCCTCAAACCAAATGATTTGGGAGTGACCTTTGATGGTTTACATTCCCCTTCTCTTTAGGAAAAAGGTAATAATGATGGTTGGACTATCATCACCAACAACAAAAACAATAACTCTTCTAAAGTTGGTAGAAGGACACAAAATTTGTCATTATGACCTATTGGTAATAATTTTGCATCAACTTCTACTGGCAATTCTGCCTTATCCACCAAAGCTTCTCCTCTTTTTGTGTGTATGCCACATGTAATGGCCTTGTTGGTTAAGATGCCACCCTTAGTTACATGATCACAACCCTCTCCGAGGGTGAGTGCCCCTGAGAAGTATAGGAGCTTCATCACTTTGGACCAAAAATCAATATTACAACACTCTTGTTGTCCCTCTCCATCTTCTAAAGAGGAGGAATATATGGCACATAAGTGGTAGCCATTTATAATGAATGATTACATGCCCAACAATCTTATGTATAACAATTTTGTTGAGCTATAAGGACTCTTTTATGATAATGACATGCACCTTGATCCTATGTAATGATTGTGTATGCTTAGAATGTTTGAGGTCCTATTGATCCATCATGTAAGTATGTGGTCAGGTATAATTTCCAATTTTTAGTAACATTAAAATTCTTTGTTTATAATAGTTCAAGATTTATGGATTCTTGTTGTAGAATGCAACATGGATCATCTAGCTTGGGGTCATTTTTCAATCCATTGGGCATGACACTAGGCATGGTTGGGCCATCACTTTGGCTATAGAGCTTATTCAAAATATTATTTCTTGGGGTTCAAACCCCACCCATCAAGTGGTGTGGACCCTTTTTTGTTTTAAAAATTGCATTATTGGGTTGTTCAACTTATACGCCTCTAATTATGTTGTGTAATGGGCAGCCATATAGATATGGTTGGTTGACTCTCTCCTTGATGAACATTGGACCCTCTATGGTGACTTTAACATTGTGGAGTCGATCGAGGATAAAGAAGGGTGCCTTTCGATGTGATGGTGTGAAGGTGAGTCTGAATCATGGTTATATATTCATAATAAGCTTAGGGTTTTTTATCCTAACCATCACCAGAGGAAGGATTCAGACTCTCTATGGTTTACTTGGTCTAATTTTCACTAGGGGGATGACAAGGTGATTCAGTGTCTCACCAGAGCTCTACTAGCTAAGCAAGATATTTTATTTTTTGCTCCAGTCAAGGATAGGCCAATTTTTTTCATTCAAGATACTTTTATCTCATATCATCACCCCATTTGATTTAAATTTGAATGGACTTCTCCTCAATTTAAGCCACCTTCCACATAATTTTATCTAATACTACCCACCTCAAACATGAAATAATGGTGGGGCACATTATTAGAATTTAGAACTTAGTTCCTCAACCAAAAGGAGATATTGGTTGGATTCAATGGTGGTCTGAGCTCTTGATTTTACTTCCACATTTCTTTAGATCTATGGCAAGCAAGTAATTATTTTTAGGCAACATCTATACAATGCTTAAAATCATGAGTTTATATGTGCCTCATAGGAATTAGAGCAGGAAACATTTAATTTATACCTTCAAACTCAAGTGGCATAATGGATACACAAGCTCCAAAATGAGTAAGCACTCAAAACTAGAGGAGCTTAGCTAAGAGCTCATATGCACTGGTTAAAAATTGGTTACAAGGTGTCCAAGGAATTTTTTACACTCCTCTGCTATAGGAGAGTTGTGATAAAATCAAATCTATCAAGGAAGGAAATACAATACTTACCAAACTTCATAATATTTTGAAAGCCTTTGTGCATCACTACCATGGTGTTTTCTTGGTGCAAGCTTCTTCTCTAAAAAGAGAGGTGGCCCTCCTTCAATGTCTCCAAATTGTGCCCTATAAAGTCTCAGATTCTCAAAGAATTGATTGTGATAGGGATTTATCTCTCAATGACCTTCACAAAGGTGTTAAACAAATGGTAGTGAATAAAGCTCAAGGAATTGATGGTTTTCCATGTGATTTTTATGAAACCCTATGGGACACTATTGGTCCAGATCTACATTAGGTGTATTCTGAAGCTGTTCTAATCAATTCCTTGGTAACCCTTATTAATCAGGGTAACATCAAGTTCATCCCCAAGGTTGGTGATCCTAAAATCATCACAAATTAAATACTTATTACTTTGATCAATGTGTCTTATAAGATCATTGCCAAAGCTTTGGCTTTCAAGGTGAAGCACATTCTCCCTTCAATTTTTCAAAGTGAACAAACAATATTCATAAAAAATAGGTTCATCTTGGATAACATCATCATTGTCTGGGAAGGTATGGAATGGGATAGGATTTCTAATCAAAAGGCCTCATTTGTTAAGATTGAATTTTAAAAGGCTTATGATCTCATTGAGTGACCCTTCATTCTAGCCATGCTATAGGCACTTGGGTTTGGACCAAAGTTTATTTAGACTATTAATATTCTTTTTCAAGATGTAGGGGCTTGTATTAATATTAATGAAACCCAATCTTCTTGGTTTGAAATACATCACTCCATTAGGCAAGGTTGTCCTTTAGCCCCTTCCTTATATGTTCTTGCAGTAGAGGGATTTAGCTATCTTCTAGCTAATTATGCTACCAAGGATTTGGTGAAATGTATCTCTCTCCCTCAGTCTAATAGACAACTTTTAAATACTAATTTCATGGATAACTCATTTCTCACTCTCCAATAGGAAGAATAATCGATTAAAAAAGCCATGGAATGTCTACATATATTTTGTTTGGCTTCAGGATCTTCTATTCAATGGAGGAAGACCCAATGTTACAGGTAGTAATTGGGCCCCAAACCTCCTTGGCTTGAATAATTTCAATGGTAGTGGATTCTACCAGGAGTGTAGTTTAAGTTTTTGGGCATTTCTTTTGCCTTTTGAACCTCTCCTTTCAACTTATATTCATATGTCATGTAAAGAGTCAAAAAAAAAGATTTCCATTTGGATCAGTAAGCCTCTTTCTTTGGTTGGAAAGATTCAAATTTGTTATAAATTTTTGGTAGCCATGCATATGTAATATTCCTATTGTTGGACCCCTTATAATGCTACCTACAAAAAATTATAAAATCTTCTAAGGGATTTTCTTTAGTCTAATTATGAGTGACACAAGGGCTTCCACAAAGTTGCTTGGAACATTTATTTCTACCCCAAGGAAGCTGGGGAACTGGATCTCCTCGGTATTAAAATCCTAGGATTTACTCTTAGGGCTAAATAGATAATCAGAGGACTTTAGAAGGATGAATCTTGGAATATTCTTCTCCATCATTGTATCTCTCAAGGTCTCCCCTATGGTAGGAAAGCATGGCAAAGCCTAGGGCTTCATTCCTTATTGATCACCCAAGTGCCTATAAAAATTATGGGTTCCTTTGTAATTCAAATTTTATAGAAGGCTTGGGAGAAACTTAAGCCTCATCTCAACTAGGCTAGTGAAGGGTTCATAAGTGGCCTCTCTATTAACTCTCAGTCCCTTTGATGGTCACCTTATCTTAATTTTCACAATGTTCCCTTTGCCTTGGTCCCTTGGCTTAAAGGGCTATGCCTTTTCAAAAAAGCTGTAAAGGTTATCAGTGATCTATTTTGTAAATAGAGTATGGTTTGGATCACTTGGAAACAACTTCAAAATAAATATTAATTAATAAATTCAGATACATAGACTATCATAAAAATTCAAGGATCCATACCTAATGAATATTTGCATAAAATTAGAGTTAATTCTCTTGTTCCTTGGTGGAGGGATTGGAATTGGCCTACAACCATCCCCTTCACCCAATTTTCTCTATGATTGGGATATCACTTACTTTCCCCTCAAAATATTCCATTTGATATGCTCAATATTAGATGGAATTTTCATTATCTTGATGAGATATGGGCCTGATATTTCAATACAGTGTGGTATGCTTCTATTGAGCCTAATAAAGCTCATTTTTATGGTGCATTATTTACCAGGGCCTTCTTGTGGATGACCAACTCGAGCATATGGGTGTGCCTAACCCCATCAACATGGCTTGTCATCAATCAAAGACTGTTAAACATATCTTTTGGTTTTAGCTATAGGCTTAATCTGTGTGGTGCTAGATTCAATCCCTTTTTTAGCCTTTTCATTTGGAATTCTTCACATGAAAGATGGATATCTTGGGGGACTTAGCTTTGTTTCCTACAAAATATAATCACTTTTGGTAGATCTTTCAAGCTAACATTTTTTTTCCAATATAGAAAGCTAGGAATTATGATTTCTTTAATCATGAAGAGTTGAAACATAATTTTTTTGTTTCTAATAAAATTAATGTTCTATCTAATGTCACTCTTTAGATTTAAATCCAAATAGAAAAGGTCTATTGGAGCTCAACTACATCTAGCATTTGCTTGATCACTAGGGAAATGCTCCATGTGGGGTCAACTAAGAACCTCTTGAACCCTCACCACATCCTTCACCCCCCATGGGGATGAGGAAGTGGACCAAGATGGTAGTGGTCCACACCTAGATGTAGGAGTTACTCTCCACTATGTTCACCACCTTGTTGGCCTTCTCCTTATCATGGTGGTCTAAGTGGTTCCTCCCAATCTAGAGGTGATGGTTGGGGTTGGGAATCTCCTCCCCCATCCCAAAATGATGATAACATAGGTTGGGGTCTACCTCCCCAAGGAAAATTCCCATGTTTAGCTCTAGCTATTTCCCCTAAAATAAATCAAAATGAAACTTTGGAAGAGTAGTAAAACTCTGGTTGGGAGCCCTTACCTACTGATGAGGATCTTCCTACCATGGGAGGATGAGGTGATAAGCCTCCAAGTCTGCCATCTCCTCTACCTCCCTAGATGTCTATGTTTGTTTTTGCTGCTTAAATGTTCTTTTTAATGTTATTTATACTTTGGGTTCTCTACTTTGTTGGTAATTGAGGTGATGTACTTTTTTTGGTGTGATCATTTTGCAACCACTTTTTTTTACTTTTCTTGAGGGGTTTTCTTTAACCCTCGCTGTGACTTTACTCGTGGGGTGTGACTTTCTCACCCCTTTTTTTGTATGATTAGCATTATACCATACCTTGTTTTATATTAATATATAAGCACTTCTCAAGCAAAATTTTTTTTTTCTGAAAACCTTAAGTAATACCACATATTTGTGTTTTTTGGAAACAAGTCTTTTCACATGTTATACCACATATTTATGAGAAATATGCTTTGGAAAGACATTGGTGGGTTATGTGGAGGAATAAGGAGGTAAGTTAGAAGGTTTGGTGGGATTTTAAAGCTTGTAAAACACAATGCAAGATTTTAAAGTTCATCAAATACAATGCGGGCTTATAAAGTTCATAAAACACAATGCAAACTTCTTAATAACAAAATACATGTTTAAGAGCATATAAAATTATACATAGTGTTTATTTTAATTTAATCCTCCATGTGTAAGGGGAAAAAGATATGTAGGCTAGGAGACTTGGTGGTATTTTTTTAACACTTTACGGGATTAAAAGGAAGCAAAAACATGTTTAAGGACTATAAAAGGCCTCCAAGTTTTTGAAGTGAATCTTACCCTCTAGTGAGTTTGAAAGGTACATTTTATAATGCAAGTTTCCAAGAGGGTAATACATTATTTAAGGCCTTTTAAATTTGGCTTAATAAATTTTGATATGTTTTGATTGGATTTTATTTTTGCATGTTACGGGTTTCAAAGGTGCTTTTTGCATGCTAACAAGTTTTTTAGGCAAATTTTACATAATGGAGAGCTTTTCACAATGCTCAAACCAATGTTGGGATTTACAATTCTAATAATTATGGTAGTGGGATCTGATGTGTGTCTAGACATATTGTTGAAATCTAACGATGTGCCTGACATGATACTAAAACCTACCAAAACCAAACTTAGTAAAATTTTTGCTTCTTTCTTGAACTTATATTGACTCTGTCCACTCTTATAATATTTTATGGATACCTCAGAGCACACATAGGGATAAAAAATATATGAATGACCACCTTTGGCCATCTCAAAAGTGCAAAATCAAACACCATTTAAATTTGATCCAAAGTAGACCAAATACTATCATGAGAAGATATCTCACCTAAGCTTATATCATAGGATTCATTACACACCTTGTGTCTACCCTAAGTGTTGACACATGTTTGTGCTTTCATGATATAATAAATGGTGAAATTGTCTTATAGTATCTCATCCTTTGTGAATCCTTCTTCATATGTCCAAGGATGGCAACCTTGTATGTAGCATCATCTAGCATCAAATGTCCCATTATGACTATCATCTATAACTTTGTTTTGAAGTGTAGGATTTGGCTCTAAGGTGTGATCTTCTCTTGCCAAAAGAGGTATAGTCAAGAGATCATTAATACGCTTAAATTTATAACTTAAAATTCTCAATAAGTAGATATTAATATTCAACTCAAGCTTTGTCTATTGGGATACAGAGTTGGTGTCTATTTTGCAAAAAAAATACCATTTATGTTAGTAAAATACCTCTAATTACCTATGAGAGCACAATTGGGGGTGTTATCATGAAATGTAAAATTTCATGACAATAATTGGCTCTAACTATGGGACCACATTTCTTAAGGGAATGCAGGGGAAATCTAGAGTCTTAGATGATTGGTGCCTTCAATTTTTTATGGATTATTTAAAACATCAATGTAGCTCACATTTGCACATACTAATCTGACCAGCTAATAACCAATTCACCTATCTCAATCATATGATAAATTAACATGTGTTCTTAGTCTAGATCTCCTACTCTAAAAATTTAGATATTCCAATCCAACCAACTGACAGCTAGTTCACCACTCTCAATCTTATGAGAAATGAACACATGTTATTGAGCCAAATTACTTGGTCTAAAAAGTTTACATGTTTACCATCTATTTACTTGAAGAACAACAACATTCATATCACCATTATCATGATTTCAAATGCCATCTTCTGAATATAATGTCAAATATCTCAGCTTAGAGACCCATTTGACTAAAATGATTCAAAGCCTTTTTTAGCATACTATTCTGGAAACTAAAGAAGCTTTGCATTATAAAACTAGCATAAGACTAAAGATGCACAGGTCATTTGAGTTAAAATTAGGTTTTTGAGGAAATACAGATTAAAATTTTGAACCATAAAATAATGATTTTATATCTCCCAAAAGTAATGTTTTCATCTACTCTAAAGCAATGACTATTTTGACCTCTTTATGCAAATCATAAGATTGTATACTAAGAGTTTCTAGGAAGAGAACAAAGCTATAAGCATGTGCAGGTAAAAGGACAAATACATGGAGAGGAGGGAACAACATAATTTTTTTATATTTATTGAAAAATAATACATGCATACCAAAATAGAAATGAGAAAAGGAAACAAGTTAAAATTAGGAAAGCAGAACTATGTACAATGAGTAGAGAAAAAAGAGAAGATTATATAAAACTATTCACTAGTTAGGAGAAGTACCTACCATTTTGAAATAATAGATTTAACTTATGAACTCCAAACACATTTAATAGTAGTGACCAAGCATGTGGGAAGAGGAACTTACAGTTATCATTCACGTAGGGATGATCATGAATAAACAAATCAACAGTGTTTTTATGTTTTGAAATGAAATCATTATGAATTTTTTGATCTTTTGTGAGTACTTTTGAGCAATACTAAATTTTTTAAATGTCTTCTTGGATGACTTCAAATGTATATCTAATACCTAAATTAGAGAGAAGAGTGTCACATATCTATTTTTGAGTTGGAACCACAATATGATTATCTTACAAAATGAATGAGGTGTTGATATTATTTTTCAAATTGCTTCCCATAGTAGAAATAAATGCATCACTGAATGAGTCATCATTATCATCTTCACCAATTTCCTCTACCTTGATAGTTTCCATTTCACTCAAAATAAAAATCGAGCACCATTCATTTTATTCTATCTTGATGTCTTCATTGACCTTAGCTTTGGTCTGCTTATGATTTTTAATCTATGTGGATTTGATTGCTCTATATTCAAGTTATGTTGATAACTCTTCTTTGGTAGAACCTAAAAATGAAATACTTGAGGAATCTTCATTTTTGACTATTGAGTCTTTCATTCGGATAGATAAGGGATCTTCTTCTTTACATAAAACTTGTTCAACATTATCTTCTATTTTAGAAAGCAAACCATCACACTCTGCATTATTGCTTTTTTATATTTGTGGTTCAACTACTTGTTCCTCATATATCTCATTGTGTCTTAGGATTGTGAGGTTTGAGCAATCTTGCAAAATATTTTTTTTCTCTATCAAGTGGGAAACCAAATTCTTCATCTATTCTCTTATCAATCATTAGTTCTTCCAACTGTTCACCTTCTTCTACAATTATGAAATTGAAACAATCATATGTATTAGGAATCACTTTATCTTTTTCTCTATCAGAGTTATGACATGTTTGATCAAGAATTTACATTTGAAATTTCTTTTTTGAATGATGATGAATTTTTATTGTATTGGGTTTCATTTTTTCTTCGTCTCCATTTACAATAGTTGTAGCACCTTTTAAAACCTCTTTCTTTAACATTCTAGATAGAATCATGTCACCTTTAATTTCAATAGCTTCCTATTGTGAGGCTTCCAAAGCATTTACTTTGTTCCTCATCAAGATTAATTTGATATCTAGGTGTAGATAACCAATGAAGACACAGAACTGATTATTGGGACTTGATTGATCTACCTGAGGAATCAATCTCAATAATTTATTGAAATGGGATACAAACACTCTCATATGTTCATCATCTTACTTCTGGATTTGTAAGAATTTTGACAATAATGCACATACATCAATAAATAATTTGAATGTGTTTAGTAAATTATTCTTCAAAGAATCATAATTCATAATGCATCCATCTTCAAGGTGCCAAAACCACTCAGTAATAGGTCCAATGAAATTTTTAACAAAAAGTCTCACAGCGACATCTTTATGCATAACTCCTAAGATGTTACAAGAAACTGTGATAGCCAGAATATGTTTATTTGCATAGTGACCATTTTATCTAGAAAACCTTAGAAATTTCTTCCTTGAACATAATGGTAACTCATTATATTGGGACAAAGCCAATGACCCAAAATGTTTTCCCCATGGGACACAGGGAACATTGGGGTTGGGGTGAACCAATGCTATTATGTAATAAGGAAGGTGTTTGCACTAGTTAACTATTCTTAACGTAGTCGCCAACCTCTATTCTAGGGGAGGTTCTTTGAAATGTTTAAAAATTATGTGCATAAAGCACCTTAATTCCCAGTGGAGTTGCCAAAAATTATAGGCTCAAAAATTTGTCAAGGAGATAAATTGATAACTCGAAGTCAACAGTGTGGGAACTGAGTCCTCAAGTTAGTCAGCAATGCAGAGGAAAATCCCCTCTCCAATTATCATGTAGAGATATATTTATTTAAATCTAAAATGGGAAAGCAAGGGAAAAACTATTCACATTTATTTACAAAAAAAATGTTTTCTGTGGAGGTTTTGTACTGTCAGGATCTTGCTCCACCAATAAGAGCATATATGATTACCTCTTGTATTAGAACCTAAACATGGAATTTAACCATAATCAATAAGTAACTAGAAATATGAAACAACACAGGATGTGAGAGACAATACATAATTGTATTAATAATCACTCAGAAGAAAATACAATATAGAAGATGCCACTTCTTCTTCCACCTCAAAGGCTCGCCACACCTCAAGACCTTCTTCCCTCTCTCTCACGGTCACAACAATCAACTCCAATATAGAATTGATGTTCACCTCTACCAGTCAAAAACAATGCTGCCAGTACACCAAGTACACAATCATACTCCAAGTAGATCTCTTGCTCTCTGCTACTACCTGCAAATCGCCAGACCTTACTCACCATTGTAGATCTCCAAAAGAAGCCATGCACACCTGCTGACCAAGATCATACAAATATGAAGAACCCTTTTGATTCTCCAAACCAGCACCCACCTTGGTACTGTGGTACTAGGAGGAACACACCATTGCTCTCCTCTCTCAGAAGGAGCTTATTTTGCTCTCTTACTCTCTAGCACTAGTTTACAATATAGCCCGTGAGTCTATATATAGATCTCATGCTTACAATAATTAGACTATCTTAATTACAATAATTAGACACGCAACTCAAGACTACAACTAGACTTTAACATGAAAACTAACAGTCCAAAAATAGACTCTCCAAAATCAACATGTAAATTGCATGTTCACGCACACAGGTTATCGACGCTGGCTCCTCCATGACCGATGTCGACCTACTGGTAACTGACGTCGATTGCTTCTTCACTGCTATCTAACTGACGTCAGTTGATCAGACCAACGTCAATTACCCTGCAACTCTCCGTAACCTTTGTAACCTCTCCTGTTTGCATCCTGGTGAAGCTTTTAGCTCCACAACCTAACAATCTCCCACTTGGAGATAAACAACTGCACCTGTACCTGTACACCATCTAAATTATTCTCTGGCTTGTATCCCTCTTTAATATCAATCTTGAAGACCACCCACCACACAACCTGTGATGCTACACCTGTCATCAAAGTAACCTGCCACATCCGAACCTACATATCCATGTAGTGAAGAACTTGACCCTGCATAACAAGAAACCCTGCTGCTAGTCCCATTGAACTGCCCTCCAGTACTCCTTCCCTAAATCGGCTCCATACTTTCTGACAACCCCCACTGCTTGGGGAAAAACTCAGGTCTACACTAGACCTCATGTGATTTCAAACCCTGTTTCAAGCTAAGCTTGAACTGTCCAGCCCTTGGTGTGCTTTCTGATTCTGTAATCTGCATCATGAACCCCGCCAACACCATCTTCACATCAGCTCCCACTGGAGATAAAATCTCCATGTCTCTTATGCCAAAGAATTTAGTTGCTCCAAATTCTTCATGACATACCTCTGAACTAACCTTACCCTTAGCTCAGCAAATCCCTGTATGTACAAACCTGCTAGCAAATCACCCACATACAGTAACTGGATAATGTCGTGACTCATCATCCACCTGGTAAGACAAAACCACAATAGTTACACTGACATTGACTGAAGCCATGCTTAGTCATCCACCTGTCAATACCTGTACCACTGTCCTGCAGCTTCCTCAAGACCATATGCCTTGGCCTTCTGTCTCTTGTATCCATCCACTCTCTTCTTTAAAATGGGAATCCATTCCATCTCTCAGTGCTTTCTTCCAGCTGACAACTCCACCAACAAACTCCTATTTGGTTCTTCTCCAAGGACTCACACTCCTCATCCATGCCAAGCTCCCACTATTTCTAGATTCTACCTGCATTGCCTCTTCACATCTTCCTGGTTCTTGACCATCAATAAGTAATATAAAGAAGGTGAATAATGAATATGAGGTTCACTTACCCTTTTTGACCTCTATATGGGCATTTGAGACTTATTGATAGCTTGTTGTCTGCCCACCATCCGTCCCAATGACCGATCTTGGCCATCTCCTAGTCTGCATCTGACCAATGTCAGTTCCCTGCACTGACCCTGACTGTCGACGTCATTTCCCTAGCTGACGCCAGTATCCCTTCTGCCGACATCGATTCCTGCTTGACCGACATCGATCTTCTTATTGCCGACGTCAGTTACTGTCTGACCAATGCCGGTACCTATGTTTGCCTATGAGTGATAACTTTTTACCCGCGAGCTCTCCATGGATCAAAACCCTGTTTAAATCAACACAGCCCTGCTCAGAATAATTCAATCCCCTCAACTAATCTCTGTCCACCATCTCCTCTATGAACACCAAGGCTTTCCAATTCTTAAGTTTGTCAAAAACATCTGTCTTCTGCTTAAGAACATGCATTCCCTTCCTACATATGTGACCAAGCCTACAAAGCCACATCTCTGCAACAAAAGGTGAATCAGTAATATAAGTAGATAGATAAAGGATACCTACTTTCTTACCACCATCTAATTCAAGTGCATCCTCTGTGAGAGTTACTGTGCATCTCCCATCACCCAACTTTCTTGAAGAAATTAGACTAATCTCCAAGACTGGTACCTGCATGACCTCCTTCAACACCTATGTGTCATCCGTCTGCAATTTCAGCTTCACTTCCCCTTCGTCAATAATCTAACAAGGCTCACCAACCCATAAATAAATCTCTCAAAAGTCTCCAAAGACATACCTATGAAAAGATGCTCTATTTTGGGCTGCATGGAAAGAGGCAAAAGAATTTGTAAACAAAGATTCTACTTTATCCAGAGCAATTTGTGTAACATCACCTGCAACATCTGCTTCTACACGCTGATTTTCTACCAACCAACAATCTCCCTTTACCTGCTCTTTCTTTCCATCAATCAGACCATTCATGCTATTCAGTTTCTCCATTCATAGCTTAATTTCTTTTGCCATTGCTATACTCCCACTCAATTTGAAACCCCTGAGAGTGACCTGTAATCAAAAACACTACCAGATCTGAAACCACCTGTTAGTCAACCCAACCAAAAGCTTTGATACCACTTGTTGGTATCAGCTCTTGAACCTAGAACCAAGGCTCTGATACCACTTGTCAGGATCTTGCTCCACCAATAAGAGCATATATGATTACCTCTTGTATTAGCAACTAAACACGAAATTTAACCAGAATCAATAAGTAACTAGAAATATGAAACAACACAGGATGTGAGAGACAATACACAATTGTATTAATAATCACTCAAGAAAATACAATAAAGAAGATGCCACTTCTTCTTCCACCTCAAAGGCTCGCCACACCTCAAGACCTTCTTCCCTCTCTCTCACAATCACAACAATCAACTCCAATACAGAATTGATGTTCACCTCCACCAGTCAGAAACAATGCTGCCAGTACACCAAGTACACAATCGTACTCCAAGTAGATCTCCTGCTCTCTGCTGCTACCTGTAAATCACCAGACCTTACTCACCATTGTAGATCTCTAAAAAAATCCATGCACACCTGCTGACCAAGATCATACAAATATGAAGAACCTTTTTGATTCTCCAAACCAGCACCCACCTTGGTACTGTGGCACTAGGAGGAACACACCATTGCTCTCCTCTCTCAGAAGGAGCTTATTTTTCTCTCTTACTCTCTAGCACTAGTTTACAATACAACCCATGAGTCTATATATAGATCTCATGCTTACAATAATTAGACTATCTTAATTACAATAATTAGACACGCAACTCAAGACTACAACTAGCCTTTAACATGCAAACTAATAGTCCAAAAATAGACTCTCCAAAATCAACATGCAAACTGCATGTTCATGCACACAGGTTGCCGACGCCGGCTCCTCCATGACCGATGTTGGTCGACTGGTAACTGACGTCGATTGCTTCTTCACTGCTATCTGACTGACATCGGTTGATCAGACCGACATCGATTGCCTTGCAACTCTCTACAACCTCTGTAACCTTCGTAACCTCTCCTATTTGCATCCTGGTGAAGCTTTTAGCTCCACAACCTAACATGTACTTTTAACCAGAAAGTAAATAAAGGAGATAGAAAATAAATGAAGGGAATAATGGGGAAAAAATAAAAATTATAAAGGAAAGGAGAAAGGAATAATGGGATTATTCTATCTAGTTAAACATAAAATTTGTTATGATAACCCTAGAAAAGATGAAGAACAACCCTAGATATCTAAACACAGAGACTCACCAGAATAGTCCAAGTTTTGAGGTATAATAGAGGAAGCCTTTTTCATGAAATGAGATGGGAAAGACATATACTAAACATACTAATAGTATACATACACTAATGAGATTGGACAACTTTACAAAGAAATATATTCAACAACCCTATAATTCTCAATAAAAATAGGCATAAAATCCTTTTCTTAATCTCACCAAAGATTCCCAATGATAGAGTTCCTAATGTAGATTCAACAGAACTTTTCATGCTTAAGAACATCATATTCATTGACTATATAAAAATAACATTCTATCAAAATGAAAGAACAAGAATCAAAGTGAATTTACATACTTATGCATATCATCATTCAAAAAAAATTATGGAACAAAGTCATGTAAATCATTTATTTATTGATTCTTCATGCGACTATACATACAGATTCCTTCCTTCCGCTTGGAAAATACATATTATGCTCATAAGAATAAAGTAAACACACCAGAGAGATTTAACAATACTTAAAAAAGTGATAAACAACAACCCTATATTTTCCCAAAATAATAGTCATAAATTATATTCTTAGCCCACCAAGATTTCACAATTATAGAAACTCTTAATGTAGATTCAAGATTAATTCCACACTAAAACAATTTCATGTATATGACTATCCAACAATAAAATTTAGCAATATTCAAAAGAAGAAGAGTAAAAAAGATTAACATACACACATATATTATCCATTCAGGGAGATTCTTGGGCACAAAGTCTATAAATATTCTCCTTGTATTGATTCTTCTATGAGTTGAAAATACAAACTATACTCTCTACCTTTGCAAAAATGCATTCAACTTTTAAAGAGCCAACTAACATAAAGCTAACCTGAGCCCAATTGAAGCCCTTTACAAATGAACCCCAAGCTCTTATTTATAGGTTGTAATGGATGTAACCACCCATAACCACATTTATGGTAAAAGGTTTCTATTTTAAAGTTAGTTTATCTCAAATGACTTTAAAAAGGTAAAATATAACCTTTTTAAGTTATTACAAATAGTGAAATGAAAAAATACAAAATTGAAAATGACAAAAAGTGACTTTTAGTAGTTGTGAGAATAAGATAAGTCATTGTTACTGTGTAGGACCCTGTTCTATTGTTGAAACAACTTTTATTTTTCCTTTTGTGATGATTTGATTCTACACAATTTGAATCATTGAACAACTTGCATAATTCTTGTAACCAATATGAATCATGTATTTACACATTCTGATTTGGCCAACAAATAGCCAGTTTTCCACTCTCAATCATATGAGAAATGAGCACATACTACAGGGCCAAGTCACTTACTTTGATTACTTTGCATGATTCTCTTCTTGTTTGAGGGAATGCGTGAGATTATTTACCTTTCTATCTGATGCTTTCAAGATGTCTTATCTTACCCAAGCTTTTAATATTTTCACTCTTGGTGTATACAATAGTTATCTTGACCTTGTGAGAAATTTTTTGAAGAAGAGGAATTTGATATCATGTTTAAAATCATTATGAATCTATCCATCAACTTCTTTCATGTAAATTCTTGTTTTTTTATGCTTCCAAGGCCATCAAGAACTTCTAAAAACATGTGTGAAGCCCCAATGTTGGTTTGTGTTCTTATAAGAAAAAGATTGCATGTTGGTGAGCTTTAGAGGGTGAAAATGCATACAAATATTTATCAAATAGACCGTCACATTATATTTTCTTCCAAAACTCCCTTGTGAAAAATAAAACCATAGGTTTCTTTGAGTAAACAATCTTCTAAATATACAATACTATGACTTGGGAACCAAAACCACCCTCCAAATATGTAAAACTATGAAAAACTCATTAAAACAACTTCTCAACTCAAAAATACAATGCATGGGGCCAAACCACCTTTTGAAATGTCATAACATGGTAAATACCATGAACGGAATCAAACTCCACCTTTAAAATTTGATAAAACCACATATTTTTTAAGAAACCACCATTCAAAGCCAAAACCCACAAATATATGAGTGGGAATTTATTTTTTTGAAAACCTTAAGTAATACTATGTATTTGTTTTTTTGAAAACAAGTCATTTCACATGTTATACCACATATTTATGAGAAATATGCTTTGGAAAGACATTGGTGGGCTTCATGGAAGAATAAGA
Organism: Torreya grandis; assembly: GCA_037957365.1. Classification (NCBI taxonomy): domain Eukaryota; kingdom Viridiplantae; phylum Streptophyta; class Pinopsida; order Cupressales; family Taxaceae; genus Torreya; species Torreya grandis. The sequence continues at coordinate 5,017,828 of JARHVA010000335.1, read as the reverse complement.
AGGTAAGTTAGAAGGTTTGGTGGGATTTTAAAGCTTAAAAAATACAATGTGGGATTTTGAAGTTCATCAAATACAATGCGGGCTTATAAAGTTCATAAAACACAATGCGGGCTTCTTAATAACAAAATACATGTTTAAGAGCATATAAAAGTCCACATAGTGTTTATTTTAATTTAATCCTCCATGTGGAAGGGGAAAAAGATATGTGGGCTAGGAGACTTGGTAGTATTTTGAACCATTTTGAACACTTTACAGGTTTAAAAGGAAACAAAAACATGTTTAAGGACTATAAAAGGATAAAAGGCCTCTGAGTTTTTGAGGTGAATCTTACCCATTAGTGAGTTTGAGAGGTGCATTTTACAATGTAGGATTCTTAAGAGGGTAATACATGTTTTAAGGCCTTTAAACTTTGGCTTAATAAATTTTGATATGTTTTGAAGGGGTTTTTTGTTTTTACATATTGCAAGTTTCAAAGGTGATTTTTGCATGCTAATAGGTTTTTTAGGCTAATTTTATGTAATAGAGGACTTTTCTCAATGCTCAGACCAATTTCAGGATTCACAATTCTACTCAGTATGGTAGTTGGATCTGACGTGTGTCTAGACATATTATCAAAATTTGAGGATGTGCATGACATGATACTAGGAAAATTTGTCTTCTTTCTCGATCTTCTATTGACTATGTCCACTCTTATATTGTTTCATGGATACCTTAGAGGACACATAAGGATAAAAAATATGAACGACCACTTTTAGCCATCTCAAAAGTGTAAAATTAAACACCATTCAAATTTGATCCAAAGTAGACTAAATACTATCATGAGAAGATATCTTACCTAAACTTATGTAATAGGAGTCATTACACACCTTGTGTCTACCCTAAGTGCTAACACATATTTGTGCTTTCATGATACAAGAAATGGAAAAGTTATCTTGTAGTATCTCACCCTTTGTGAATCCTTCTTCATATGTCCAAGGATGGAAACCTTGTATGTAGCATCATCCATCATCAAGTATCCCATTATGACTATCATATATAACTTTGTTTTCAAGTGTGGGACTTGGCTTCAAGGTGTGATCTTCTCTTACCAAAAGAGATATAGTCAAGAGATCATTAATACGCTCAAATTTGTAACTCAAAATTATTGAAAAGTAGATCTCAATATACGACTCAAGCTTTGTCCATTGGACTACAGAGTCAATGTCCATTTTGTAAAAAATTTACCATCAATGTTATTAAAACACCTCCAATTATCTATGAGAGCACAATTGGAGGTATTGTCATGAAATATAAAATTTCACGACAACAGATTTCTTGAGTGATATTCTATGTTTAGAAAATTCAAATGCATTCATTCAAGTTTTCTCTTTAGTTTATTAATTATTCCATTTCACCAATTACTCATAGTACCCATTGATCCTCATCTCCTTACAAATATGTGTGTCCAGAATGGCTTATATCTATTTATTTTTATTGGTTTATAGTTGATATTTTCAACCATGTTTAGATAATCCATGCCTGATATTTCCTCAATTTTTCCATGCCACATATGGGTACAAATCATACACATTAAAAATTGGAGAGATATCCACTCCTTTTAGTAACTCAATTTCATTAGTATTGTCTGAGAATTTTTTGAAATCCTTGCAAGGTCCATTTTTTTTCCTTTTAAGATTGTTATATTCACCTTTTGGAAACCTCTTCTTAAGAAAATGTGTCAATAATAAGTCCCTAATTTCATAAAAAATTAGCTTCTCCTCTGAATAACATGTTATTTATATTTTCTACCATTTTCCTCTAGACTCTTATTAAATTCCATATGCACATCATTCATTACTTATGCATAATCTTCCCCTTCAACACTCCTACTCATTTCATTTTTACTTCTCAACTCACACACATCTATTGGGATTATTCCATATATAATTAGAATGGACTCATAATTTTTCTTTGATTAGATGATTTATTTTAAGTGAATTCATCTTAGGCCAACACCAAATCCCACTATTTAGGTTTATCTCTAGCTAAACATCTTAACAAATTACTAAGAATATAGTTCACAACTTTTGTTTGCCCATCATTTTAAGGTGATATACTGAAATGAATTCCAATCTTATGATTGATTTATGCCACAATGTCTTCCAAAAATGTGTAACAAATTTAGTTTCTTTATCCAAAATGATACTCCTTGGAAACCCATGAAATATAACAACTTTGATGAAAAATAGGTTAGTAATATTTTTGGCATCACTAGTTCAATTGCATGCTATAAATTCTTCCATTTTATAAAATATGTCTACAAAAATAGACATGGAGTAATTACCTCTCTAAGTTCTCAAAAATCTAAGAATGAAAGCCTTGGCTTGTCTAGAACATGTAATGGTTGATATAACCTAGTATTTTGGATTCTCCCTTTTGCATGTTAGAAACAAATTCACCTTTGCACATACTTCCTCACATCCATGCTCATTTGTGGCCAATAACATTTTTCACTCTATTGTACCAAAATTTTATCATATCCAAAACATCTAGCCATGTCTTTGTTATGTTTTAATTTTAGCAGGTTCTCTCTCATAGAAACTTGAGGTATGCATAACCTCTTCTCCTTAAATAAAAATCCATATTGAATCATGTCCTCTATACATGGGGTTTTATCCATTTTTGGGGGATGTTTTCATGTTTTTGATGCATTATAAAAATCTTCATCATCCTCATACAACTCTTTAATTTACTCAAATCCAATGAATTCAACTTTGACCTTATTCAAAATAAAAGCTCGCTTACTTAAGGAATCCACAACCTTATTAGATTTACCACTTTTATGCTTTAAAAAAAAAGAATATATCAAAATAAATTCCACCCATTTCATTGTTGGATGGTGGAGCCTATTCTTATTTTAATGCGTAGCTCCCGATGGGGGGGTGTGGGGGGACAATGCTCCTCCCACCCCCACCCCCCAAAGTAAAATTTAGTTAAAAATGCATTATAAAATATTGTAATTTTATAGTAAATCTAGACCATTTAATATTAGGTTGCAAATCTAACAATAGAAATTATGTTTGGGCATTTTTGCCCTAGATGTAACCCTCCTTTTGATATTAGCACATTGTAATTACGATGACATGTTTTATGTGAGTGGAAAGGATATTATAGTGGTTGTATTGCATGTTTTTCCCTTCATTTGTTGGACTGAATAATAAGGACTAGTTTTTTTTGTGTGGACATAGTCCATATTGGGTGAACCGTGTTAAATCTATCTATATTGTGTTGTGTTTTTTTGCATTTTATTTCTATCTTTAATTCATTAATATTGTTCTATGTTATGTATTCATAACATTCATATGCCTATGATTTAGCTTACCTTGGTTATTTATAAAATGTAGGGCTTGAGGATCAATGTACAAAATGAATTCTTTTAGAAACCAATAATTCATCCACTTCTTAAGTTATTTTACTATTGCATAAAATTATTTATCATAAACTAAATATTTTATTTTTTTATACATTATAATTTTCACTAAAATATGTAATAGGATTACCTTATGAAATCAACACTTATTCAATGGTTTTTCTACTTACATTACAATCCACTTGAAACACTTGCCCAACATCAATTAATATCAACACTCATTGTTTAGTTATGTTTTTCTTCAACAACTAAAATTTAATCTCTGCTTAGATGTCATATGAAAATTATTTTTATCTCCATTCATAGTTTCCATGATGGGAGAACATATATTACTAAATTTTCTAAAAAATGTTTGTCATAAACATGTTAGGCCATGAAAAATTCTATCCTAAAACTTACTCTTTAGTAAAGGCCACTCTATAATTGATTTCACCTTTTTGGCATCCATCTTTAACCCTACACTTGAGATCCCAAATACAAAATACACTAGCTCCTCTTTCATGAAGCTAAATTTCTTCAAGTTGACCAACAAATTTTCTTCTTTCAACTTATCTAAAACCAATCCATATGCTTCAAATGTTCCTATTTAGAATGTCTAAAAATTAGACTATCATCCAAATAAACAATCATAAGCTTACATATGAATTGATTTAGCACCTCATTCATGAACCTTGTGAATGTAGTTGGAGCATTGTTTAACATGAACAATAAAACCAACCACTCATACAACCCATCATTTGTCTTGAGTGTGATTTCCCATTCATCACCTTCTCTTATTCAAATTTGGTGATGCCCACTCTTTAAATCTATCTTGTTAAAGAATTTGGATTCACATAAATTATCCATTAAATCATCCATCCTTGGTAACATAAACTTATACTTAATGGTGATCTTGTTTATTTCCCTTGAATTTGTACACATTCTCCATTCTCCATCATTTTTGGGTGATAATACAACTAGAACTACTAATGGACTCAAATTCTCTCAGATCAAGACTTTATTTAGAAACTCTTGCTCCTATATTATATCTCTTCATTGTCCATTTGGGTCAACATACAAACTACATTTTTTAGAAAGCCTACTCCCAACACTAGATTTTTATGATTGCTAATACTTCTCATGTGTGGTAATCCACTGTGAAAATCATTTGTCTCAATATCAACATACTCTTCCAATAAATTTTGAATTTATATGAGAAGATCCCTTACCTAAATGTCTATCACAACTGATATATGTTTTACAACCACAGTGAATCATGCCTCTTCTTACTTTAATTTTTTTTCAAAAGTCTTTGCTTGAAACAATAATCACCTATGAGTTGTCAACTTATTTTCCATTATCCTTCAATAGACTCAAGGTGAAATGTTTTTCTTCTTTCACAAAAGTGTAAGTGTTATCTCTTCAATCATGCTTATATATTTTATCTTACTGACATGGCCTCCTCAATAACACATGATAAACATCCAAAGGCATAATGTCATAGAAAAATTCATCCTTATATGAACCAATTCAAAAATTTACCATGAATTGCTCATTTTCCAACACTTTATTGCCTTTAAACAACCATCAAACTTTATATGGGGTATGATGACTCATTATATCCACATATTGACCATGTACCACTTAATAATCGATCTTCTTGGAATGAGTATTAAATACTTTTTATGACTTAATGCTAGTATAAAGTAGGAAATAAGTAATTATGTCTTGGTTCATATGTGTGAGTTAATTATACCCATTTTACAACTATGTTATAATTATTTCTATAGTTAGCCCTTAGTTTTGCATGTACATGTAATGTAAGTACACTATGCTCAAATGTTATGGGTTTTGGCAAGTGAATTCAACCCTTATAAGTAAGCTTAACATGTGAAGGAGTTATCTGGCAAAGCTACAAAGTTTGTTAGCCAATATTTGGAGTATAATAGTGGGGTTTTAGAGTGCTACAGGCTAGTTCTAGAGTATATTAGTGAAGCTCTAGAATGCTATAGTTGAGTTTTAGAATACATCAACAAAACTCTAGAGTGATTCCAGCGTTATGAAAAGCTCTCCAAAGGCATTTTGGATGATTTTGCAATGTTGTATACACTTCTCCATAATGTCCATGGGTCATTCTTTGGTTCATATAGACACTTACCATATATAAAATTATATTTATATTCTTACTACGTATAGTAATATTTGTAAAAACACCATTATAGACATTATAAGATTTTGGGTTACTAGATTTGGAAACATTGTCAATGGAATATGAATGTAAAGAACTAAATTAGCATGCATTTAGTTACACACCTCTCCAAACATTTCACCTTGAAATATGGAGATATATGTGTAATGTATTTGTTATTTTGTAAATAAGGTGGCTCACAGTTATGATCCAGTTAGGTTTTATAGTTTGTTAGTGTATTTTGGAGACAACAAGTTAGAGGAACATTTAAGCTTAAGACAACATGTCTTCCTACTATTCTCAAAAAAGAGTTGGAAAATTGTAGATTATTGGCAGCAAATAGAATTGTAACAATCAAGTGTTGATATATCTATGTTCAAGATTGTAATATTTTCCTAAATTAATGAAGCTTTGTAAGTTCCTAGAAGACTGAGGTGATCTAGATCCTGTCTCCAAATGAGATCAAGGGCCCACTCACCCAAGGAGTTAGGATCTATATTAGTATTTATGTGTGTTTATTTTATTTTTTATCTAATTATATTAAAAGCTGTTTATGTTAATAAAGTGTGGATTGGTAACTTGTAGGTCTCTTTCTAGTTATATGTGTGCATTTAATTTCAATTTACTATTTACAACATTGTTATCATTTTTCTTTATGAAAGCATTTGCATTTCAAGTAAATTCAATTTTACAACTAGACTAGAGTGTGATTTCTTTTGATCAACAAATTTGTTTGGTTATCAACATTTTCCCTTCACAATCAAAGACTATTTCCCTTAAAGCAATTGTGCTTACTTTCAACATTCTGATCCTATGTAAGTGTGTTTCTTTAAGAAATTAGATATATTCAATTCCAATTGATTAGATTATAACCTTAGAGTTTTTTGATCCTTAATAAGACCCTGCCAAAACATAATCTATTAGTAACAAAGTAGCACACCTTTTTGCATACAACCATTGGACACTGGCCCTGAGTTTTAATGGCATCAACCAATGAGTTGATTAAATGAATGGATTGATAACACCAGTTATTTTTAGAATTATTGTTAGGGATAATTTAGGTGTCAGTAAGGTGTAGATCACAAGCTAACAAAGAAAAAACTTTCCTGAATTAATCAAAAATATATTAACAAATCTAGAGACTCAAAAGGAAGATTCATTCCAAACAACTCTTAGCAGGGTACCACAAGTGCTTGAATAAAAGCTCACCTAGAAAAAGTGGTAAGATTGGAAGAATAAATCAAAGGGTCTTTTGGAATTCTTGAAGAAGAAACAAAATTAGCCCCACCTAGACCTTTAGATCAATATCTAAAGGTAGGTGCATGATTTTAAAGGAAATTAAGGCTAAAGAAAAAATTTAACCTAAGTAGTGAGTCTCAATTAAGTAGCCTTGTAGCCACTTCTAAAAACTCACCACTTCCTAGGGAAACCCTCTATAATATTTGTTGGAAAGAAACAAGAGAGAACATAGGGAATGTACTGAAACTTGAGTGCGGCTCTTTTGACAAATAGTTAAGTACAATTTCATTTGATTTTTTGTATTTTTTGCATCTAATTAGATATTTAATTAAATGTGCACTTGTGGTTTAATTTATTTTACAGAAATAGTATAAAAAATCATTAAAAATATTATTTTATTAAAATTGTTCTTACTTTAGTGTATTTTTGTGACACTTGCAACACCCTATTTTGTACAATTTTTCATAATTTTTTACTTTGTCTAGCAATAAATTAAACAATTATTATATGTTTACACTTGAAACCTTTACTATCAAATAAATTTAAATTCACATTAAAAGGGATACTTTTTAAGCATTTGTTTAATATCATGTTTAAATTAAAGCTATGGCTTCGCCTCATTTTTCTTTACATAAATCGAAAATGATTAATAGAAATAACTATAGTATATAAAAAATTCATGTTAAAACTAAATTTCTGGCCTGAAAGTTATGGAATATTGTTGTTAAAAAAAACATCTTCTAAATGGCATGTGACCCCTGAGCTTTCCAATGTATTTCAATAGAAATCATATGAAGATATGTTCATTATCTTGTGGAGTATTACGGATGAATTTCTTCTTTACATTGGTAATCAGGAGTCTCCTAGCAATGCTTGGAAACTCTTTGAATCCATATATGTGGGCACTCATTTCTCAAAATTTATTAAATAATCTTTGAATTATTGACTACATCTATGAAAGGTGATGTAAAGGTTGTTAAATTTTTTATTAAAATTAAGAACATTAAAGCTCAATTAGATGGATGTAATTTTAATTTGATTCAAAATCAATTATTTTATTTTATCATCAGTTAAATATTCATAAAAAGTTCAAAATTTTTATTTCAATTTTGAATTATAAATATCAAATTGAGCAAGATATCTCTAACCTTACCACCATGTTTGCTCTTTTGATTCAAGAAGAAAAAGTTATGACCAATTTTGATGATAAAGAAAATGCCACTCAAGCACTTCTCACCTTAAATAATATTTTTGATAATAATAAAAACTAAAAATCTAACCCAAATTCTACTTTTGACTCAAATAGGAATAAGAAATCTAGTAATAAGAATCATTCTCTAAGTTTAATGAGAATTGTAATATGTGTGGTAAATTTGGTCATATAATGAAAACTTATTATAAAAACAAAGGTAGAGTTAACAATCAATCTTCTAAAATTAATAAAGGTAAGAAATCTAATCAAAACAAGTAGAAGAATCAAAACCCTAATCATGATAACAATTATGATCATACTATCATTACTTTAGAGCTTGCATTATTTTGCTTCAAATGAAAATGAATGATTTTTAGATAGTGGTGCATTGCACCATATGACTTGCTTATCTAATATTCTATGTGATTCTAGATATATCTTTGAAAGAATTTACTTAAGAGATAGTTCATTTTTAGAAGCAACTAAATAAGGAAAAAAAAAGCTTTTAAATTTGTCATTAATGATATTTTCTATGTACCTAAGCTTAAAAATAATTTATTATCTTATTCTTAACTTATAAATGATAATTTCATCATAATATTTCTTTAAGATAACTAGTCCATTAGAAATCAATCTAGATCTCTGATTGTTGAAGGGGTTCAAAATAATGGTTTATACATTTTATCACGTTCTTTTTCATGTTTTCTTTCACCACATAGTAATAATGAATCTCAATTATGACTTGAAAGATAAGGTAATGTTAAAGTTAAAAGTTTACATGATATGTCTACTAATAATCTTATTGTTGGACTTCATTCTATACTTTCTCATCATGAAATGTATGAGGGTTGCTTACATGGTAAGTAATATACTAAACCCTTTCACAAGATTCATGATGCAAATTAATCACATCCTTTGAAATTGATTTATGGTGATGTTGTAGGACCTATTGAAGTTGCACCTCTTAATGGTTTTATTTATTTGATTACTTTTATTGATGATTACACTAGGATGATCTAGTCGTATTTTATTAAAAATAAATTTGATGTGTTATCTAAATTCAAAGAATTTAAAACTAATGTTGAAAATACATCTAATTTTTTTATTATGACATTAAGAATTGAAAATGATGATAAATTTATTAGTAAAAAGTTTGATTCTTTTTACATTAATTTCAGTATTTAAAGGAAACTAACAACTCCCTATTCCCCTCAACAAAATGGTATTTTTAAAAGGAAAAAGCCACACCATTATTGATATCGCCAGAATAATGTTACATTTTGTAAATGTTCCTGCTAGTTCTTATGGGCTAAAGCCTTGAATACTTACGTGCATATTCTGTATAGAATCTGTGCTTAATCTTTGTATTTTTTCTACATAAAAAATACATATATGCTCATATCATGTTATTTTCTTTGATAAAACTAATTTATTATTACTTTAGATATACTAACTATATTGATAGTGTCTCATCTACATTGTATTTTTTAGTAAAATAATTTAGTATTGATTCTTGAAAAATACATATTAAAATTATATTATAATAGATATATTTGTCTTAGATTATATATATATATATATATATATATATATATATATATATATATATATATATATATATATATAATTTTTAATTCAATTAATATTGAAATATATTATATGCATAACATCATGCTTAATTTGACAAGATGATAATGTTTAATTATTGCATTTGGTAAGAATATTATGCTCGATGAGTTTGTATCTTTTGTGTTTCAATTACTTAGATACTCTCATTTTATTATTTTATCATTTGATTATTTATGCTAACATTCTTATACACTTCATTTGATAATATGATATGTTATGAAATACAATGTGTAAATGAAGTTGATATTATTAACTCTTCGTCATTTACTTTACTATACATTCTATTCATACATCTTTGAACTTATTTGTATTAGACTCATATCTGAATGATTGGATGATGGCATTTTATGCTAAAATTATCCATATTTGATGTGTGAGAGGTTATACCTTAATATTTTGTTGAAGCATATTAAACTTAAAAAGTTTTGATAAAACTCAAATGATAAAATGATTTATTATTAATAAGACATCTAATTTTTGGATAAACTTAGTATTATATTATTAGTAAATTATTATATGTGCATCGCATGACAGATGGAGATGCTCATCTTGTCAATATAAGAGATGTCTAATAATGAACTGCATACAATAATTTATATTTTTTCACTAACTTTATAATCAAAGTAGTGAACTTATTTGCCCTAAATATGACTTGATTGTTTTAATTGTGTTTTACCATAGGAAAAATATGCCATATTTTTATGTATTTAGTTCTTTTGATGCTAATAATACTATGTTATCATGAATATATTTTGATTATGTGTTTAAGTTTTGTGTAGGTACACAACACTAAAAATTTAAGTATATCAAAGTTCATGTGCATTTTATCTAAGATAAAGTCCTCAATGGTCATATTGATCTACAGTTCTATCATGTTGATGAACAAGTGGTAGATATATTCATAAAACCGCTCGGTGCTACCAAATTTTATCATTTTCATGCAATGTTGGGCCTCTTAGAATTTCCATTGAGGGAGAATGTGCATGACAATGCCACTTCCTAATGGCCTTATATTTTTTTCTTCCTCTATACTTATTCTCATTGTAAAGCATTATAAACTTCATTTGAAAGTTATATAATTATAAATTTCATGCGAAATTTTTAATTTTGTACCCTAATACATTTAAAATCATACTTTGTAATGGAATTTTTTATGTTATAAAAGGCTCCAAATATGCTTATTGATTATTCATGAGAAACTATGAGATGTAGTCTCACGGTCATTCTAGCCTAAAAATTACTTTCAAGCAGTTTATAGATCTTAAGTCCTTTTGTTTCAAAAGGTGGTGTTTGGCATGATGAAAGTTTTTAAATCCTTCAAATATGTACATAGTATAATTCCTTTTTTTAAAAGGTGACTATGACATTTATCCCCACTTAGAATTAATGGGAAGTGTTAGAACATCCAATGACTAAGTGGTGTTTCATTAACCCTTAGTTCACCTTGGTGTTAATTAAATAATGAATAATATATTATTTATTAACTCAAGATAAAAACCTCGATTAAATAAATAATAATATTATAACTATTTAATTCTTACCAAATTTTATTAAATGTGATTTCAGGATAGATGGACCCATTATTTCACAACAATCATCTCCCTTCATGAATTTTATAAATAGGATTTTACTCCTATTGTAAATACATTTGATCTTGATTTGATTTTGAGTGAACAAAGTTTTGTGAAAGCACAAAGAAGAAGTGAGATTGAGAGGAATTGGTTTCTCAATAATATGAATAATCATCATATTTATTTACCTCTTTGAGGTTGTCCACGTTAAATTCTTATGTCATGTGATCTGGATATTATTCTTAAACTTTGTTAATCATTTTCATCTTGGATCTTCTATGTGTACATTATATATATTGTACATAAAATTTATCAAAATTTAGACATGTCCTTATAGATAATGGTTCAGGCCTAAACATCATGTCTATGAAGTTGATCAAGCATCTTGGATATAAAATAACCAACTTATATCCATATAGCATTGTTATCAAGGCATATGATAATGAGGAATGGTAATCACAATGTACTATCAGCTTTCCAGTGGTCACTGGAACTTTGAACCATAACAATTTATGCCATATTTTGGACCTAGAATTATCTTACAATTTGTTATTGGGCTGACCTTCGATCCATAAAATAAGGACCATACCTACCAAGTTTCATCAATGCATAAAATTTCCCCATTCATAGATGGAAGTGACTATATTAGTTGATCTCCAGCTCTATCACTATTGTAAGCATCTTGAGGCCAAATATAAGAGTTATAACTATCATTTTATCTAGAATCATATGTCCAAATTTGAGGACCAAAATCCAATTACATTTACCCTAATAGCCTAGCTTCTACCTCAATTTCACCTCCATCAGCCATTACCAATCACTTTTATATAACCAATAAAGGTATAAGATAATACAATAGAAATGATTCCTTCCACATTGCCAAGTTACCACATAATATAAAATCTTATGGGAGACCTGTTGGCTAATTTTTGGCCCACATACCAAAATTATGATTGGTTTAAAGGGATGGACATGATCAAGAAGAAGTGGAAGACCATATGAAGTGCAAAGGTTTGTTTCTTTCATGACTCTTTTTCACTAAGTATTTTCTTTTAGAGTTTTGTTCGGGTTAAGTGTTGGAATTTATTCAAACAATTTACCCAAAAGAAAAGTTTCAAAGGGAAAGTTACTTCATTTGACTAAGTGTCAGCAATTGTTTTATACATTTTATCCAAAATAATTCTTTTGAAAGGCACTTACAAAATTTCCAAAGGGTTATTCAAGGAAAATTGACCCAATCAGAAAAGTTGAAGGGTACTTTTCCTTTCAGAAAAGGCATTTTCAAGATTGTCAAATGGTCCACTTTACTTTCAAGAGGTCACTTTATCAAAGCTGAAGGGCATTCTCAATTCTTTTGAAGGGCATTTTCAAGCATTCTGAAGGGTCATTTCCATACTGAATTATTACATTGTGCCATATATTGAAGGGTATCTACAAAGGAAAGGGACCTTTGCAAAAGTCTCAAAGACCTTTTCTTTCGGGAAAGTGATCAAAGCAAAATCATTCAAAGGGGATTTTTTGAGAATTTTGAAGGGTACATTCCCTTCATAAAGGACACTTAACAAAATCTGAAGAAATTTGCTTGAAGAAATAAGTTTAGAAGATTTGTCTTAAGGAATAAGATCAAAAAAAGGGGCCCTAAAGGAATAGCAGTTGAACGAATAAAGTTCATTTTCAAAATGCCAAAGGAATTCCTTCAGAAGCCAAAATGTCTTAAAAAAATGGCCAAAACAAGTTTTCTAAAGGAATGGTTGATGGGTTCACAAATATCAAAATGTGAACCCCTGTAAGTAGCCGTTATCATTTAAAATGATCAAAAGAAGCTACACAATCTATACACTTGTATCAACATAAATGGATACAAGAAAACCAATGTCCTTAAATTTGTTTTCCATCTATAGAAAATATTTTTCCTAGGTTTCAAAGTAGGAGTTGATGTATGCAAGTAATGGAGAGGCTCTCATCCTTCGACATGGCCATCATCTCTGACAAACAACCTCTCAAGTCAGAGGCAACATGGCTTAGTCCAGATTCAAAGTTATGTAAATTTTGTCTTTATACATTCAAGATAAGTAAATAATGGTGTGGAAGTGAATTATGAAGATTAGGTGATTAGAAAAAGTAGCTCGAGCATTAAAGACATTCCTAGACTTTTTTTTTTTAGTGGATCATGACATCATCATCCTCAACAAGTTTTTATCTTCTAGTGTGTTTCTCAACCAATGAGAGGGCTTGAAGACTATTTGAGCTAATGGTGGTTAATATTTTGAATAATTATTAGTTCTAATTAACCCATATATGGGTGAAAATTCATAGAGGGTGGTTGGATCTCATTTATTGAATTTTGTTTGCTTGCCTCTTCTCTTTTCTCTTCCCCTTTTTTCCTATATCTCCATTTTTCTCCCTCATAAAAAAAAAGATATCATCATTTGACAAGGAAAAAAACATTGTCAAATTTTGTAAGAAAGACCTTTTCAAGTAATAAAGATCATTTTTTACCTATCTCTTGCCTCTAAATTATGCTTAGCAAGCTCGTGCATGATGGCCTTGTGAAGAAGTGTTCTTCCATGTCCATTGTCCTTCTTTTTTGCCTATTTTTAGGTGTTTTCAAGTTAGTTACAAGTCTGAACTTGATCTCTTTCTATCATTAATGGATGCTTGGTGTGGATTTTCAAATTCCTCTTTGCTTCATGTATTATTTGGTGAGCCTAGTTCATGAAACACTTATGCAAATTAACTAGTTTGTAAGGTTGTGTAAGCAAGAATTATCTTATGTTAAATTAGTGTTTATTTCATGCTTATGTGATTGTCAATAAATTTGGTGTATCAAACATTTAGCTTTCTTAGTTACCCTATACCCCCTCTCTACCTCTTTTCCAAGTGAAAACACTAGTTTATGTGTTCTACCAAGAAAAAGTTGACCTTCTCTAGAGGTTCAACCTCACTATAGGATACCCACAGCCTGAGGTTGTTCCAATATTGTATTTGGGAGTGAGAGAGCCTAAAAACCTCTCTCACAAGGGTGAAATTCTAGCCTACAATAGTTTTTAGCATGCCCAGTAGGACTACTTTCAAGGAATATTGGTCAAGTTTGATAAAATTTGATTAATTTGTAATGGCTATAGATTTCATCTTTCAGTATTTGGTGACCCGAAGAACAATCAACAATCTAGTGGTAGAAAAATAACTATATTTCATGCCAAAGGTGACTACTAGATCAACTTCTAGAGGAATTTATTTTGATCTTGTTTAGCTCTCCTTAAATTTAACCAAAAGGTTAAGGTTCACCTATACTCACCCATATGTAGGAAACTATTTTCCTAAACTAGTCATAAGGTATACCTATGCAAGAAGACCTTTGTTATCCCCTTTTGTTACCATGATTCTCCAAAGAGCTTTTGTAGGCTTCAGTGGCCAAAGTCCTTTAAATCTACCACAATACAATCTTATGCCAATATCATCTCTTTAAATCATCCTATATTTTACAGGAGACCAAGCCACAACCCTTGTTGAACACATCAATGACATAGCCATTTTTTGCAATATCCATAATGTCATTGTAGAAAATATAGATATTAGACTATTAGTTGTATCCCTTAAGGGAAAATATTCAGATTGGTATAGAGGATTAGCTCCTAATTTTATTCAATCATGGAATCAGCTTAGAGAGGTCTTGTGTAAAATATTTGCAAATAAGAGTGACCATTTGTTGCTAGCAAAATAGCTTACCACAATTAAGAGATCCCCCCATGAAGTCATGAAAGATTTCAACACAAGATTCCAAAAATCTTGGGATATAATTCTAGCCTCTATTAGACCATCCCCTAACTTTACATTCCTATATTACTTGAAGGCTCTAAATAGTGATATAGTTATAATGATCCAATCTATGGGAGGGGATATATTGTCAGATGCTTATGAGGTGGCTATTAAAGTAAAAAATTGCCTAGTTCAGGTTGGAAAGCTTACTCTTAGACCTCCAATGCCTCTTTTCCCTAAAATCATACCACCCCCTATGGTTATTCCCCCACTTGATGTTATTCTTCCATCTCCAACAATTATTGTTATACCTTCACCTAAGCAGGAAAGGGCTCCACTAGCAAATCAAGTGATTCCCAAGAGCAAAATAACTACCTAGAATGTAAGAGCATGCTCCAATCCTTAGGAAATGATGTGGTAAATGTGAAGAGGCATCAAGCTCAGTTTAATAAACCTTATCAAGCTCCATATCAGCCTCAACAATAGTCTTATCAAGCAAATAGACCACCCTTCAAGGGAAATTTTCAAAACTAGAACCGTAAGCAAGGGCAAGGATAGCCTAGCTACAATAAGTAGAGCAGCTATAACCCAAATGTCATAGGCTCTTCTAACTCCTTGGTTCCTATTCAAAATAATATGGCTCAAGAAGCTAAAGGGACCATACCTTGAGATCAATTTTTTGGGCAATCCACTATCCCAACTAATAGTTTTAACCAAGCCTTCAATGACCAATGGTAGTAGGTTGTTGCTTATGGATACAATCAAGCCTTAATAGGTCAAAACATAGAGATCCCTGTGTTGAAAAAAATAGGATAGTCTCCACAAGACCAAAGATTTGATCAGATACCAAACTAGCTAGATGTTACAATGGTCATCAGTGAGCAAGAAGAGTGTTATGCACTCAATCAACAAGCCAGTTCTAGCCAAGCATACATTCCAGTGGTAGCTAATACAAGGTTTAAAATAAAGAATATGGATGGTAATAAAGATGCATTCAAAGAACCTCCTATCATTACTCCTTCATTGTCTAAGCCTGCTATCACTCTAAAGACCCTGGCACCTCCTAAAAATAAGAATCAAGGGACCCATTTTGATCCACTAAACTCACAAATTTAACAAACAATGATAGTGGCTCTTAGAGTTCAGGCAAAGTTTGATGGTCCATAAATCAACATTGTTGAACAAATGAAAAATTCCAATGTAAGTGTACCAATGTGGGACATGATTTCCATGCCCGATCAAGTGGATATCCTTTAAGAAGGTTTGTCCAAGATAGGTGTTACAACAACTGTAGGTAGACAACCGAGTAAAGAAACTGAGGTCCTCACCAATGTTACCCAAGGTCCTATAGGAGAAGGATCAATTAAGGTGTTCAAACCTCCTCCATTCAACATTTCATTAATCATTGGTGATTCCTTGGTGCATAATTGTTTGGTAGATAGTGGAGCTAGCACTTCATTAATGTTGAAGTCTATAGCTAATCAACTAAACCTCAAATATAAGCCACATAATAAGGGAGTTCTATAGCTTGATGGTTCTTTCACAAAGCTATCTGGTATTATCAAATGTCTTAGCTTGACCTTGAATGCTTATCCTAGTGTTTCAATGGCTCAAGATGTGTTGATCCTTAATGTAACTCCTCACTTTGTGTTATGCCTCTCTAGAGAATTCACAGCCAAAATTAGGTGCTATCTAGCATTAGATTGGTCCTACATGGCTTTTAGAACAAGGTATGGGACTAAGGTATCAATCAAGGCTGAGCCCATGGCATAATTTTACATTAAACTCCATCATCCAAATAACATAAACCTCAATTGTATTATCCTTGATGAGGATGAATTTACAATTAGTCAAGAATTGAATACTTATTCTGAGGAGATTCAAGACTTATTATTGGATGAGCTATGGGAGGATAATAAATTTCTCAACCCTTTGGAAGGTGTTGAAGAAATAGACATGGGTGTCTATTTGCTAATGAAGAAAATCAACTCATGTCTTCCCTTATTGGACCTAAAGATGACCTCAATGGTATGTGGAAGTTGTTCTTTGAGGGTTCAAAGAGAAAAAATGGAGTAGGTGCAAGGACATGCTGGTGTCCCCTTTAGATGATAAGTATTTTTCCTCTTATAGGTTCCATTTCATTTTCTCCTCTAATGCAGTAGAATATGAAGGCCTAATCCATGGCCTTCAATGGGCCAATAAGAGAGGAATCAGAAGATTGCAAGCATATGGAGACAATGATCTTATAATGAACTAATTTAGAGGTCTAAACAATTATAAATAATCCTTTGATGAGATCCTACAAAATAGAGTATAGGACCTAATTGAAGATTTTGAAGCCTTTAACATTCAAGTTGTGTCAAGGAACCAAAATAAACATGCTGACAGGTTGGCAGTTGTGGGAGCCCAATTTGATATTCCAAGTAAGCTAAAAGAGGCCAAGGTTCAACCACATGTGGAGGTGGTGGTGAGGCCATCAGAACTAGATAATGAAGCCTACTGGTAGGTCTTCAAAAATGACAAACAAATTGCCTTTTTTTTTGTAGTAGGAAGCAAAGTTTTTCTAAATGAACTAAGGTAAATTTCAACATGAGTATAGGGATCAAATTGTTCAACTAAAGTCTAATAAACTTCCTAAAGGGATGGTCACCCTTGAATGTCTTTTCTATGAGGGAGACCATATGATGAAAGACAAGGCAGTAATATCAACTAATGAGGAGAATTATGAAAGGGTCCTTATTTTAAAAGACAAGCTTCTCAATCTTGGGAAGGTAAGCAATGTGACAGAAAGGCATACTTTCATTGAACTTTATAAGGAATATTCAAACATCTTTGTTTGGTAATATAGTTACCTGAAAGTTTTTGATCTAAAGTTAGCCTAGCATACAATAGAATTGGAGGCTAATGCTAATCCTATGAGGCAAAAACAAAGGCTTGTTAACCCCAAAATAGAAGAGCTTATGAGGAGAGAGCTGACCAAGTTAATTGAATCCAAGATCATATTCCCATCAAGCACTTATCATGGGTGGCTAATTTAGTGCCTATAAGGAAAAAGAGTGGGGATATTAGGTTGTGTGTTAATTTTAGAGATCCAAATAGGGTCTCCTTGAAGGACCATTACCCTCTACCATCCATGGAGTAGCTTCTTCAAATAGTTGTAGGTTTAAAATGTTTTTCTCTTTTGGATGGATATTTAAGTTACAGCCAAGTATTAGTAAAGAAAGAATATCAGTTCAAGACTACCTTCACCACCAAATAGGGCATGTATGCCTACCTAAAAATGCCTTTTGGCTTATCAAATGTTGAGGCAACTTTCCAGAAATCCATGGACATGGCTTTCTAAGGGCTACTGAATCAAATGGTGTTAATCTACTTAGATGAAATCATAGTTTTCTCCAAGGATGCCAATGAACACATGGACCACTTGAGGTTGATATTTAAGAGATACAAAGAGTATGGGTTCTCTCTGAATCCTAAGCAATGTGTGTTTGTTGTTCATGAAGACAAACCCTTGGGATAAATTATCTCAAAATAAGGATTAGCTATTGATCTTGATAGAATAAGTGCCATCTTGGCCTTATCCTTACCCAACCATAAGAAGGGAATTCAAATTTTCCTTGGGATAATAAACTTTGTGAGAAGGTTTATACCTGATTTTGCAAACTTGGTCAAACCCATCACTGCCATGCTAAGAACAACTAAGTGTTCACTTGGTCAAGTGAAGGTAAATCAACATTTTAGACTATCAAGTAGGCCATTACCCAAACACCCACACTCATGAACCCTGATTTCTCAAGAGATTTCATATTGTATGCCTTTGTCAATATTGACAATATATCAGCTATGTTGATGCAAAATAATGGTGAAGGACTTGAGCAACCAATAGCATTTTTTAGTCAAGGGCTTGAGGGGTATGAGGTGAGGTATACGTTTATATAAAAACAAGTCCTTGTAGTGGTAAAAATCCTTAAATTTTTTAGTCCAATGCTCTCCAATAGTAAAATATATCTTATGGTGTCTCATCCTAGAGTGAGAGACTTCCTTCTTAACAAAGACTTGAATGAAAAGAGAGTTGGTTAGATTACTAAGGTCATAGAGTATGAGGTGGAGATCAAGGTCACTAATCTAGTAAGAGGTAAAGGCTTGTGTGAGCATATGGTTTATGACCTTTATGAGGACAAGGAAGTTTTCATGGTCATATAAGACAACTCACAGATGGGAGCACCTCCACTTCATAAGAGTTGGATCTATGATATGGCACATTTTTTGATAATAGGAGAATACCCTCAGAGCCTAGATAAGGTAAAGAGAAGGTATTATAGACTCCAGTCCATACTTTATGCATTAGTTTATGGGGTTTTATTCATAAAGGACCTAAAATGGTTATTCCTTAGGTGCATAGATAATGACCAGGTGACCAAGCTTTTGGAGTAATTCTATGATGGCCTTGTAGGAGGTCATTTTTCACCTAGAACCATAACATCAAATATAATGAGGGATGATTATTATTGGCCCAACCTCTTTAAAGATGCTCATGCATGGGTTAAGAAATGTCAAAAGTGTGCCCTCTTTGTGACTTACACATCCCTTCATCTCAACCCAATTCAGGTAGAGTAGCACTTTATGCAATAGGGGCTAGATTTCATAGGAATGATCAACCCTCCATCAAGTGCAAGGCATATATGGGTGATTACTATAAATTACTACTTCACTAGGTGGGTGGAATCCATTACGTTCAAAGAAGATAATGAAGGTGCAGTCCTAGAATTCTATGACAGTATTGTAACCAGGTTTGGCATTCCATCCACTATCACTTTTGATAATGCATTAGCGTTCCTCAATCTAAAAATAAGTGAATGAGATTTCAAGATGGGAATCTACCTCAGCACATCTTCCAACTATTATCCTCAAGGAACTGGACTAGTTGAGTCCACAAATAAAAAATTTCTAAGAATCATCAGGAGAACTATGGAAGAGAATAAGAGGACATGGCACACCAAACTAAAGATAGCCTTGTGGGCTGACAGGGTGACTCCTAAAACTGCTATTGGAAATTCTCCATATGTCTTAGTAGATGGAAGGGAGGCCAAGCTGCCCATTTCTCTTGAGTTGCCTATATTATAACTAGCCCATCAGCTAGAGTTGATGGAATATTAGCCCATGCATATGAGATACGCATAACTCATGGATCTTGAAGAAACGAGGGACCTTTTAATGAAAATAATAAAGTCACATCAGGCTCAGGTCAAGAGATCCATAGCAAGGGACTTCAAGGAAGGAGACCTAGTCCTCGAGTGGGATTCAAACAAGGCCAAGTCAGGCAACCATACCAAATTTGACAGCTTATGGAGTGATCCTTATTTGATCCACAGATGCAAATAACATAATGCTTTTTAGTTGGCCTAACTACACGGAGAGGTAATACCCATCCTAGTTAATGGGATTCATCTAAAGCCTTGTTATTAGAAGAGTTTTTAGCCATTATATTTATTGTACATTTTGTATAGTTTTTAGGTTTTCTCTTAAGTGCCTTGTGTACATCTTTTCAGCTATGTATTTCCTTTCCCTAAGTACCTTGGGCACATTGGTTGTTTTGTTCTTGTTGTCCATGTTACTTCAAGAGGAGGTTTTTAGATAGGGTCATCCTCATCAAATAAAGTAGTGACTCCGTGCCCAATAGATTAGATGAGGCAAATGAGTTGGTTTCTTAAGCATAGCAAGCATGCTTCCCTATGAGTCACCAAAAATGTTGGCCAATTTTTGGCCCACATACCAAAATTATGACTAATTTAAAGAGACGGGCACGATCAGTAAGTGGAGGACTAGAAAAAGAAGAAGTGTAAAGGTTCATTTCTTTTGAGACTCTTTTTCACTAAGTATTTTCTTTCAGAGTTTTGTTTGGGCTAAGTTTTGGAATTTCTTCAGATATTTTTCCCAAAAGAAAAGTTTTGAAGGGTAGGTTACTTTATTTGACTAAGTGTTGGAAATTATTTTGGACATTTTGTCCAAAATAATTATTCTAAAGGGTACTTACAAAAATTTTGAAGGGTTATTCAAGGCAAAGTAAACCAAATAGAAAAGCCAAAGGGTACTTTTCCTTTCATAAAAGGCATTGTCAATATTGTTGAATGGTCCACTTTCGTTTTAGGAGGTCACTTTATCAAAGCCAAAGGGCATTCTCAATTCTTTCAAAGGGCATTTTCAAGCATTTTGAAGGGTCGTTTTCATGTTGAAGTGTTACATTATGCAACATTTTGAAGGGTATCTACAAAGGAAATGGACCTTTGTAAAAATCTCAAAGACCTTTTCTTTCAGGAAAGTGATCAAAGCAAAATCATTTAAAGGGGCATTTTGGAGAGTTCTAAAGGGTAATTTCACTTTATAAAGGACACTTAACAAAACTCAAATAAATTTTCCCAAATAAATAAGTTCAGAAGATTTGTTTGAAGAAATAAGATCAGAAAAAGGGGGTCTGAAGGAATAGCAACCAAAAGAATAAAGTCCATTTTCAAAATGCTAAAGGAATTCCTTCAGAAGCCAAAATGTTTGAATAAAATGGCCAAAATAAGTTGTCTAAAGGAATTGATGATGGGCCCACAAACGCCAAAATCTGAACCCCTATAAGTAGTCATTGGCATTTTAAAAGATCAAAAGAAGCTAAACAATCTATAGACTTGTATCAACATAAAGGGATATAGGAAAACCAATGTCCTTAGATTAGTTTTCCATCTATAGAAAAGATTTGGCCTAGGTTTCAAAGTAAGAGCTAGTGTATGCAATTAATGGAGAGGCTCTTATCCTTTGACATGGCCATCATCTCTGATAAACAGTCGCTCAACTCAAAGGCAACATGGCTCAGTCTAGATTTAAAGTTATGGGGATTTTATCCTTATACATGCAAGATAAGTAAAGAATGGCATGGAGGTGAAAGATGAATATCAGGTGATTATAAAAGGTAGCTTGAGCATTAAAGACGTTCTTAAGATTTTCTTTTTTTAGTGGGTCATGACATTATCATCCTCAACAAGGTCTTGTATTCTAGTGTGTTTCTCAACTAATGAGAGGGCTTGAATACTATTGAAACCAATGGTGGTTAATTTGCTGAAGAAAGATTAGTTCTAATTAACCCAAATGTGGATGAGAATTCATGGAGGGTGGTTGGATCTCATTTATTGAATTTTATTTGTTGCCTCTTCTCTTTTCTCTTTCCCTTTTTTCCTATATCTCCATTTTTCTCCCCCATAAAAAAAAGATATACTCATTTGGCAAGGAAAAAAACCCTATCAAAATCTATAAGAAAGACCTTTTCAAGTAATAAAGATCAATTTTTACCTATCTCTTGCCTCTAAATTATGCTTAGCAAGCTTGTGCATGATGGCCTTGTGAAGAAATGTTCTTCCATGTCCATTGTCTTTCTTTCTTGCCTATTTTTAGGTGTTTTCAAGGTAGTTGTAGGTTTTAACTTTAGCTCTTTCTGCCATTAATGGATGCTTGGTTTGGATTTTGAAATTCCTCTTTACTTCATGTATTGTTTGGTGAGCCTAGTTTATGAAACACTTATGCAAATTAACTAGTTTGTGAGGTTATGTGAGAAAGAATTATCTTCTGCTAAATTAGTGTTTATTTCATGCTTATGTGAGTGTCAATCAATTTTTTGTATCACCCATTTAGCTCTCTTAGTTACCTTATACCCCCTCTCTACCTCTTTTCCACGTAGAACATTAGTTTAGGAGATCTACCAAGAGGAAGCTAGCCTTCTCCAGAGGTTCAACCTCACTATAAGATACCCAAAGCCTGAGGTTGTTCTAATATTGTAGCTAGGAGTGAGAGATCCTAAAAAACTCTCCCATAAGGGTGTAGTTCTAGCCTACAACAAGACCCAAGGATAGGACCACTTGCATGGAGTGGAAGACCAAGAGAAAATCTTAGCTCAACAAACCCATTATTTTTAAACTAGCCTCTAACCTAGAACAGGACCCCTGAGGTGAAGATGATTCGTGGCTTTATACTGATAGCTAGTTCATTGTTACTAAAGCATAGAATATCATATTCCTAATTGGATTATGGAACACCTCATTTATGAAGGTAGAGGCCTAGGAATACATCAGCAAGGAATAATCAATCCCATTTCAATGACCAAGTATAAAGGAACCCATGGTATTATATTTAAACCACTTGAAGGTGACCTCATATACCTTATTTGGGTTCCAACATCACTGACTAGCGAAGGCAATGCCAATGATACTGTAGGGTCTAATTATAGCATATACAATAACCATGTCAATATGAATTTGTTTATGTAATGTCTCCATTTGGGATGATTTCACATAAAGAGAGTTTTCTCCAAAATCCATAAATTTTAAAATTCTAAAATTCTAAAATAAAAATTAGCAAACCCTAGTTTACACTAATGCTTTAAAAACCTTATCAAACCCCTAGAATCCCTAGGTGCCATAATGCAAGGGGTGTGAAGACAATTTCCAGCCACTATTTTATCTAAAATTCATCTGAATTCTTGCCAAAATAATTATTAAATTAAATATATGAAAGAATTAATTTTTTTCCAATTTATTAATGATCACACATAACTTTATGATGGTTGTAAAAACATGATTTCTTATCTCAAACCAACTATTTTTCCTTGCTATTTTTTACTTCAAACCCTCACCAAAAATATGCCATAAGTGCCCCAAAATCAAGGAAAATTCAAGCAAACCCTTAGGGCATCAAAAATGGCCAAGAAAGGTCCTCCAAGCCAATCGCCCAAGTCACCAAGGTGCAAGAAAAATAGTATAAAATTATATGAGCAATATCTCACATTTCACAAGTGAAAATGATCATGAAACCTATCAAAAATAATTAAAGAATAATATAAAAATTATTATTTTATTTTTTATCAATTAAGGGCTTCAAATTTTCTCAAAACCCCGATGTTAACATGCATAAAATTAGCAAATAATTCTAGAATATTAATTTTCACAAGTAGACCCTAAAAGGGGCCTTCAAACCCTCAATCAAGCTTCCAAAATAGTTTGCTCCACTTGTAAAATTAGTATAATAATATGAAATAATATGCATCAAAATAACCTCAATTAGTTGACCAAGACCTCACAATAGCTCCTCAATGCAAATAATCCAACTCTAGGGCAAGTAACAAGATCTTCTTTATCAAAGGTGACGTCAAAAGATACATTTTGTATAATGATCAACACCAAAACTATGAACACCTATTGATCATGTATTTCATTAGTTTTTTTTAAACATGAAAAAATAATTATCAAATTCAACATATCTTCAATTTTGATCTTCACCTTATATTTTTACCTTTCAAAGGGGTGCGAACCACCTTGGAGAGGTAAAATACCTCATAAGTCTCATTTGTCCTTTTTAGAATATCTTTTACTTTCCTTGCTTTAGCTCCCAAACCAACATTCTCTTTTTTGAATATAATATTAATTAGTTGCCTTAATAAAATAGAAATTAAAATTGTTTTAAGGTAAATAAATTAATAAATGATTCATTTAAATATTTTAGTGGTAAAAACCACTTTATCAAATATTCTATTAATTAAATAATACTTGTCTTAAGAGAAAATGATAAAAACCACTATTTTGACAATTAACTAATAAAATATAACCCCTAAAAAGGATTCCTTTAGTCTATGGGGAAGTAGACTAAAGGTCTTCAATACCTGCTTAAGCATAAGGTGGAAATGGGGACATCATAGTCCTCCCTTCCCAAAATTGCTTGTCCTCAAGTAATTGTAAACTTGGATTCTCTAAAATAAAATAAAAATCCAAGTGGCACGTCTTTCCATCTAATCAAATACTCATTGATGCCATGATTCCTTAGTTTTTTTTCACGAACCTCAATGATAAACTCTATAATCAATATTATTTTGCCTTCTTCATCCAATGGGGGTAACTCCAAAGAAGTGGTAGTATGATGTCCAAGAACTCTTTTGAGACAAGAAACATGGAACACATTATGAATCTTACATTTTTTTGTAAGCTCTAACTCATATGCTATTTCTCCAACCTAATTTCTCACCTTCTATGGCCCATTAAATTATGGTTTCAACTTTTTCAAACCACTTTATTTGATGGAAGATTACCTATAGGGTTGCAATCTTAAAAAGACCCAATTTCCTACCTCAAATGATCTATCCACTCTATGCTGATATGCATATAATTTTTGATAATTTTGGGCATGTTGTAGGTTCTCTTTTAGTGCTATCACAATGTCATAACTTTGTTGTACCAATTCCTTTGTCCCAAGCACTCTACTATATATCATTACCAAATCAATGAAAGAGAAATCATCATAACCATAAAGTACCTTAAAAGAAGTCATACCTCTAGACATGTGGAAGGTTATGTTGTAATAATGCTCAGTCATATGTAACCACTTTATCCATGTTGATTCTTGCCCCAAAACACAGTTCATCAAATATCCTTCCAACCCTTTATTCACAATTTTTATTTGCCCATCAGTTTGTGGATGATAACTAGTGCTATGAGTGAGCTCAGTACCTGTCAATTTAAAGAGTTCTTACGAAAATATACTCATGAATGTGTTGTCTCTATCACTAACAATGTTTTTTGGTAGCCCATTCAACTTGAATACTTCTTTAAAAAACACATCAGCAATCATAGGAACATTATACTTGGCTAAAATTGGATAAAAATGAGCAAATTTTTTAATTGTATCAACCACAACATATAAACAATTTTTACCTTGAATAATAGGCAATCCGATAATGAAATCCATATAGATGATTTCCAATTTTTGTGAAGGAATTGGAAGGGGCTGCAAGAGACCTGATATAAATTCATGCTCAATTATATTCTTTTGGCATAGAAACATTTTTGGATGTACTTGAGAACCTCCATCTTTAAGCCATTCCAACATAACCTCTCCCTCACAAGTTTGTAGGTCTTAAAGTACACTTGATGGCCAACCAAATTAGTGTCATGGGCAGCCCTTAAAATCATGTGTTTCATCTTGGATTTGGGTACCAAATAAACCCTTTCTTTATGTAGTATAAGGACATAAAGAAATTTGAATTTATCATCAACAATCACCTCCTCAAGCAAATTGTTAATAAACTAATTTTTAGCATATTCTAAGATAATTAACTCTTTCCAATTTGCTATTATAAAAGATATATAACATATTTTTACATATTCTTGTAAATCCTTATTGAACATAGAAGCAATTTGAGGTGACCCTTTGACCATACCTTGAAGTGTTACCTCTTTATCACCCACTTTGAATTTAAACATCAAGCTTTGATAATTGAGGGTGAATTCCCCTGATGAATGCAACCATTGGACCCCAAGAACAAGATTCATATCTCCAATGTCAATTACATATAAATCATCACATACCTCATGCTCCCCTAAGGCAATGGAAATATTGGTGACTCTTTTGGTGTAAGGAAGAGAAAATACATCTTGTATTATTACCTTTAAACCCTTGAAGTCTTACATGATCAAATCAAGCTTAGCTACAATTTTTTTTCCAATGAAGTTGTGATTAGACCGACTATCGATTAATATGGTTACCTTGTGTTCCTTTAAAATCCCTCCTACCCTGGAAGGATAGTACTTTAGTGCTCCTAAAAGAGTAGTGAGATGTTACCCATATCTTGTGTGTCATTTTCATGTACATGATCATCAACTACATTATCATTTTGCTCATCACTAGTATTAATAATATCAAAATCTAAATCATTATCAATTAACTCAATGTAGTACACATGTCCTTTACCCATGAAATGCTAGCCTTTGGTCTATGGATTCTTGCAAGTGAAACACTTTCATATTGATGCTATAGGGAAGCAATTTATGAGGTGGCACATATGGTGTATAAGGCTTCTTTTGTTGCTGATTGGGTGGTGCCTTAGGATGCCCACCTTATGTTCTTTGCTGCCCACTAAAATAAGACTTTCACTACCCTGTATTTGCTTGAACAAATAAGTAGCTTCCATTGGCTGCCTGTTTTACCCTTCATAACCCCTATATGTTGAACATTCTAAATCTAAAGCCTTATTCATAGAATCTTGTAAAGAAATAGGGTTAAAAGCCTTAACCAAACCCTTCAAAGGCTCAATCAAACCCTCAAAAAATATAAACAACCAATCTCTTCTCACTAATATTGGGTACCATAATTGAAACTTTTTGAAAATCAGCAACATACCTTTCAACATCATGATCTTGCTTGAGTTGAGCTAACTCATGAAAATATATTTCCAAATTTTTTCTATCAAACCTCTCCACGATCCTTTTGCCAAACTCCTCCATGGTAGTAATAGATTTGTTGCCTTGTGTGATTAGGCCATGAAACCACCACTCATGAGCAATACCCTCCAAGTGTAGGGTGATGAACTTTAGAACCTCATCCTCAAACATGGGGTTAAGTGATAAATATGTCTCCAACTTCTACAACCATGATCTCACAGGAAGTTTATTAGTACCATCAAAAATAAGAAGAGAAATATTACCCAAACTTTGTTACAAATATCTATGGGGATGCATTTTAGAAACATTTGGCTTGGATTCTTCTTTCATCTCACAATAATCCTAAAAATATAATAGAGATTGTGTGGGAAATCTTATGGCTCTATACTCTTTTTTGATGAATCTCAAAAATATCCTCCTTTGGCGTCTTCATCTCTATTACTGGTTCTCTCTATAGAAAAGTGGCCTTGAAGAATTTATGAGGGGGTTTAATAGAAACCTTCTCATTATCACTTGAATTTCCTTATCCATTGAAGGGGTGGTCTTTGCTTGGATTTGTAGTATCCTTACACATGGATGTAATTTGTATATCCAAATTATGTTGAAGATATTTTTGGATTTTTTTTATCAAGGTTTGCAAAAGCTTAACCAGCTCTGAAGAAAACCCATTAGGCTCTTGATCTCCCATTGTCTTTATCCTTTTTTGATAATATGAGATCTCTTTACCTAATTTCATCCAACAACCAACTCACAAGTAGACAATGTTAGGAATTAGTTTTTACATTAACATTTACATTTGGATATTTATCGAGAGGTAAATATTATATTGTGAGTGAGATACTACTCATGAATATTGATTTGTTGGTTAGTAAAATATACTATTTATAGAAATAATATATTCTAGTTATACCTGTGTCTCTATTAACATGTTAGTTGTTTGTTAGTGTTATCATTTGAAACATGCACCTATGGAATGCTCTGTAGTGTGGGAGTGTTTTGCAGTGGGTGCTAAGTGTGAAGGTTTTGTACGAGGCACAAGAGTCTAAATCAATAGGTACAAAATTATTATAGCTCAGTTACATACGTGAACATTGGTTGTCTCATCATAATGATGGGAACATCCCCAAAGTGTGGGACCCTTGTGCTCTTTGGGATGAGCCTTAAGAGTAGGCCAAATTCCATCTATTCTAATCACACCTAGTTTAAGACCAGCATGTAGGCCTAAAGAGTAGAAAAGAAATCTACGACTAGTCTAAACTTCAAATCTTGAGGGAAAAGGAGAGGTACAAGGTAAGAAATGATGAAATTAAAGAGGTGATATGCCCAAAATAGAGTGACCACTCCTACTACCATAAGCACACTAAAAACTCTTAAGAATAAGATGTTTTCACATAGATTCTACAAAGGATACTCCAAATACATAAATGACTCATATATAGGCATGGTAACATAGTGCAACATTGAGAGGGATGAAGGTTATCCATAGATAAAGCTTATGCAAACCCTAGTGCACATAGGATCCAACCTATAGGTGAGTTATGACTTCAATGAGGAGGTTCTAGGAATGAATGACAATGAGAGGAGTGAACACTACTCACAGACAGAGATCAACAAACATAAAATGGCACATAGATCATTAAAAAAATAGAATGAGATGAACTTAATTCTCATTAATCTGTAAGACTTAGCCAATACAAGTGCTCAAGGATGGAAAATTTTAGTAGCATGAGGCTATTAAAATTGCAAAAACCCTTTTACAAGTGAAGAACCAATATTTTATATAGAATAAGTTGGTTCTACAATAAATGTGCCACTTAGGGTAGTAGATGTAGCATTAAATTCTTTGACGGTACCATGACCATGCTTCTTAAAGTTTGCTCAGTGATTGGATCTAGAGATGGTGGCAAGATCCTCTTGGGCTACACATGCATAGGGGAATGGAAGATATTTATGACAATGTTAGAGGGTGGTTGAATCCACATCTTGATGGACAATAGTTGTTTATGAATTTAATTACTCTAACAGTGCCTCAGACTCTGCTCGATTGCCTCCAACATCCTTCATCATATATAGCTACCACTCAGCATATGGAACTTCATGGTTAGTCTTGGGTGTGGTGTTGTATGAATTCCATGTGTCAATTTGATAGGTTCTTAAAGGATTCTTTTAGATATTTTAGATGGAGGTAGCACGGTTGTGACACATGGAACGTTGGTGCTTATCCTAGGTGAACTGAGAATATCTGTGTGTAAAACAAGCATCGAGCCACCACATGGTAATGGTAGAAGAAGGGTTATCTCCTGCATAATAAAAGGGCACAAATATAGGATCCTACGTATGATCATAGAATTGCATTGGATAGGCATGGGGAGATCCTTGAGCAAGATTGTGTATGAAGGTTGAAGGTCTTCGATGCATCTTTTACAACCTATAATTGCTCCTCACGTGTTTCCTCTACTTTGGCCCTTTAGAACCTTGGGCCTTGCATCCTTAAACCTATGTGCCTTTTGAATTATGTACCATAAAATATTGCATGCAAATGCATATTAAAATCTTTATGTAGGTGAAAGTCATCACTATACTATTACATAGACTTTTGCTTCTATCTTAGGCTCGAGCATAGGTGGTAAGCACCTACACACTTTATACTTGGAGTGCTTGGGCCTTCGTAAGTGAATTCTCTCTTTGTAAGCCTTGGGAGGCCCTATGTTGATCAGGGGTGACTTAAAAAGTAAACACTATTGGTGACCTCTATGAGCCACTTGCGTACTAAGCAGGAATCTAGTGGCCTTTAAAATGATCTATTGGGCATAGAGTCATTAAATATATAACATGTTTGGTTGATGCCTGAATAGATTGAATTGATTTATACCCTCAAAAAAATAAAAGGGAGAATAACAAGCAACAAATGTACAAAATTCACTTAGAGGAAAACAAATCTAAACTAATACTATATAATGTACATGCAGGCATTTAGGGAAATGCAATGCACATTATTCTAATTTACTATATACAATCTACAAATATGCACCTTCATCCTCTTGGGTCAAAATAGAAACCTCTTAGGTCCTTTGTGTTATGCACCTTCCTATTTTTGATATGTGATAGGTGGAGGCATGATGACATGTGTTTACTATGAATGATACATCTCTCCTCAGAGATAACCAACTTCCATGTGTTCTAGTCGAGATCGCCTCAATGTCCCTCAATGGCTAGCCATAGGGGTCCAAAAGAGGACCCAAATCATCCCAAGACTTTTGGTGTGATGGCCAGTCCTCTAGATGATTTGGGTCCTCTTTTGGACCCCTATGGCCAACCACTGAGAGACATCAAGGTGATCCCAGCTGGAACACATGGCAGCTAGTTATCTCTGAGGAGAGATGTATCAGGCCCACTAGCTTATGTAGGTCTCAACCTCAAGACCTAGCTCTGATACCAAGAGAGGACTGGTTGTCACACCAAAAGTCTCGAGGTGATTTGGGTCCTCTTTCAGACCCATATGGCCAGTCGTTGAGGGACATTGAGGTGATCCTAACCGAAACACATGGCAGTTGGTTATCTTTGAGGAGAGATGTATCAATGAAGGAGGCACTCAAGGATGCTCATTTGTTTGGACCTTCCTTTGATGATTGTTTCAACCATGTTACATATAATCTTTCCTCTCACATGGCTAATGTCTTCAAAGTCAAACCAATCCTTCCTAGATCTCTTGGTGCCTATCTATGCTCTTTATTCAGATTAGTCCCTCTAAATTATAGTAGGCCTATACTCAGTGTTTGAGAAGCTCATGGATCCAACAAGTTACCTTCATTATTCTCATAGTTGTTTCTCTAAGTCTAACATGCCTCTTGGAAACCATTTTGTGACATGCCTAGGCATGTAAGGATTGATAGCGCTCATAACCATAGATTATTTAATGTTTTCATATGATACATCAAGCTTGATCGACTGACATTGATCTATCAGTTCGAATGAGTCTTGAAATGACTCATCCAAACCTAGGTGTGCACCTTAACCCCTATGGGTCTCCACCATATACATAGTTGTAATCTCTCTTATATACACATCTTACATTTCCATGATATGTGATTAAACATGGCCATTAGTGCAAAGTTGTTCATGGTTATGCTCTTGAGAAGATAATAGCTTATTCTCCAAGCTTGCTCAAAATTCCTTCAGTTCATCCCAAAAAGAGTTTTCCTCTTATGCCTATGATTATGCTTGCAGGCTCACCTTGATCACAGTCACTCTCTTTGAGTGCACACTCCTCTTGAAGGTTAGCCTTTTCATCGAGGTCTTATTTCATAGCACCAAATGACAACTCATTCACCTAAGAGAGGTTAGGTTTAGGCCTTTGAATGCACTCTAGAGAGGCACAAATTGGCTCTTCCTTATTTAGGTCATCCCCTTCTACAACTACTTTGTTTATTATCTCATCAACCTATTGTGCTATCAGATTGCATCTATCTTCTCGCAGTAAAGTTGATTATTTTGGAATGGTGGCATAGAGGGGACTACCAATGGTGATCTCCTCATCATATTCACTCAAAGCATCCTCCTCATCTGAATGGTTCATGCTTGTCTTTCATACAACTAGACCTCCTTTGAAAAGGGAGATGGTGGGAGGTTAAGGGGTATCAACTGAAATAAAATAATGGGGATTTATAAGGTTTGGCATTATAAAGTTGGGATGTCTGGTCTAAGAAGGCTATCATGACTGTGCTTGAGGATTTTGAAGAAGGATGGGTTCTTGAGTTGGCACAAGTGCAAGCTTTCTAAATCTTGGTACTTTGAAAGCAAGGGATTTATTTAAAGGCATAATAGAACTATCTTGCTTGAAGCTAGGGACTTTGGGCACAAAATATTTATGTCACATAGGTTGGCTTGCAGGTACAAGGGGATCCTTCTTGAATCTAGGAAAAGGAGTGGAGGTGGTTGGCTATGATTCACTTCTATGCATTTGCACAAGAAACTGACACATCTGCTCTTCCTTGGCTACAATCTACCTAGCCAAGCATTCCTTTCTCTATCATCTCATATGGTCAAGTGTGAGATTGGTGAGCAAGCTCCTCTTATTATCTACCATACCCCTGATCTCTCTCGATCTCCCTTAGTTATCTTTGGAAATCAAGATGTATATCATTGATGCTCTATTGAGGTGGTTTAAGAGGGTACTAATGTTGATTTGGAGTAAGGTAGCTTGCACAAGGTTGATTAAAAACATAAAAGGTTGTTACATCGACTGAATTGGGGAAAGGTTACAAGCACTCACATGATCTTGGTATGGGAAATAGGAAGGCATGAATGCAACATATTCATAGAATGAGGGGTAGAAAGACATATTTTAAGCACTCAGACTACTTCAACCAATATATTTAGACATTTAATGTTACCAAGTGCTCTACAGAGTATCTTCAACACTTGATAACTAAGGGTAGAACCAATCTCTTAGCTCTTTCTTTGAATTTGGTCCCACTAGGCATGTCATAAATTGTTGTCATTCAAAATGTGCACCCATGGAATGCTCTTTGGCATGGGAGCATTTTGTAATGGGGCACTGAGTGTGAAGGTTTCATGTAGGGCATGAGATTCTAAAGTAATGGGCATGAAATTATTATCAATTAGTTGTGCATGCAAATATTAATTGTCTTATCACAATGATGGGAATGTCTCCAAGGCATGTGATCGTTGCACTCCTTGGGATGAGCCTCTGAAGTAGGTTGGATTCCTTCTATTCTAATCACACCTAGTTTAAGACTAACACATAGGCCTAAAGATCAGAAAATTAATCTACCATTAGTCTAAACCTAATATCTTGAGGGAAAAGGGGTGGGAAAAGGTAATAGATGCTAAAATTTAAAAGGTGATATGCCCATAATAGAGTGATTGCTACTACTATCATAAGTACACTAAAAAGTCTTGATAACAAGACATTTCCACACATATTCTACCAAGGATACTCTAAAATGCATAAATGTTTCATATAGAGGCATGGGAACATAGCATAGCATTGAGAGGGATGAAGGTTATCCACAAACAAAGCTTATGTAGACCCTGGTATGCATAGGATATGAATTACAAGTGAGTTTTTAGTTCAATGAGGAGGTGTTGAGAATGAATGATAATGAGAGGAGTGAACACTAATCATAGACAGAGATTAACAAACACAAAATAGTACACATATCATCAGAAAAATAGAAAGAGGTGAACTTAATTCTCATTGATCTACAAGACTTATCTAGTACAAATGTTTATGGAGGGAAAATTTTAGTAGAGTGAGGCTACTAAAAATGTGTCAACCTTTTTACAAGTGAAGAACTATGATTTTATAGAGAACAAACTAGTTTTACAATAAATATGCCACAAAGGGTGGTAGATGTAGCATTAAATTCTTTGATGACATCACAGCCATGCTTCTTGAATTTATATCAGTAATTAGATCTAGATATGGTGGTAAGATCCTCTTGGGCTACATATGCATAGGGGAATGGAAGATATTTATAACAAGGTTAGAGGGTGGCATGAATCCACATCCTGATGACTAATAGTTGCTTATGCATTTAATCACTCTAACAATGCCTCATACTATGCTTAATTGCCTCCAATAACCTTCCTCATATTTAGATACCATTCAGCATGTGGTGCTTCATGGTTCATCTTGGGTGTGGCACTATAGGAATGCCACATGTCACTTTTGTAGGATCATAAAGGATTATTTTGGAGCTTTTGGATGGAAGCATCATAGTTGTGACACATGGAAGGATGGCACTTATCTTGGGAAAATTGAAAATTTATTTGCATAGAATGAACATTAGGCCACCATGTGGAAATGATGGAATAAGGGTTACATCCTACATAATAAGAGGTTTCATATGTAGGATCATGTGTGTGGGCATGGAACTACATTGAATACGCATGGGGAGATCCTTGAATAAGATTGTAAACAAAGGTTAAAGGTCTTTCGTGTGTCCTTCATGACCTGTAACTACTCTTCACTCACTTCCTCTACTTTGGTGCTTTGGAAACATGGGCCTTACATCCTTAAACCTATGTGCCTTTTGATCTACATGCCATAAAATCCTATGTACATATGCATATTGAAATCTTTATGCAGGTGCAAGTCATCACTATACTACTATACAGACTTGTGCTTCTATCTTACGCTTGGATGTAGGTAGGAATCACTTGCACACTTTATGCTTGGAGTGATTGGGCCTTCACAAGTGAGTTCTCTTTTTGTAAGCCTTGGGAGGCCCTACGGTGATCGAGCGGTGACTTATAAAGTCAATAGTTAGTCTTCCTATTCTATAGGAATTTGATAAATCATCCTGGTTAATTAATATCCTATGTGTTACTTAGATATGTGGTGAATACAATATTATTTTACTCTATGATTATTATGTGTTCATCTCTTTTATCGTGTTAATCATTCAAAGATCTGAACTAGTTCTATTATTTGGTATCAGAATAGTTATGCAATCTTGAGCATGATGAGATACAGATCTATATATTTCATGGTTGCTTAATTTATGGACTCTAATATTTGACAAAAGAATTCTAGGTTAATTTTAGTTTTTTGGAGTGTTTGTGAGAAAGCTAGGATAAAGTTGTAGTGATCACAGTCCTTCTATCACTTAACTTTGAGATTTCATTTTTGAAGGAGCAGATAAAGGAGAATAATGTGTATGTTTATTTGGTATGTATTTGTGTGATTCTATAAAATATTCCATGAGTGAAGTTATGATTATGGTCTCTACCAACATCTTCATACAACTTTCTATCTATGCAATATTTATACAAATATCTACCTATATATCTCCATGTGTCTTACACTTATGTTTCCATTCGAATAACATAGTCTACCATCCAAGTAAAATCATCAATAGGCATTATCATATCCATCTTCAGTCATTGCTACAACCATATTTTCTAATCACAATCACTTATCTCACCTCGATGATCATGTTGAACTCGCCTTGAGCTCCCTATCCTTATTGAGTACCTCTAGTATTGTGGCATCAACTTTGCATTCTAAAATTCATTATGTTCAATGAGATTAACAAATTTTTATTCACTACTAAATCTAGTGAAGCCATTGCAATCATTCTTAACCTTTCTTAATTGTGTTATTCTCAGCCTATCTAACATTTATCATAGCAGGTATATCTCAAGTGAAGTAAGAACCAATGGTATATCAAAACTCCTACATGGTAGATAGCTTATAAAACTTACTTTCCATTGTGTGGTGTCATATTTACTAAATCCTATCAGTATATCTCACTCAAAAGAATGCAAATCTGATGCAGTAGAATTCCTAGTGGTCTACCTAAAATAATATGTGGTGGATTACTTCAAATCTCTATGTACAACCATGTGAATTCTTCCTTATATAGCTCTCTTTTCCACATGTTCAAATCCACCTTCCACACATTTTATCTCACTCTATTTGTGGTACGATGTTTGTATTGATATTTTTTATTTTGAAGTCAAAAGATCTATAGGATGTGTGGGTCGTGTCTTTATGGTTTTAAATGAGTCTAAGTTAGGTGGTTGATTCATGAATTTAATTTCGAATATATATTTTAGATTAAATTCATATAGAGTAAATTTTAATGTCTATATTAAGATTTAGAGATATGTTTTACAATTATGTCTTGGTAATGTGTCTCTATGTTTTATGGTCTAGGTATAGGTTACTATTAGTCAATAATGTCATTAAAAATCTAGTTTTGTAAAAAGTTACATACATAGGTGTTTATCATCTTATTAAGTCAATAATACCAATGTATGCTAAGAGCCATTTTTACGTCCAAAAATTCAAAGATCTTATTTTGCGTAGGATGTAATATCAGGTGACTCTGACATCCTTATTTCAAAAGATTCAATCTTAAGGGGGGTTGTATTATCAAAAAAATAATAGAATGAGCTTCATTGACACTTTTACTGAGTGAACAACATCCACTAAAGGAAGGAAGAAATGGAGGCTGGAGGTTTCAGAGCCTCTCATCAGTCACCAACGATGGGGCCTAGATGATTTAGTGACATATTATGTGGTGTGCTTTTTATAATTTTTATTATATGTTTAAATAAGAATAGAAATACATCCTTGTTTAAGTAATGTAATTTATGTGCAATTCCAAACATAATAACCTAATGTGAAAATATAGTGAAAGGACAAAAAACACCAATGTAAGTTGGTTCATGAATCTTAAAAAGGTTTGTGATACATCCAAAAAACCACCACATGTGAACAATTGATGGGTTCCTATTCATGTCAAAGTTTGTGGTAAACTTGTCCAAAACCATGGAAGAAGTGAGCCTTTCTTTGTATCAAGGTCATGATCTAAATAGGGAGTACTACAAGGGTGAGCATTCTATAGGTGAGAGTGTGAATGTTTTTGCACCATGTAAAAACTAAAGGGGGTAATGTTATGAATTAGTTTTTACATTAACAATTACATTCAGATATTTATTGAAATGTAAATATAATATTATGTGAGTTAAAACTCACGAATATAGATTAGTTGGTTATTAAAATATATTGTTTATAAAAATAATATATTATAATTGTACATGTATCTCTATTAACGGGTTAGTTGTTTGTTAGTCTTCCTATTCTATAAGAAGTTGGTAAATCATCTTGGCTATTTAATAGCCTATGTATTATTTAGATATGTGGCGAATACAATATTATTTTACTCTATGATTATTATGTGTTCAACTCTTTTATTGTGTTAATCATACATAGATCTGAACTAATTTTATTACACAAGATCGGTGCTCTGATACCATTGTAATGTCCCCAAATGGAATGATTTCACACAAAAAGGGTTTTCCCCAAAATCCATAAATTCTGAAAAAAAAAATCAGCAAATCTTAGTTTGCAATAAATGCTTCAAACCCCTTATTAAACCCCTAAAAACCCTAGATGCCATAATACAAGGGATGTGAAGACAATTTACAGACACTATTTTATCCAAAATTCATCTAAATGCTTGCCAAAATAATTATTAAATTAAATGAATGAAAGAAGTACCTTTGTGCCAATTTATTGATGATCAAACACAACTTTATGATGGCTGCAAAAATATGATTTTTCCTCTCAAACCAACTATTTTTCCTTGTTATTTTATACTTCAAACACTCACCAAAAATGTGTCACAAGTGCCCAAAAATCAATAAAAATTACAGAAAACCCCTAGGGCATCAAAAATAGCCAATAAAGGTCCTTCAAGCCAATTGCCCAAGTCATCGAGGTACAGAAAAAATAGCAAAAAATTATATGAGCAATATCTCACCCTTCACAAGTGAAAATGATCACAACACCCATTATTATTTGATTTTATATCACTTTAAGTATTCAAATCTTCCACAAATCTTCTCAAAAACCCCATGCTAATATGCAAAAAATTAGCAAATAATTCCAGAATATTAATTTACACAAGTAGACTCTAAAAGGGGCCTTCAAACTCTCAATCAAGCTTGAAAAATAGTTCACTCCACTTGAAAAATTAGTGCAAATAATAATATTAAATAATATGCATCAAAAGAACCTCAATTAGTTCACCAAGACCTCACAATAACTCCTCATTGCAAATTTCCCCACTCTAGAGCAAGTAAAAAGATCTCTTTTAGCAAAGGTAGCATCAAAAGACACCTTTTGTAGAATGATCAACACCAAAACTGTGAACACCTATTTGGCATGCATCCCAATAGCTTCCTCAAGCATGAAAAAATAATTATCAAATTCAACATATCTTTAATTATGATCTTCATTTTGTATTTATACCTTCCAAAGGGGGTTGAACTACTTTGTGGAGGTAAAATACCTCATAAGCCTTATTTGCCCTTTTTAGAATA
This sequence comes from Torreya grandis, assembly GCA_037957365.1. NCBI lineage: Eukaryota > Viridiplantae > Streptophyta > Pinopsida > Cupressales > Taxaceae > Torreya > Torreya grandis. Next base: position 4,979,760 of record JARHVA010000335.1, on the reverse strand, counting down.
TCTTTTACTTACCTTCCTTTAGCTCCCAAGCCAACATTATTATTTTTTAATATAATATTAATTAGTTGCCTTAATAAAATAACAATTAAAATTACTTTAAGGTAAATAAATTAATAATTAATTCATTTAAATACTTTAGTGTTAAAAATCACTTTTATCAAATATTCTATTAATTAAATAATAATTGCCTTAAGAGAAAATGATAAAAATTACTATTTTGGTAATTATTAATTAACTAATAAAATATAACCCCCAAAAAAGATTCCTTTAGTTTATGGGGAAGTAGAATAAAGGTCTTCAATACTTGCGTAAACATGATGTGGAAATGGGGACATTAAGTTCTCCCTTCCCAAAATTGCTTGTCCTCAAGCAATTGCAAACTTGGATGCTCTAAAATTATTATTTTTTCCCAAGTGGCATCCTCAAGTGGCAAGTCTTTCCATCTAATCAAATACTCATTGATGTTATGATTCCTTAGCTTCTTTTCACAAACCTCAATGATAGACTCTGGAATCAAGATTATATTTCCTTCTTCATCTAATGTAGGCAGCTCCAAAGAAGTAGTAGTATGTTATCCAAGAACTCTTTTGAGATAAGAAACATGGAACACATTATGAATCTTACCATTTTTTGGAATCTCTAGCTCATATGCTACTTCTCCCACCTTGTTTCTCACCTTATATGGCCTATAAAATTATGGTTTCAACTTTTTCGAACCACTTTGTTTGAGGTAAGATTGCCTATATGGTTTTTATCTTAAAAAGACCCAATATCCTACCTCAAATGATCTCTCCACTCTATGATGATATGTATATAATTTATGTTAATTTTAGGCATGTTGTAGGTTTTGTTTTAGTGCTCTCATGATGTCATAACTTTATTGTACCAAGTCCTTTGTCCGAGGCATTCTACTATCTATCATTACCAAATCAATGAAGGAAAAAGCATCATAACCATAAAGTGCCTTAAAAGGAGTCATACCTATAGACATGTGAAAGGTTGTGTTGTAACAATACTCAACCATATGTAACCATTTTATCCATATTGATTGCTGCCCTAAGACATAGTTCCTCAAGTATCCTTCCAACCATTTATTCATAATTTATGTTTGCCCATCGATTTGTGGATGATAAATAGTGTTAGGAGTAAGCTTAGTACCTATCAATTTAAAGAGTTCTTGCCAAAATATACTCATGAATCTGTTGTCCCTATCATTAACAATGTTTTTAGGCAACCCATGCAACTTGAATACTTATTTAAAAAACACATCAGCAATCATATGAGCATTGTACTTGGTGAAAGTGGATAAAAATGAGCAAATTTTGTAAATCTATTAACCACAATATATAAACAATTTTTACCTTGAACCATAGGCAATTCGATAATGAAATCTATAGAGATGCTTTCCCATTCTTGTGAAGGAATGGGAAGGGGCTATAAGAGACCTGATGTAAATTCATGCTCACTTTTATTCTTTTGGCATACAAAACATTCCCGGATGTACTTGAGAACCTCCTTATTTAAGCCCTTCCAATAGAACCTATCCCTCACAATTTTGTAGGTCTTAATGTACCCTTGATGGCCAACCAAAGGAGTGTCATGGGCAGCCCTTAAAATCATGTGTTTCCCCTTGGATTCAGGTACCAAATAAACCCTTTATTTGTATAGTTTAAGGCCATCCAAAATTTGAATTTATCATTAACAATCACATCCTCAAGCAAATTGTTAGTAAACTGATTTTCAATATATTCCAAGATAACTAACTCTATCCAATCTATGTTTATAAAAGACATAGAACATATTTTTGCATATTCTTATAAAGCCTTATTGAACATAGAAGCAATTTGAGGTGACCCTTTGACCATACCTTAAAGTGTTATCTCTTTATCACCCATTTTGAATTTTCACATCAAGCTTTGATAATTGAGGGTGATTTCCCCCGACGAATGCAACCATTAGACCCTAAGAACAAGATCCATATCTCCAATATCAATTACATATAAATCATCACATACCTCATGCTCCCCTAAATAAATGGAAATTTTGGTGACTCTTTTGGTGCAAAGAAGAGAAAATACATATGCTATTGTTACATTGAAACCCTTGGAGTCTTCTAGAACAAAATCAAGCTTAGCAATCAAATTTTTGCCAATGAAGTTGTGAGTAGACCCACTATTGATTAAGATGGTTACCTTGTGCTCCTTTAAAGTCCCTCCTACCCTGAAAGGATAGTACGTTGGTGCACCTAAAAGAGTAGCAAGAGTACTACCCATATCTTGTGTGTCATCTTCATGCACATAATCATTAACTATATTATCATTATGCTCATCATTAGTATCAATAATATCAAAATATGAATCATTATCAATTACCTCAATGCAATATACATGTTGTTTGCCCATGCAATGGTGGCCTTTGGTCCATGGATTCTTTCAAGTGAAACACAAGCCTTACCTTATTAATTCATCTCTATCATCCTTCATATTGTTGCTATAGGGCAACAATCTATGAGGTGGCACATAAGGTGTATAAGGCTTCTTTTATTGCTCATTGGGAGGTGCCCTAGGATGCCCACCTTTTTCTTTGTGCTTCCCACTAAAATCAAGCCTTAGATACCTTGTATTTTCCCCTTTGGACAATAAATCAGTGGTTTCCCTTGGTTGCCCTTCATAACCCCTATATGTTGAACATTCTAAATCCAAAGCCTTAGTTATAGCATGTTGTAAAGAAAGAGGGTTAAAATCCTTAACCAGACCATTCAAAGGCTCAATAAAGCCTTCAATAAATAAAAAAACCAATCTCTACTCACTAATATTAGGTACCCTAACTAAAACTTTTTAAAAATCAGGAACATGCCTTTCAACATCATGATCTTGCTTGAGTTGAGCTAACTCATGAAAATATAGTTCCAAATTTTTTATATCAAACCTCTCCATGATCCTTTTTCCAAACTCCTCCATAGTAGTAATATATCTATGGCCTTCTATGATTAGGCCATGAAACCACCACTCATGATAAATACCCTCCAAGTGTAGGGTGTCAAACTTTAGAGCCTCATCATCAAACATGAGGTTAAGTGATAAATATGTCTCCAACTTTTGTAACCATGATCTCATAGGAAGTTTATCACTACTATCAAAAATAGGAAGAGAAATATTACCCAACCTTTGTTGCAAATATCTATGGGGCTGCATATTAGGAACCTTTGGCTTAGATTCTTCTTTCATCTCACAATAATCCTGAAAAGATAATAGATCTTGCATGGCAAAGCTTAGGGTTGTATACTCTTTTTGATAAATATCCAAAATATCCTCCCTTGGCATCTTCATCTCTATTACTAGTTCTCTTTGTATAAAATTAGCCTTGAAGAATTTATGAGGGGGGTTGATATAAACCCTCTCATTATCATTCAAATTTCCTTCTCCATTGAAGGGGTGGTCTTTGGTTGGATTTGTAGTTTCCTTCAACATGGATACGATTTGTATACTCAAAGTATGTTAGAAGATATTTTTGGCTTTCTTTGATAAAGCTTTGCAAAAGATTAACCTGATCTGAAGAAAACCCACTAGGCTCTTAATCCCCCATAGTCTCTTTCCTTTTCTGATAATACAAGATCTCTTTACCTAATTACATCTAACAACCAACTCACAGGTAGATAATGTTAGGAATTAGTTTTTACATCAACAGTTACATTCAGATATTTATCAAAAGGTAAATATAATATTATGTGAGTGAGTTACAACTCACGAATATATATTAGTTAGTAAAATATATTGTTTATAAAAATAATATATTCTAATTTTACCCGTATCTCTATTAACGGGTTAGTTATTTGGTAGTCTTCCTATTCTGTAAGAAGTTGGTAAATCATCTTGGATAATTAATAGCCTTGTATTATTCAGATATGTGGTGAATACAATATTATTTTTCTCTATGATTATTATGTGTTCGGCTATTTTATCGTGTTAATCATTCAAAGATCTAAACTAGTTCTATTATTTGGTATCAGAGCAATTATGCAATCTTAAGCATGATGAGACATAGTCTATATCTTTCATGGTTGCTTAATTTATGGACTATAATATTTGACAAAAGAGTTCTAGGTTAATTTTTGTTGTTTGAAGTGTTTATGAGAAATCTAGGAAAAACATTTTGGTGATCACAGTCCTTCTACCACTCAACTTTGATATTTTATTTTCAAAGAAGCAGATATAGGAGAACAATGTGTATGTTTATTCAATGTGGATCATGTGATTATGTAGATTATTCCATGAGTGAAGTTATTATTATTCCTATAATGTGTATGTTTATTCAATGTGGATCATGTGATTATGTAGATTATTCCATGAGTGAAGTTATTATTATTCTCTCTACCAAAATCTTCATACAACTTTCTATCTATGTGAGATTTATACAAATATCTATCCTAGATCTCCCCATGTGTCATACACTTGTGTCACCATTAGAATAACATAGTCTACCATCCAAGTAAAATCATTAATAGGCATTATCAAATCCATCCTCAATCATTTTTGTAACCATATTTTCTAATCATAATCACCTGTCTCACCTCTTCAATCACGTTGAACTCACCCCAAGTTCACTATCCTTATTGAGTACCTCTAGTATTACAACATCAACATTGAATTCTAAACATTCATTACATTTAAAGAGATTAACGAAGGTTTATTCATTTCTAAATCTATCAAATCTATTTTAGTCATTCTCAACCTCTCTCAATTGTGCCATTTCAGCCTTTCGAACATTCATCGTAATAGGCAAATCTCATGATGGTATATCAAAACTCCTACATGGTAGATAACTTCTAAAACTTACTTTCCATTATGTTATGTCCAATTTTTAGAAGCTTGTCAGTATATCTCACTCAAATGAGCACAAATTTGATGTAGTATAATTCTCAACAGTCTACCTAAAATAGTATGTGGCAGATTACTTCAAATCTCTATGTACAACCATGTGAATTTTGTATTATATAGCTATCTTTTCCATGTGTTCAAATCCACCTTCCACACATTTTTTCTTGCTCCATTAGTGGTACAATGTGTGTATTTATATTTATTTTGAAGTCAAAAGATCTATAGGATGTGTGGGTCATGTCTTTATGGTTTTAAATGAGTCTAATTTAGGTGGTTGATTCTTGAATTTAATTTCAAATATAGATTTTAAATTAAATTCATATAGACTGAAGTTTAATGTCTATATTAAGTTTTAGAGTTATATTTTACAATTATGGCTTGGTAATGTGTTTTTATGTTTTATGGTCTAGGTATAGGTTGTTATTAGTCAACAATGTCATTACAAATCTAGTTTTGTTACATACATAGGTGTTTATCATCTTGTTAGGTCAATAATACCAACATATGTAAAGAGTCATTTTTACGTCCAAAAAGTCAAAGATCTCATTTTGTGTACGGACATAATATCGGGCGACCTCAACATCCTTATTTCAAAAGAGTCAGTCTTAAGGGGGGTTGTATTATCAAAAAAAGAATAGAATGAGCTTCATCAACACTTTTATTAAGTGAGCAATTTCATCCACTAGAGGAAAAAGGAAATAGAGGTTGAAGGTTTTAGAACCTCTCATCAATCACCAATGATGGGGCCCAGATGATTTGGTGACATATTATGTGATGTGTTTTTTTATAATTTCCACTATATACTTGAATAAGAACATAAGTACATTCATGTTCAAGTAATGTAATTTGTGTACAATTCCAAACATAATTCCTTGATGTGAAAACATAGTGAAAGGACAAAAAGAACCAATGTAAGTCAGTTCATAGCTCTTGAAAAGATTTGTGGTAGATCTTGAAAACCACTGGAAGTGAACAATTGATGGGTTCCTATTCATGTCAAGGTTTTTGATAAACCTATTTAAAACCATGGAAGGAGTGATCCTTTCTTTGTATCAAGGTCATGACCCAAATAGGGCATGCCACAGGGGTGAGCATACTACAGATGAGAGTGTGAATATTTTTGTACTATGTAAGAACAAAGGGGGGGATGTTAAAAATTAGTTTTTACATTAATAGTTACAATCAAATATTTACTGAGAGGTAAATATAATATTGTGTGAGTGAGTTACAATTCACGAATATACATTAGTTGGTTAGTAAAATATATTATTTATAGAAATAATATATTACAGTTGTACCTGTATCTTTATTAATGGTTTAGTTGTTTATTAATCTTCCTATTCTATAGGAAGTTGGTAAATCATCTTAGTTATTTAATAAACTATGTATTATTTAGATATGTGGTGAATACAATATTAGTTTGCTCTATGATTATTATGTGTTTAGCTCTTTTATTATGTTAATCATACACAGATCTAAACCAATTCCATTAGACAAGACTGATGCTCTGATACCATTGTAATATCCCCAAATGGGATGATTTCACACAAAAGGGGTTTTCCCCAAAATTCACAAATTCTAAACTTCTGAAATAATAATTAGCAAACCCTAGTTGCAATAAATTCTTCAAAAACCTTAGAAACCCTAGACACCATAATGTAAGGGGTGTGAAGACAATTTACAACCACTATTTTTTCCAAAATTCATTTGAATGCTTGCCAAAATAGTCAGTAAATTAAATATATGAAAGAAGTACTTTTTTTTGAATTTATTGATGATCAAACATAACTTTATGATGGCTATAAAAATATGATTTTTTCTCTCAAACCAATTGTTTTTCCTTGCTATTTTCTGCTTCAAACCCTCACCAAAATTACACCATAAGTACCCAAAAATTAATGAAAATTCTAGCAAACCCATAGGTCATCAAGAATGGCCAATAAAAGTCCTCCAAGCCAATCGCCCAAGTCGCCAAGGTGTAAGAAAAATAGAAGAAAATTATATAAGCAAGATCTTTCCCTTCACAAGTGAAAATGATCATGAAACCTATCCAAAATAATTAAATAATAATCTAAAAATAATTATTTAATTTTATATCAATTTATGGACTCAAGTCTTCCATAAATCTTCTCAAAAACCCCATGTTAATATGCAAAAAATTAGAAAAGAATTTCATAATATTAATTTACACAAGTAGACCCTAAAAGGGGCCTCCAAACCCTCAATCAAGCTTCCAAAATAGTTCACTCCACTTTGTAAAACTAGTGCAAATTTTAATAATAAATAATATGTATCAAAATAACCTCAATTAGTTCACCAAGACCTCACAATAGCTCCTCAATGCAAATCACCCCACTCTAGAGTAATTAATAAGATCTCCTTTAGCAAAGGTGGCATCAAAAGACACCTTTTGTAGAATGATCAACACCAAAACTATGAACACCTATTGGGCATGCATCCCAATAGATTCTTCAAGTATGAAGAAACAATTATCAAATTCAACATATCTTCCATTGTGATCTTCACCTTATGTTTGTACCTTCCAAAGGGGGGTGAATCACCTTGGGGAGATAAAATACCTCATAAGCCTCATTTTCCCTTTTTAGAATATATTTTCTTTACCTTGTTTTAGCTCCCAAACCAAAATTCTCTTTTTCAAATATAATAATAATTAGTTGCCTTAATAAAATAGTAATTAAAATTAATTTAAGGCAAATAAAATAATAATTAATGTATTTAAATACTTTAGTGGTGAAAACCACTTTTATCAAATATTCTATTAATTAAATAATAATTGCCTTAAGAGAAAATGATAGAAATCACAGTTTTGGTAATTAATAATTAACTAATAAAATATAACTCCCAAAAAAGATTTCTTTAGTCTATGGGGAAGTAGACTAAAGATCTTCAATACCTGCTTAAACATGATGTGGAAATGGGGACATCATAATTTAAGCCCTATGTCATTTGTACCATTAACCCTATGTATATAACCGATAAAGGTATAGGAGAATGCAAACCCATGATTCCTTCCACATTGTCAAGCTGCCACATAATCCAAAATTCTATGGAAGACCCAAGGCCAAGACCACTCACATGGAGTGGAAGACCAAGGGAAAATGTTAGCTCAACAAACCCATTATTTTAAAACTAGCCTCTAACCTAAAACAAGACCCCTTAGGTGAAGATAATTCATGGCATTATACTAGTGAGCTAGTTGACTATTACCAAAGCATGGAATATCATATTCCTAACCAGATTATAGATCACCTAGATTATGAAGGTAGAGGCCTGGGGATACAACAACAAGGAATAATTGAGCCCATTTTAATGACCAAATACAAAGAAACCCATGGTATTTGATTTAAACCACTTGAAGGTGACCCCATATAACTTATTCAAGTTCCAACACCATTGACTAGAGAAGATGATGTCGATAGTGATGTAGGGTCTAATTATATCATTTGTAATGACCTTACCAATATAAATTTGTTTAACCCCTCTATTGTTTATACGGTTAACCCTATTTATTAACCTTTGCCATTAACCCTTTATCACCCATAATTGATATATTGTGACCAACAAGAGTAAACAATGCCATTAAATGAGTTTGAAAATGATGAGGCCATATGTGACTTTCTGGGATTGAAGAATCACATTCCTCTTGGAGATCATAACCAATTTTTTTCTATCAGATTAGATCGTCTTGCCTATTTCAGAGAGCATGTGAACTTCATTGGATAAAACCAAAAATAAAATAAAAATTTGAGATCTAAAAGTGAAAACCTCTTTGAGACACTTTTAGACTAGGGTAAAAGTAAATAAAAAGGTAGGTCTCTTGGTGAAAACCTATTTTAGGCACCATTAGATGGGGATGTTCACTCCTCTTCACATGAATCATAGGGGACCAATAGTCCAAGGGCTATTTATGGATCTAAGATCAATATCAAGGGATGGAAAGATTTTCCATAGATTATTTAAGAGTCCCCCAAAGTATTTATCACATGGCCTTTACCAATGTTAGGAAATTTTAATTTGTCCTACTTGGGAGAATTCAATGAGCCAGTCTAGCCAAAGTACTTTGCCATTGCTCACCAGTTTGCCTCTTTGTTGAATTTTTTAGAAGATGGTTTTACACTTCTTGTAGAGGATGCTTTAGAGGTTAACATTGAGACTCCAAAAGACCCAAAATGGATAAAATTAGGTGTGTCCCTCATTAAGCAAGAACATGAAATTTTTATAGCCCTTTTGAGAGAATTTGTTGACATATTTGCATTGGCCTATTCGAATATGCTAGGTTTGGACCCTAGCTTGGTTGTACCCATATTGTTGCACCTCCTGATACCAAACTCATTAAGCAAAATCTGTAAAAAATACATCCTCATATTTTTGTGTTAGTCAAGAAAGAGTTGGAGAAACTCTTAGATGTGACATGCATTCAACCAATAAATTATTCTAAGTGGATTTATAAGATTATACTAGTAAGTAAGAAACTAGAAGGTATTAAAATTTGTAGTAATTTATGAGATATTAATAAATCCTATCTGAAAGATAACTTTCCTCTGCCTAACATTGACATGATTATCGACTCAATGGATGGATATGAAATTATTTCTCTTATGGATGGATTTTTAGGATATATTTAGATCAAAACATCACTAGAAGACCAAAAAAAATAGGGTTCACCACTATGTGGGAAATGTTTTGTTATCAGGTGATTTCATTTAGACTCAAAAGTACAAGATCCACATACCAAAGATCTATGATAGTGATTTTTCATGATATGATGCACAATATTAGTGAGGACTATGTTGATGATATCCTATGTAAATCAAAAACATGTGTTGACCATCCAACCATACTATGAAAAATATTTGAGAGATTTTGGGAGTAAAAAGTTAGGTTGAACCCTAAGAAGTGTGTATTTGGTGTAACTTCTAGTAAATTTCTAGGCTTCATTGTCTCTTTTAGAGGCATTGAATTTGACCCAGCCAAAGCTCAAACCATTATTGAAATGCCATCACCATCTAGTCAATCCAATGCTTAATATCATAATTGGTTGACAAATGCCATTTGTTTACACATATACTAAAGAAGAGCATTACTTTCTCATGGAATGAGGAGCGACAGAAAGCATTTGGCTATCTTAAGGAATATCTAGCTAATCCACTTTATTTATTGCCACATGTGTCAAACAAACCATTATTAATTTACATGTCAATGATATAAAATGCCCTCAGGACACTTTTAGCACAACATGATGAATAGGGTAAAGATCATGTTGTTTATTATTTAATTCAAACATTTAGTCGCGCATGAGCATAATTATACGTCGATTGAAAAAGTCTATTTAGCTATGGTTTTTACAGCCCAAAAATTATGTCATTACATGCTAAACAATAAGACCATTGACATTTCCAAAGTATATCCACTCAAATATCTATTTTAAAAAAACAACTTTACAAGGTTGCATGGAAAAATAAATCATGCTTTTGAGCAAGTTTGAGATTGAATATGCCAATTAAAAGGCCATTAAGGGATAGGTACTCACAAATCATGTCACATAAGCTCCTCTTCATGATACCCAACCTCTTACATTTGGTTTTTTAGATGAATCCATTATGACCACAATAAAATAAGAAACAAATTTTAAGGTAGAACCATGGAAAATGTACTTTGACGGTTCATTCATAGCTTATGGTTTAGATGCCAAAATATTATTTATCACACCATAAGGGGATCTCATTCCTAATTCATTTGTATTGGTTTTCCCTGTACCAGTAACATGGCCAAATATGAAGCACTTCTAACATCTAACATTTACTAGTTTATGGTGATTCATAACTAATCATCAATCAAGTCATAGACCTATACTAGATGAAAGATGAAAAATTGGTACCATATAAAGACATGGTTGATACTCTCAAATAGTAAATTGCCAACATTTAGTTTGAATGGATACCTCAAGATAATAATAGAACCATTGATGTTACAGCCATTATTGCATCCATGATTCAAATCATAAACAAAGCCAGGGACTATCAATTTATTGTTGAACATCTCTTAGCACCAGCACATAAATTAATCAACTATTGAGATGGTTTGTGATATTTTTGGTCCCACATCTCCCTAGTATTTTGACATATATTCCTACCTCTAAGACAAAATTATTCCACCTGACCTTTCATATAAGAAATAAAAATCCTTCATGCACAAATCTACTCGTTATACTTTACTAGGACCAACCCTATATCGTAGATGCTATGATGGAATTTTTTTTCATTGTTCACCTTTAGTAGAAATTGTATTTTCATAAAGGGAAGTTCATGGAGTGTGTGGAGCAACTATTGCTTACTAGTTATTACTAGCTAACTATGGAAATAGATGCAGTTGTATATGTGAAGAGGTGTGTAAAGTGTTAAGCATGCTAATTTGATTCATGCTCCAACCAAAATGCTCAAACCACTAAAAACACTATGTTCATTCTCAATGTGGGTACTAAACCTCATAGACAAGATAAATCTTACATCCTTAGATGGTCATAAACTCACCCTTACTACTATTGAGTATTTCATTAAGTAGGTGTAATCCATTCCCCTCACTTACTATGCATTCTCAATATGGGGACTAGACCTCATAGTTAAGATCAATCCTACATCATTATATGGCCATAAGCACGTCCTTACTACTATTGAGTATTTCACTAAGTGGGTGGAAGCCATTCTTTATAATATTATTGTAGATAATATTTTCTAATTCCTAAGAGTAGTTGCATATTTACTTTGTCTTATAGTGTGTAGCTCAAGAGTCCTATAGGTATCTAAATGGACTTTTTGGTAGGTGAAAAGATTTGTCAAATTTTGGCTTTAAATTGTAATTTTTGCTTCTCTTTCAATTTGAATAATGAAATAAGAATTTCATTTCCATTCTAAATAATGTTATCCAGCCTAACATTGGTATCAGAGCTTGGTAAAATATTTTGTTTTTCTTCTCCATTTTTATAACTGTACGGCCCAATATTTTGGTGTTTTCATTGAGATTTTGTTAGACCTACATACATATAAATTTACAAGATTTTCAAGGGACATTTTTTAATATTCTCTAACTGCATTTTCAAAATTGTAAGATGTTTTACTCTAATGTGACCTATCTTGGACCTACATGGAGTTTGGAACATTGTGTGGCTACATATTTTTCAAAAACCTACATGGCTAAGATTGGATTATTTCTGATGTTCAGACTTTCTTGCATGGTAGTCGGGACTATGTGGTATCTATTTTTTACTGTGTTTCATTTCCAGTTGGCTACAAACCTACATTGGCTCTTTTTTACTATGACCTATATGGACCTGACCTACCCTATTATGACTTGTGTGGACTTGTCATGGTTGTGTGGACTTATTATGCATTCCATGGAATTTTTAATGCTTTACTAAGGTGTTTGGCATCATCAACAAGAAATAAATGTGTGGCGGTTGTTATTCTCTATATTGACGTCAACTCAAATAGCCTACAAGATTTTCTTTGAGATTTTCTGTTATAAAAGCCATAAGAAGCATTGTTAATGTTTTCAATTGGAGTTGAATATTATATTTTGAATATAGTTGTACATTTCTTTTCATATATTTCCAATATTTGAATCTCATCCATATAAAAACAAAAGGAGAAGGTATATGCTTTTTTCATTAAAAAGCAAAATTTCATTCTTTCTTAAATGCTAAATTTTAAATTTTAAAATTTTTTAATTTGAAAGCATTTAAAATTTAGTGCAATTTATCATTGAAATTACCTTGAGTAAGAAAATCTATGTAAAATTGAAAAATAATAACCAATTTTTCAAAATTTAAGTAGAAATAAGGGGAACTACTCTTTTTACCCATTCGTGTATGTCAAAAAAATATAAATTTGAAAATTAAGAAAAACTGAGTATATTGATGTATGGGGTTTTATTTTTAAGATAGTGTTAATGATAAAGTGAATCTTTTTTAGTACCTTTACATATATAGAAAAGGGGACCATTTTGGAGTGATAAGGAACCAATTGGGGTTGGACAAAAACTCAAAACCTCCAAAAACTCAAATAAAAACTCAAAACCATGAATTCTATCAAATCCATTATTGGCACTATCTTGACTGGCAAAGATAATTGGCTAGAATGGTCTTGGCAAGTAGAGAACAAACTAATCTTCAATGATCTATGGTTCAATATTTGTGATGGTGTAAAACAACCAACTTAACCAATAGGGAATGAAAAGGACACTCAAACATAGAAGTAGAAAAACCATAAGGCTTTAGCCTTGATGATGGCATCAGTAGATGGAGATGTGTTTAATCATATACAAGGGTGTAATACATCATGGGAAGCATATCATAAACTAAAGGACCTATATGACTCCCATTCAAATTTATAATTCATTCAATTGTAATTGAAGATGTTCAACCTAGAGTTGAAATATGGTGATGTGATGAGATTGGCTTTAGAGATGCTTGTTATCAAACATGATGTTGAAGCAACGGGTGTCAAAATCAACATATACCTGACAAAATTCATAAAATCCATTCTTCCCAAATATTCAACCTATTTTCAATCTCTACAATCAAAGAATTAGTTGAAAACTTTCATATTTGATCAGTTGGTTGAAAAGATGGCTGAAAGAGAAAAGGCATTTGGAAGGAAAATAGAAACCACAAAAGGTGAAAGTGTGTGCTATGTCAAAAAAAATTCTTCCAAACCATAAAACAAGGCCACATCTTCTAAAAATTAAGGCAATAATAAGTACAAGGGAAAAGGTGGCAAAAAAAAAATCATGGTGGTCAAAATTAAAAATAGAATGATGAACAGAACATTTATTATGAATGGTGTGACAAAAATGTATCCATGAGACTCACGAATGTAGGACTCTATGGGAGAAAATTGAAGCATACCATAAAAATAAAGATGGAAATTCAAATAAATAGTTAAAATATTCAAACTTAGCCCAATTCACCAATGAATGTGTGTTTTCTAGTACAGATGTTGAAGCAAATAGTGTTTTGATAAGTTCCTCATGGTTTGATGCTTGGGTTCTTGATACTGGCACCACTCAACATATGACTTTCTAAAATAAATTCTTTGAGGAGTACATTGAAGAAAGTTGTAGCTCAGTATACCTCACAGACAAATCAAGTCTACAACCATAGGGAAGAGGTATAATTTGACTCAAGTGTCCAGGGCTTCCAGACTAAAAACTTGAGAATGTTCTCTACCTTCCTTAATTGAAATGAAATGTTGTCCCTAGTGCTCATAAATAAACAAGGTCATTCCATTCTGTTGGATAATGGTGATGTCACAATTAGGTGAAAAGTGACAATGCAATCATCTTGATCGGATATGAGTAAGGGAAACTACTCAAACTGAAGGGTGAGCCATCAAATTCAAGGAATTATGCTCATTTTGTGGAAGACATAATGTATCCAAACATGTTGTGGCATGCTTGATTTGGGCACACTCATCATAATAGTATTCATGTATTGTAAAATAATGTTGTTTTTGGCATGCCTACATTTCCCATAAAATTAGATTAGAAGTGTGAAGCCTGCATCTTGGCTAAACATGCAAGAGAACCTTTTTGAGGTCATAGTGGAAATCAAACACAAAATTGTAGCTTGTTCATTTAGACTTGTGTTCTCTTGCAATCCTCTCTATTGGTGGTCATAAGTACTTCATTTTTTTCATTGATCACTATAATAGGATGACATGGATATACTTTCTGAAAAAGAAATTAGAATCCTTTGACATTTTCAAGAAGTTTCTAACAATGATTGAAAATGAAGCACAAAATTTCATCGAAACACTCAAGATAGATAATAGTGGTGAATTCACATCGAAGAAGTTTGAATCCTATATTGAGCAGAATGGGATCAAACACCATCTCATAATTCCTCACACTCCACAAAAAATGGAGTAGTTGAAAGGATGAATAGAACTATGATGAATATGGTTTGTGCAATGTTGTATTTCAAAGGGGTAAATCTACAATTTTGGGTTGAAGTAGCTAAAATAGTAGTATATATTCACAATAGATCACCATCAATAACTCTTAAATCAAAGACTCCATATGAGATGTGGTGATGCAGGAGCATCTACATTCATTTTTCATACAAGACATGGTTACGTTGGGATGCAAGCCATGATTGAATTCAAATTCAATTTATTGTATTTTTCCCTCCAAAATGTTGTTAATAAGAAGTAATTGTAAGAAAATAAAAGTAAAAAGTAATTGTTGGGGCTGTTGAGGAAATAAGGGAGGAGTGGTTGAAAATATTTCAACCTTAGTATATTGTTGAAGATTAAAAATTGCTTTTATTTTGCCTTAAGCCAAATTGGGCGTAGAGGTTAGAGAAGAGGTTCTTGAAAAGAAAAAAAAGAAAAAAGAAAATTCATTAAGGGGGATGAGAGGGATGAAGAGGAAGAGAAGGAGGATCTCTTTTAGAGAGAGAAGGGTGCCAGTGTAACTTGACATGTTGAATCATGCATGGCTTTTTAAGGAACAAAGGCACTTAAGAATCACACATGGTTCTGTAAGGAGCAGAGACAGGTGCTTTGTTGTCTTTGTATGACTAATTAAAAAAAAAATTAAGAGTTTTTAGTTTTCTTCTTCAAGCTCCTCCTTGAACCACACTGTAGCACAGTAAATATTTCATGGTTTAAAAGTGTAGTTATAATACAAAGCTGGTTATGTTGTATTATATGGGGGAATATGATTTCTAAGAAATTGGCTAAATGTTCAAGAAGAATTGATCAGTTCAAAAAAAAGGATACAAAAGCTTACTATAGAGTTTCAGGGACACCAAATCGGTACAGCTTCGAATTCTTTCACACCCAAGAAAGAAGGCCCTGAAATTATCGAATGCAATTAGTTGTTAAATGCTTCAAACATAGGATTGGGTGTTTTATTTGAAGTGTTATTCCAGTTTCCTTTGGTGCTAAAAAGATGTTTGTGGACAAGATAATCCTAGTCTTACATCTGCACCTTATTTTCTAGCCAAAGCGATATAAATTCAAATTGGCATCATGCTCTCCTTTGAGATGAATGATCGCAAAAAGATTGGGATGGGCCTAACAGGATATGGCATTCTGTTCTTTTTCTTGGGAATTATCTTCTTCTTTGACTAGGGTCTATTGGCAATGGGAAATGTGTTATGTTAACTCTTGGTGTGAATGTCGTTGAATTATTATTCGCCACGCTGAAGTCTCAATAGCTTTTGTGCAAAAATGAAGGATACTTGCGATGCTAGAATGTTTGCCTAAATGTATAGAATACTTAAAGACATTGGTAAGCTTTGGTGATATAACTGATGGACTGAGGGAAGTAGCTGAGAGAGCTAGTGTGCAAATAACCAATACAGTGTTTGAACAAATTTGACCCGATGCAAATAAATTTGACCTAAAAAATAGAGATGCAATTCGTGGTTCTATGCTAAAACGCTTCTGTATCGACTGCCAATCAGATCTGAGTTTTTGAAGTTGTGAGTTGATATAGCCAGATGTATGCATGGACAAATGCGAGTATGGTATAAGGAAATGCAGCTTTGTGACCTACAAGTTTGCAGAATCAGTGCATTCAAATTCTCCATTTCTCAAAGCTTTCCAGATTCTACGAACTCTGTAGGTTCATAACTACGGACTCTATAGGGTCATTTTTTTATGATTTTTTATCTAAGGGACGTATGTGTCTAGTATAAAGGTTTTAAAATTGAGTCCCTGGTTGCAATCTGAGACCAGCCTATCATTTTGGTATCAGAGCTTTGTGTAGAAGTTCAGTGCATCATTTTGGTATCAGAGTCTGAAGCTCTTGGGATTTGATAATTTGTTAATAAGTTGCTGCAAAATTAAGAAAAGAGATCTTTGGAATGGTTGCATTTGTTAATGACGTTGCAGTTGTAGAGGATTTGGCAAAAGGATCAACAAGACAAAGCACTAGAAGACCTTGCTGAAGGAAAGGTATGAGTAATCTTTGCTATTTGATTTGAGTTTATTATGTTTGAGAAGTAAATAGGTGAAAAGGAAGGCAGTCAAACCATTGAGGCTTAAGAGGAGAAGAAGCAAAGGAATGCTTAGTGAAGAGCTAAGAGAAGCTCAAAAGTAAGGGAGCAAGTGAATGCTCAGGAGGAAGATCCAAAGCAAGGTAAGCTTGGATTTGTGATTTGTGTTTGTTAAAGTGTTTCATAAAGAGTTGTTGTAGGCCATTGACTCAAAGTGTGAGGCTAAGTAAAGCCATTAAGGAGGATCAAAAGACTAGGATGCAAAAGGCCTAGGTGAGATCAAGGAGATTGTCAAAAGACTAGTCAAGGAGAAAAGACTTGGGTGAAGATCTCAAGAATGGAAATATTGCTGAGAAAAGAGCAGAGTAGCAAGGTACATGAGGGCACCAAGAAGAAAACAAGCATCCAAAAGAAGAAAGGTATGACTAATGTTGACTTTGATAAAGAGATTGCTAGTTTGTGGAAAGATTTAGCTAAGATTAAAATCATGTTTGAGTCTGGGATGAAATCAAATGAGGAAGTGTGGGTATGGCCAATGAGGAAGAGGATGAAGTGGCCAATTGATCTCCTAATGAAGAGGAGAAGAAGGCAAAATGAGATTGCCATGAAGAGAGAAGCCCATAGAGGCAAGAGGATGAGTAGGTTGCCAAGTGAGCAACAAGAGGAAGAGGTGGAGAAGAAGGTTCTCATTGACAAGAACAAGAGAAGAGAAGAAAGAAAAGATGAAGTGCCAGGAAGAGCACTTGAGAAGATAAGAGTGTTGATGAAGAGAACACTCATAGGGACCTTGTGGTCTCTTGTTTTTATATCTAATGTTGTCTTTGCATGGGTAATTGCAGGTATGAGCAGCCTTATGAAGGTCAAGAGAAGGACCTTGAAGAGTGAAAAGATTCGTGCAAGAGAAGACACCAAGTACACAAGTGAATGTGTAAGAGAAAAGAAAAAGTTTGTTGTTATTGATAAGGAAGAAGAGATGCATTGGTTAATGCATAAGGAAGGTGTTGAGGAACCCCTAAAAGAAAGAGAAGAGATGGAAGATGAGGATGACTTCTATGATACCATTGAATGCCAAGAAGAAGAAAGAGGACAGCCAAGCACAAAGGGAGAGAAAGATTGCTCCATGGATCAAGCTATCCAAGAGGTAAATGAATTGTTAAGACCTAATTTTGATTATTATTGTGAGCATGAAGATGTTAATACACAGGTTAGAAGAGGCAAGAGGAAGATAAAGTCCTCACACAAAGCAGTCAATCATGGATACATAATGCCTAAGTGGATGGTGAAGCACACAAGCAAGCAACAAGTAAGCAAGTAGGCAAGTTTACCTTATAAGATTGATTTTTCTCATATTCCTAATATGAATGTAGATGTGCAAGAAAATAAAAGGACAAACAAAGTTGGTTTTTCAGTAGTGTCACAAGAGCATGGTTATAGGATGCCTAAATGGCTTGTGAAGTCAATTGATAAGAGAAAGAATCAAATGTGGGTGCCTAAGAAGGCAAAGAGTGAGGATGTGAGTGTTGAGGTAACAACACCAAGAACTCAATGGAGGAAGGTAAAGGTTGACACAAGCAACCAAAGGCGTGAGGATGACACAAGTACATGGAAAGGTAAACAAATGGTTTATGATGATGTTTTTGAATCCTTTAATGATATTTTTATGGAAAATGAGGAATGGAAAATGTTTATGAAAACTAATGTGTAGCAAGGAGAGAGTTCCAAGAGGATGGATGATGAAAGTGGAGATGTGAAATCAGTTCACATGTTTGAAAAGAACAAGGAGACACAAGGTAATAGTGTTCATATTGTTTTTGATAAGTATATTGATGATGATGAAGAAGCTGATTTGTATGAAGAAACCATAAAGTGGATGAATGTATTTATATAGGATGAAAGACAATTTGGTCCTAATTTTGATATAGGACATAAAGATTTGGATGAGCTTGTGTTGAGTGAAGAGTTGAAGAGGATAGAAGAGTTGTTGAATCCTCCAAGAGAGTTGTGTAGAGGCACATATCAACATGGTGGCACCATTGATCAGATGGAAAATGAATTGAGGCAAGAGCTAAGAAAGGATGAGATGAAGAGTAAGGTTAGTAAAGGACAAGTAATACTTGTGAGTGATGAGCCCAAGTTTGATGAAGAGAATAGTGAGACAGATGAGAGCTCACTAAAGGAAGAAATGAGAATGTTGGAAGAGCTCTTTAGTTCTTCAAGAGAGCTACATACAGGTACGAACCATGATGAAGACACCATTGGGAAGAGTGAAACAAGACAAGAGCAAAGCAAAGAGACAAGGACAGTTTTGATCAAGGAACAAGAATGTGAAGACAGCCAAGAGGCTTCATGACCTAAAGATTTTGATTCTAAGGTGGCTTTGAATGTTTTGTATGTAGGTATGAAGGTTGCTAAAGTGAATGACATACATGAGTCATTGGAGAAGCTCATGAAATAAGGATAATAACAAGAAGATCTAGAAGACATGTATGAAGATGAAGAAGCATGGAAGTGGGAGATGGCGGCTGAGAAAGAGATGAAGAGAAGAACATACCAGAAAAGGAAGAAAAGCAAAAAGAAAGACAAAGACTATCAAAGACAAGCATTGGCATTCACAACAAGACCTTGGGATCCAGGCATATAATGAAGACTAACACATGGAGTAAGTAGTTCATTTGATGCAGGAGCAAATTGTTTCTAGAGGGAGAGTATGATGCAGGAGCATCTACATTCATTTTTCATACAAGACATGGTTACGTTGGGATGCAAGCCATGATTGAATTCAAATTCAATTTATTGTATTTTTCCCTCCAAAATGTTGTTAATAAGGAGTAATTGTAAAAAAATAAAAGTAAAAAGTAATTGTTGGGGCTATTGAGGAAATAAGGGAGGAGTGGTTGAAAATATTTCAACCTTAGTATATTGTTGAAGATTAAAAACTGTATTTGTTTTGCCTTAAGCCAAATTGGGCGTAGAGGTTAGAGAAGAGGTTCTTGAAAAGAAAAAAAAAGAAAAAAGAAAATTCATTAAGGGGGATGAGAGGGACGAAGAGGAAGAGAAGGAGGATCTCTTTTAGAGAGAGAAGGGTGCCAGTGTAACTTGACATGTCGAATCATGCATGGATTTTTAAGGAATAAAGGCACTTAAGAATCACACATGGTTCTGTAAGGAGCAGAGACAGGTGCTTTGTTGTCTTTGTATGACTAATTAAAAAAAAAATAAGAGTTTTTAGTTTTCTTCTTCAAGTTCCTCCTTGAACCACACTGTAGCACAGTAAATATTTCATGGTTTAAAAGTGTAGTTCTAATACAAAGCTAGTTATGTTGTATTATATGGGGGAATATGATTTCTAAGAAATTGGCTAAATGTTCAAGAAGAATTGATCAGTTCAAAAAAAAGGAAACAAAATATTACTATAGAGTTTCGGGGACACCAAATCGGTATAGCTTTGGATTCTTTCACACCCAAGGAAGAAGGCCCTGAAATTATCGAACGCAATTGGTTTTTAAAGGCTTCAAACATAGGATTGGGTGTTTTATTTGAAGTGTTATTCTAGTTTCCTTTGGTGCTGAAAAGATGTTTGTGGACAAGATAATCCCAGTCTTACATCTGCACCTTATTTTCTGGCCAGAGCGGTATAAATTCAAATTGGCATCATGCTCTCCTTTGAGATGAATGACCACAAAAAGATTGGGATGGGCCTAACGGGCTTTGGCATTCTGTTCATTTTCTTGGGAATTATCTTCTTCTTTGACAAGGGTCTATTGGCAATGGAAATGCGTTATGTTAATTCTTGGTGTGAATGCCGTTGAATTATTATTCACCACGCTGAATTCTCAATAGCTTTTGTGCAAAAGTGAAGGATACCTGTGATGCTGGAATGTTTGCCTAAATGTACAGAATACTTAAAGACATTAGTAAGCTTTAGTGATATAACTAATGGACTGAGGGAAGTAGCTGAGAGAGTTGGTGTGTAAATAACCAATATAGTGTTTGAACAAATTTGACCCGATGCAAATAAATTTGACCTAATAAACAAAGATGCAATTCGTGGTTCTATGCTAAAACGCTTCTGTATAGACTGCCAATCAGATTTGAGTTGCTGAAGTTGTGAGTCGATCCATCCAGATGTATGCATGGATGAATGCAAGTATGGTATAAGGAAATGCAGCTCTGTGGCCTACAAGTTTGTATAATCAGTGCATTCAAATTCTCCATTTCTCAAAGCTTTCCAGATTCTACGGACTCTGCAGGTTCATAACTACGAACTCTACAGGGTCATTTTTTTATGATTTTGTATGTAAGGGACGTATGTGTCTAGTATAAAGGTTTTAAAATTGAGTCGCTGGTTGCAGTTTGAGACCAGCCTATCATTTTGGTATCAGAGCTTTGTGCAGAAGGTCAATGCATCATGTGGTGTGGTCACCTCCCTTCAGTGTGACATTTTTAGATTTTTGGATCCACTTGTTATGCATTTATTCCAAAGGAAAAGAGAAATAAATTGGACCATGGGAGTTTAAAATGCATCCATTTGGGATATTCTAATTCACCCAAGGCATTTAGGTTATACAATAAAAAAGATAAGTTTCTTGTCACAAGATAAGTTGTCTTTTGTGAGAATGAAAAGGACAAAGAGCATATTGATCGGCAGTTGAGTCGACTAGACAAATATGTAAAGTTTGATGTCTACAAAGAGAGTGATTTGAATGTTCTAGATAATGAGTGTGGGACACAAAGTTGGGAATATATTGATTTTTTATTGTCTCCCGTACATCAGCTTGAAACCCCTCTTAAAGGAGAAAGTGAAACTTCATCATATATTGAATAGGGGTCAATATAAAAGAGAGAAAATAGTGAAGGAACTTTAGAGGATGAACCCGAAGCACCTACAACACACAAAAAAAGATGCCTAAGTGGGCGACTCAAACACTGAAAGATGTGAGGTCTAATGAAGTTAGGAAAATAGGCACTCAAAGTGCACATGCAACCTCATCTCAACCAAACAAGTTTATTGATGAACTTTAGGACATGATTGGAAAAATCACATTGGATGATTCTCAAAAGGAACTCAATGTTGCATTTGATTTATAACCAACAACTTTCAAACAAGTTGAGAAGCTTGACTCTTAGAGAAAAGCAATGAAAGATGAATATAATTCAATGGTGAAAATGGGAATTGGAATCCGATTGATCCACCATATGGTTATAAATAGATTGGTTGTAAGTGGGTCTATTGCAACAAATACAACGCAGATGGCTCAGTTGACAAGCACAAAGCAAGGCTTGTTGCAAAGGGATATGATCAAAAGGAAATAATTGACTACAATGAAACCTTTGCACCTACAACAAATAGATTAGCATTCTGACCATGTTGGCTTTAGCAACTCAAAACGGATGGAAAGTTCATCAAATAGATGTCAAAACTACATTTTTGAATGGAAATGTCAAGGAAACTATTTAATTGACACAACATAATGGTTTTAAAGTAAAGGGACAAGAGCACAAGGTGTACAAACTAGAAAAAACACTGTATGATTTGAAACAAGCCCCTTGAGCATGGTATGAAAAACTAGTTGAGCACCTCATGAACATGAACTTCAAACATTTTGAGTTTGAAAATGCAACTCTTTTCATCAAAATAGTTGTATTTATGGTGGCGTATGTTGAGGATTCGTTCATCATAGGGAATAATGAATGGTACATTGTAAAATTCAAATCAGAGTTGATGAAAAGCTTTGAAATGATAAATTTAGGTTATCTTCATTACTATTTGGGTATTGAAGTAATTCAGATACCAAAGTATTTCTTCATCACTTAACATAAGTACGTTGGTGACATTCTAAGCAAGTTCGGAATGGAATATTTTAAGCCTCAGCATGCCTATGGAATAAAATCTCAAATTGACATCTTAAGATTCAACAAATTTGGTTGATGCCATTAGATACAAACAAATCATTGAAAGTCTAATTTATGTGATTACCACTGGATCAAATATATCATATACAATTGGTGTCATATCAATATTCATGAAATAACCCAGGGAGAGTCATTGGGTAGAAGAAAAAAGGGTCCTTAGATATGTCAAAGGCACACAACAATTTTGGCTCAAATACTCTAGGGTAGGGGACTTCAAACTAACTGGGTATTTAGATTTTGACTATGTTGGTGATCATGAAGATAGAAAATCCACCTTGGATTTTCTAATGAATTTGGGAATAATAGTTGTCAGTCGTAAATCCAAGAAACAATTAGTGCTGACAATTTCTTTAGCAGAAGCAAAATATATGGTCTTTTTAGAGGCAACTAGAGATATCTCGTGGCTCATAAGGGTTATTTTAGATTTGCAAGAGAAACATGCTTTGTAAACATGTCTCATGGTTGAAAACACTTTTACAATCCAGATGGCAAAGAATCTAGTCTTACATGACTGAAGCAAGCACATCAATACCAAATTTTATTTGATTTGACACTCTGTGAAAGATGATAGTATCAAGTTAAAACATTTCCCGACAATAGAGTAACCAATAGACATCTGACAAAGGCACTTGGATGAGAAAAAATTGAAAATTTCATAGGAATGCTTGGTCTAACAACAACCCATATAGATTAAGGGGGGAAATGTAATATTATTTTAGAAAATGTATCCTAAATCCTAGGGGTAGTTGCACAATTACTTTATCTTCTAGTGTGTAGCTCAAGAGTCTTGTAGGTAGTTGAATGGACTTCTTGGTAGGTGAAGAGATTTGTCAACTTTTGGCTTTAAATTTTAATGTTTGCTTCTCTTTCAATTTGAATCTTGAAATAAAAATTTAACTGCCATTCTGAATAATGTTATTCGAGCTGACATTCCCCTCACTTACATAAATGATAAGCATATATCCAAATTCATATTCAACCATTTCATTTGTCATTATGGTATACCCTCTAACACTATATCAGTTAATGGTAAATCATTTAAAAACAAAGATGTGAAATCAATTTGTACCCAATACCATATCAAACAACATTTATTTATCGCCTATTATCCTCAAGGGAATGACCAAGCTGAGGATTCTAACAAAACCATTATCAATATTTTGAATAAGATTGTCAATGACATCAATCATAATTGGCACTTACATATGTTTAACACTCTCTAGGCACAGCCCACATTCCATACTCCAATAGGAGCTACCCCCTATTCCCTTGTTTATGGCATTGAGGCCATTCTTACTATCAAAGCTGAGTTGCCTTCTCTCTGAATTTCACTATAACACATCATTGATGATAAGGAATATAGAGTATCTTACTTGTAAGAGCTAGATCTACTTGATGGAAAGCACATGGTCGCCTTGAATAACCTTTAGCCATACCAAAATATATTATGTGGCTAATACAATCAGTGCCTTAGTCATTGAGAATTCGAGCTTGATGACTTTATATTAAAATAAAATTAGAATAATTTCAATGTTGAGATAAAGAAGAAATAAAAGTTCCAAGCTAACTGGTCATGGCCTTATGTAGTTATTTTTTACTACAATTTTGGAGCATACAAGCTCACTACACTAGAAGGAGATGAACTTTACAAACCAATGAACATAATGCACCTCAAAAAAATTTACACTTGATGGATTTGAATTATTGTCTATAAGGATTGTTTAAGTTATGCCACATTATACATATTATTTGTATCGTACCCTGTACTATTTCACCATGCCCTTATCCTATTACCAGCTAGTTCTTTTTTATTAAACTCCCATCTGTCACATTTGGCCTTGGTTTTGATTCATTTGTACTTTAGGCATGTTCATTGGTTGATAAAATTTTCATTTTTAGCAGTTGTTTCAAAATCAAATGTTTGAATAATATGCCCTTGTCCTATTACCAGCTAGTTCTTTTTAATTAAACCCCCACCCATCACATTTGGCCTTGGTTTTGATTCATTTGTACTTTAGGCATGTTCTTTGGTTGATAGAAAATCTAGTTCTAGTGGTTGTTTCAAAATCAAATGTTTGAATAGTATTATATGAAATCAATACAACAATGGTCCTAGCAATTGCATCTTTCATTTGTTGTTACATTCACTATTCACGCTACTAAGTATAACTGCCTATGGGCAATTATTATCACTAACACTTTGTCTTTGTTTCCTAATTATAATCATCTTTGGGGAAACTAGGAACAACCCCTTTACCATGTATTGTTGCATCACCTTACCATCATTGTTTCCATACTTATCATTGGCCTGTACCTGAAATTGTTGGTACTTAGTTAGATGCCTTTTGTGTAGGCAGAGCTACAATGACTTGAGGTATTTTAGGACTATGTAGGTAATGCTGACTTTACACTGAGGTCAATTTAGTCACCCATTTACTATGCTCTCACTATTTTTTGAGCATGTTTGAGTAATGCTCTCACCATTTTATGAGTTTGGAATGTGTTGTATCTCATAATTATCCATTGAGTTGAGATACAAAAAACACCAAAAATGTTAAAACAAGTTTCTAAGATTTCACTGTTGTAGGTAAAAGTATAGTGTCTTGAGGTCCATTTAGACTATGTAGGTAGCGCTCAGTGTTTTCTAAGGTCAGTTCACCTACCCTTATTTGAAAACTCTCATTGTTTTATAAGAAAATTAAGTTTGAACACTCTCATCATTTTGTGAGCAACCTAAGCCACACTCTTACCATTTTACGAGTTAGAACATTATAAATCTCATAATTCTCAATTGATTTGAGGTGCCTAGAAAATTCTAAAACTATTTAAAATATTTCAAAACCCCTAAACATTTGAAAAGACTTAGAAAAATCTTAAAACTCGCAAAATCACAAAAATTGGTTTAGAATGAAGTTTTTTATCTAGCTAGCTTCATTTCTAGGCCTTTTTTCTCTCATTTATAGGAGAACTACATTGGCCTGAGGTCCACACGGACTATGTAGGCAACACTTGGATACATGGGTTATCTCAGGTTAGTTTGGCCATGACCATCTACTTTGACTTAAGGATTTTGGGTCCTATAACTATTTCACAAGTAATTACTTGTCCTTTAGTTTCCCCATCCTTATTGTACTCTTATGCTCTCATCATTTTATGAGTAACCTCAGCCAATGATCTTACCATTTTTTTAGCAACCTTAACCAACGCTCTCATCATTTTATGAGTAACCTTAGCCAATGCTCTCACCATTTTACGAGTAACCTCAGCCAACACTCTCACCATATTATGAGTTCATTCTCATTCCAAGCCATAGATGTAGTAAACACTATAAATTACCAATTTTGTTCATTAGTGCATACTCGTCTTTTATTTTAGTATATTTTTAGCCTAAACCATGCTCTCATGCTTGCGCAAGTTTTTTGTATTGACATTTTCATGACTGTGAGCATCAACACCCTCTTTTTATACACACTCACCATTTTTCAAGACAATTCATGTTTTCATTATCATAATTTTCTTCTATCCCATATCTTGGAAGAACTACATTTGACCTAAAGTTCATGTTGGATCTTGTGTCCATAGAACTAAGTAGGCAATGTCCACTTGCCTAGTGCATCTAGAATCAACTCAACAACCCATTACTATTTCTTGTATTCCCCTCATTTGTTTTATTTAATTGTCCCCTATAGCCTAGGGGAAATTTTTTTTGTCTTGCCTTTGCCATTATTCCCTATAGAGTAAGGGAATCCTTGTACTATTTATTATTTTATTATTTTACTAATGTTGTTGCTACCTAGCTTAGAGGTCACCCTATCATCAAGAGTAACACCTCTATCACACACACAAACAATTTGTATTTTATTTGTACTAACATTATAACTAATCATTATTTATATATTTTTATTTGTTTAGCTTAGTTTGTTTATTTTCCTATGTGTTTAGATTAGTTCATTTATTATACTTTGCTTTATTTGTTTGTTTAGTTATTATTTTTTTGCTTGCTTTTATTTGCCTTTTTGTCTTTTTGTGCCTTCTTCGATTATCGTAGGTCTATTATATTTTATTTACACTTAAGTTTTGATATCCATATCTTGTACTTAGGTTGTGAATGTTTGTATTTAGTCCTACACTTGGTTTATTTATCTTATATTTATGCTTTGGATTTGATTGTTCATATTTTATTCCTGGGTTGTTTATATTTGCATTTAAACTAAGTTTTCCATGATTAGGTTATACATTGTCATTATGGTTGTTCATAACTATGATGCATAATATCACAAGCTATAGCAAAAACTAGGCCAATAGAGACTATCAAATTAATGTAATGAAAGTACTTCTCTGAGATCACAAATTGACATATCCCAAACATAGAGGAATTAAACAATAAATGAAATGGTAATCCCTTCTATTTAGGACATGCATCTTTGTATTAGCAGGTAGCTCAAATTCATACCTATACTTTGTACTAGTTCACTATCAATCCATGATTATAGTTTCATTACATGAGATTCCTTGGCCCTATTATGGTAAATCAACAATTATCCCCTGTTTATTGATCAAATCAACTCATTGACCATTATGGTTATATCAATATTAATAAGGATGAGCATCTCCGCTTGGCAGGTACAACCAAATCATTCACATCGATCAATTCTTATTCTTATACTATATTCTTTATTATATATTCTCCCAAATCCTGGGTGAACTACATTGGCTTAAGGTCTATTTGGACTATGTAAACATTTATTGGAAACATGATGTATCGCAGGTCAGCTCAACTATCATCATTACCACCATTATTCTTTCAATCATCTCTTTCATCATTTTATGTATCCTTGTATGCCTAGTTATTTGTGGCTTCTTCAGTCTTTGAGTGACAGGTTAATCCTTGAGTTATGCTTACCCATCTACCCTACTAGAGCATAATCAGTTTATCAATATCACATATGTCCTACTAGGGAAAAATCATTATTCAATCTAGGTCATCAAAATGATTATAATCATCTTTGGGAAAATCATTATTTCAAACCATCTACCATTTTGGGGCACATACTTGTGCCACTGATTATAACTGCCTTTAATAAAATTACTGTCTCAATATTCATTATTGATTATAATCATCTTTGAGAAAATTAGTACTTTAATCAATGTGTGCAAGCATTATCTTGATTGGATTAATCTCAACCATGGGTTAATTTCATTATTCTTCTTACTTCTTTTTGAAGGGACTGTCTATCAATCGTATGTGTTGGCCACTTCCTTGAGGGGACATCATAGGCTTCCCAAACATTTTTTGGAACATCATTCCTCAATCATTATCTTCTTTTTCTTCTTAACAGATTTTGCATTCTTTGAAAAGATGTTATTATGCATGTGTCTTGCAATGCCTTCTCAAATAAGGGCAAACTGTAGACACTCATTTTTTGCCACTTTTATGCCTAAACTAGGATTCATATCAATTTATAGTACATGACATAATCTAGACCTATAAATTAATTGAATGCCCAAATTCATTTGCATAAGGGATTTAACTGCTCATAAAAATGATGAGGCTTGCTTATTTGGGGTATTGATCTATATGCGCCAATAACCTAGTTTAGTTTCAACCCTAGTCAAATTAAGACCTAGTAATTTAACATTATTAACCTATCGAGCTATTTATTCAAAATATTTAAAACAATTTTCAAAATCCAAAAATCATTAAGCAAGATTAATTAAAAAATAAATCTTAATTAACTTGCCTAAATAAAAATTCCAAGTTAGATTAGTGAATTTCATTTATCAAAAAATGAATTTTTATCCAAATATGAAATCAAGGTCAAAGGAGCTAATAAAGTGATTTATTAATTCCTAAATATTCCAAAAATGTGAGTCACAACCTCACAAATATCTAAAGTGATTTGTCATGGCTCATAAATATATCAAAGTAATGTTATAATGCCCATTTGATACCAAGCCAAGCCCAGCCTAACAAAACCACAAGTGGCCACTGGAGAAATGCAACCAACATGGAGAAGCATTGATTGAAGTCTCTAATACCATAGACTAAGCATGGACATCTACTATGACAAGTGGACATCAATTATGAAAAGAGAGGTAAAATTCATGTGTGTTTTTATCTCTATTTTGTGCTCTTGTTCATCATGTTATGCTCCCCCTAATTCTTAGGCAAGAGTGTTTATTTTCATTGTATTGTTATGCATGGATTTTTATTATCTTCACTAACAAGGAACCAATCAACATTTGTGTGTCCTTCAAACTCCTAAGATACAATATGCATTACCCCTTTAATTCTCTTGTCATTTTTTTGATTTCTTATGGACACTCATAAGCTCCATGTTTGTTATATTTATTACATCCAAATCACTTTCACATAAATCCTATGCATCTTCCTCTAAAAGAGTAACCTCTTCATCTAGTATTTTGATTCTGATTCTTGGAGATACTTGCTTCTCCATCATGAGTTTTTTGTCATATACCACCACTATTTTTCCCTCTTCCTATTGAGGACCTCCCTCTGCCTCTAGAGTTTATTTTATATCTCCTAGAAAACTTCCCTTTTGCATTCAAGGCACATTGATAGGCTTCTACCATAGTTTCTAGGTTAAATAAATTGATCTCATATTAAATAATAATATGCAACTATTTGTGTATTTGGCCACCTTCTTCAGGTCATGTTCTACATGTCAAGCTCTTATAGTGAGCCTATAAAACTCCATAGTATATTTTTTAATGTTCATCTCATTTTGTCTTAGGTTCTGCAATTTCATGAACAAACTCATATGATAGTTTGAATTCATGAATTTAGTCTTAAATTTCTTTACCATTCTACCCCATGACTCGATCTTCCCCTTACCTTGCCTCTGTCTCTCAATTTTTACATGATCCCACTTTAAAGATGCATGACCTTTCAACTTTGTGCATGCAAATTCATTTTCTTAGGTTCCTAAATTGACTCATAATCAAAAAAATTATACATCTTTGTGATCTAATCAATAAGATTTACAAGGTTCAAGGTTCCATTATAGCAAAGTGTATCTACCTTTGGATTTCTACCAAGCTTTGCAACAACTTTGATAAATCTGCCCTTAGATTCATTCTCCATATCTTCCTCTTCAAACTTTTTAAATTCAATTTTTATTCATCATCACTTACATCCTCAACATGAGTTCCCCTTCTTTGTGCTGACTCAATTTCTTCCAATCTTGATAAGATTCCTCTCATCATATTTGTTAAATCTACAACTCTAGGTGTTCTTGTTCTTTCATCTCTTCTAATGGGATTACCTATGTGTGTCATCACTTCAACCAAATTCAAACTTATTTTTCACAAGTTAGTATTGACTCTATTGGAGTCTTTACACACACAAACTAAAAATTAAAAATAACCTTGATTTAATACTAATCTAATATAAGTGGGAGGTACAGGGATCCAAATTAATGGATGTCTCACTACCTAACAATGATTCTCTCATTTTATATCTCTCAAAGTCATGATCACAAGATGCACACAAAGATAAAGACTCTATACTACACGTACAAGCCTAAAGCTCTATATTGCTCTTTTATTTTTCTTCTCCTATTCTCTATTATGATCTCAATATGCTAGATCTTCCTTGATCTATGCTCCTTTTCTTTATAGAGCAATTCCCCCTTTTATTCTCAAACTGAGATCTATTTATTTTCTCGCTCATCGACCTTTCTCAAATTTTCTCTCAAACTGCCTATGATTCCTAAGGAATTTGTTGTAACAACAATAATATGGTTGAGTTAACTCATGACCATAACCAACTAAAATATCTCATCTAGATCTTTCCAACCATATCAAAAATGTTGCATTTAGTACCTTCTCACAAAAACTATGGCTTCTTGGAATCTCTATGTTATATCATTTCACTATGATTATAATTAAGAATTATAGCCGTAGGGATTATTGGATTGTGCCACATTTTATGATCTCATGGTCTTTGTATATGTGTTCCAAACCATTCCCCTAATCTTTATATTATCCATAGACCCATGGATATATAAAATCTTTGTAAGGACTTGTTGTTTTCAAAATCAACTCAGCTCATTTTTGGAACAACCCCCTGCGAAACTTGTCCGTTTCCCCCTTTGTCTTTCTAAGTCCATTTTTCAAAACAGGTTTTTTTTGTTTTCATATTTGCTCAACTGACACCATTCAAAGTTCATAACGTCTTTTCGTTACGTTTTCCCCAAAACGTGAAAGTTGTTACGGTCTCGATGCAACCAAGAGATCAAATTTATCTTTTTCCAGATTTAGTCTTTTTCTTTAATTTTCATGCACGAGCGGCAAAATTTGTCCCCAATGCATTTTTTTATTCTTCATGCAAGAGTGACAAATTTTTCCACCCCTGCATTTTTCTCCTTCTCATGTAGGAGTGGTGAATTTCGCCGCCCCTGCATGACCCTTCGATTTTCAGTGTAAAGGCGGCAAATTTCGCCACCCCTACACTACCTCAATTTTCATGCGTGGCATTTATGGCCGCATGTGTCGAGTGGTTGGGGCCGATTTTTGCCCCATTTAATCTTATTTTTTTTCCATTTTGATTCATTCATTCCACTCCTCCTACCTTCTACCTTTGGACGATCCAGTAAGCGGAAAAAAGTGCTTTTTGACAGATTTGAGCTCACAACGCGTTATTTTTTAGGTAGGCCCTTGTTTTTACGTTCTTATTTCTTTTCCTTTCCTCTCTTTTGGTTTTCTTTTCTTCCTCCAACCTTGGTGTCCTTCCCTTAAGACCGATCGGCCCCCTTCCCTTCCTCTTCCCACCGAGCTCTCTTCCTACCCCGTCAGCCTTCCACCATTCCCCCCATGCTAGGGCGGTAAAATTCGCCACCCTCCCTTCTCTCCCATGAACTTCTTGATTCTTACATGTAAAGGGAGACAATTTTGCCACCCTAACCGTGTGCCTCCCCACTTTCCATCTGTATCGGTGGTGAATTTTGCCGCTGATACAGGGGCATCCAACCCAGATGTACCGGCGGCAAAATTTGTTGCCTATACAAGTCCCCGTGTAGGGGCGGCAAAATTAACCGCCATTACACATGGATGCACAGGGGATAAATTTTGCTGCTCGTGCCCTTTTTTTTCCTCTTGCATGCAAGGGTAGCAAATTTTGCCACCCGTGCATGTAAACCACCCTACATGCCAGGGCAGCAAATTTTGTCGCCCTTGCATCTTTTCCTACAAATTCCTTAAATCTAAAAAAATTTCATCTCTTCTATTTTTTTGCCTCCTCCCCTTTTTCCTCCCATTTTCACCTCGGCCTTGTCAAGTGCCTTTCCTTGGTCATGATCACTCGACGTGCAAAGTCTCTAATTTGCCTATTTTTCTCTAATTGCACGATCATGATTATCATTGTAGTACCCTATAAAAATTCTCGTTCATTGACACCCGCTCAATCAAGGCTCATCCCAATGACTGAAGCTTTTTCGAAGAAGTCAAAATCCATGAAGTACCAGTACCAAGGTGTTTTTCTAATCACTTCGGTCACTTCTAATGTCGACGACATTAGAGACACAGAGATCGGCCATGTGGATATGGCCGAGCTCGTGGAGAGAACTAAGGTGTCCAACCCGAGCTTAGAGATGAAAGGATAATCGAAAGCAACATCCATCGAGTTGCCTCTTTCCCTATAGTGACGCATCACACATAGTTCATCCTCTAGTGCACCCAGTTCTACAACAAAGGGACCAGGTCGGTCTTTGATGCCAACGGCAACATGATAATTCGACTGGACACTGAATTTATCGATAAAGTCTTCATGTGCCCTCCTGCTACTGAAGTACTAAAAATTGATTTCATTGAGGCATAGAAAGAGTATGACAAAGATCTCGAGAGGGCGAAGAAGGTGATGAATAAGAGGTGGCTCAAGACTCTCAGGTCCAATTTATCTAGATGGCCACAGAATTTCTTGAGGAGTGATTTCATAGAAGAAGTTGGTGACTTGATTACTCTTTTCAGCAAAGTACGAGGTCTACCATCTTCTTCACAATTTCATGAATGGATGTATCCCTTTATCAAGATAATCCTACAAGGGAAGCAAGTCATCTTCTAGGGTGAGCAGATCAGCAATGCTCCTCATGAGCAATTGACCAAGGTATCTACTACTTCAAAGTTCTATATGATTTCATACTTGGTGTACATTACAGCCTCCATGCGAATCTTTTCAAATTTGACAACTAAAGGAGACAGAAGAACCACCCCAGTCTATTCATATTACCCTCAGTTAACACTACAAGGATCAATCTGTCATTTTAGGAGGGTAAATGATGCCTTTTTCATGATATTTTTGTGCCTTTTCGACCCTCAGCTCAAAAAAAAGAGTATCTGATGAAGCCTGGATGGTCATCAATGACTTTGGCTGCATGTTTCTACAATTTATTTTCTTTTGCTACCTACGGGTTGGCTTTTTTCAAGGCTATCCTTATATGCTCCCCAAATTTCCTTCTGACAAGTTAGTCCTAATGGAGTTGTGTAGAGAAATTGTTGTCATACACACTAGACAAATGAAACTTAAGAAGCCAGGTTTTAAGTTCCCAATTGAAATTAACAGATACTCAGTTTTGACTGCAGCCAAAGCAAAGGTAATGGAGACAAAAATGCAACTGGTTACCATGAAGCAGCTCAAGAGAAGGGACAATTTTGACTACAGGGGTGTCAAAGATATGATCAGAAGAAAGACTCAATTTCATGAGCCTATGATTGAAGAAATCTGTGTAGACTTGAGAACAGCAGAAGAAATCAAAAGGATAGACTACAGTAGGCTGAATCTTGAGCAGATTGAATATCTAGAGCTTGTAGATATTCCCTCTAACTTGGTTGATGATAAGAACATAATCAATAATAGATACCTGGCTGAGAAGGTTGTTGACTCTCCTCTTCCTCCAATTCAGTGGTCTCAAAAAGAATTGACTTCTTTGAGAAAGAGATTTGAACCAATATTGGCTAACACCAATGATTGGCTAGCAGTCAAAGGAATCACGTTGAAGAAATTCATCACAGGATCAAAGGTTGAATTCCAAGCAAAAATAAGGAAGAAGGCTGAGAATAGGACTAAGAATAAAGGCGATGTTCCTTCTTTGTCTAGGCCTCACAAGCCTAGAATCATCTTTGTGTCCAAGAAATCGAAGGTTGTAGAGGAGCCAGAATCAATGGCTAAAGAGATTGGAGAACAAAACACCCAAGAATAGGTAGTTCGATAGATGGAGACAGATGACAGGCCCTCAGAGCAGTGGAGAACTGAGCCTCTATCTTCTTAGGAAGGGGCACAACCACTTGCAGGCATTTCTTCTTTCCCACCTCAATCTCTTGTGGCATCTCCTTCGTCTCTTTCTCCCATCAGTGTTCCTTCTTTTGGAGCTACCTCTCCTTCTAGATTTATGTTTGGCAATCCTTAAGGTGCTTCTAGAGATGGCCTTCGCTCTTCAGGTTTCATCCCTAGTCTCTCTTCTCTTTCTTTCAATATAAGAGAAAGCTCTGCCATTGACCAGTCAGCGGCCGATACGGTTTCACCCGTTACTCCCACTGTGTCTGTTGTTTCCACTAGCAGTGCAGACATTATCCCAGTGACACTAGTTGTAGGAACTATTGCCACAATAAGTACTTTTGCTCTCCCTCCTTGCTTGTCAGCTTTCACACCCAAAAAGAAGAAGCTAGTCATCTCTGCAGATGACTTTGATTTTGGCAAGATAGTGCCAGTGAAAGCTAAGGCCCCTAAGAGACCAAGAATCCTTTCAAAATTAGTTGAGGAAAAGGGGCACAAATTTTTGGAGATAGCTAAACCTCCATAAGATGTAACCCTTGAGGGTTTTGACATGAGCAGCTATTCCATTTTTTGTGTTGAGTTACTCATGAAGGTGCCAAGAGCGACCTATAGTCCGCAATGGATATCATGGTCCAAAAATTTGATAGAGAAAAGGAGGTGAAAGATTACTATAAGTCAAAGGCAGAGCAATTGACTGCAGTAATCAAGAAATTCACTCTTACCCCTGAAGCAGTAGCCCCAAAAGCCTTTTCCATAGACGACCTTGTTATCCAAAAAGCAGAGAAAACCTATATGAAAGGGAAAGTGCTAGAAGATTATATTGAAAATATGCATACTCAGAGATTTTTTTTGCTTACAGAGGTTGCTAAGAAGACAGACAAGATGAAGAAGGTGAGGACAGATTTAGAGGACCTCGTCTCTCTTATTTCTCAAGATATTGAGAGTATAGATAAATATCTTGGCAAGTGGATAGAGATGAAGGATCTGAATAAACGCACCTTGATATCCATCGACATCATTGCTAGCAAATATTCTTATCTTGAAATCAAAGAATCATTGATATACAAGATTCAGGTACTCAAGAAGCTGATTGAAGATCTCAAGTCTTCCAACGATGCTAGTGAGAAAAGTGACACAGCCCTGTTGAATAGACTAGAAGAATTGCCTTGCGACCTCACCTCTAGAGATAATCAATTTCTCTCAGTAGAAGAGATGATTTGAGAATTCAAAGGTATGGTCCAGAGGGATTTCGAAGAGAAAGTGTTTTCAATGACTTTTGTGGATAACATCTTAGATATTCAGTTAACTCTGAATAATCTAAGATCCAGGTTAACTAGTCATGCCAAAGCAATCACAGCATTGAAAGATGCTACAATCAGAGCCAGAGTGATCTTCAAAAATACCATTACACTAGACAGTATAGGAATTTAGGCATCTATTGCCATGTATGATGCTCATCTGAAGAAGTCTGGCAATAGGAGCCGAACCATTTCTTCATTCTCTCTTCTTCCTCTCTTCTCATGCACTTTTGTCATGTAAAAGTGCATGCACTTTTGTCATGTAAAAGTGCATGCACTTTTGTAATATGTAATTACATGTAAAAAATCTGGAAAAATATCTCAAAGTCAAAGATGACTCATCTTTGACTAGATATTTTAATATTTTAATCTTTTTTTTAATTTTGAAGATTTCTCCCTATATATAGAGGGAACCTCTTTTGTAAAAGTATCTCTGGATAATTGAGAGAAAAAAATTTACTGAAATTGAGACACTTCTTGAGACTTTGTGCTCAGCTTGTAAATCATATTTTATCGAATGAATGAGAAACAGGTTTATTTTAGACTTTGTGTTGAAGCAATTTGTGTTATCTAGGAAATAGTTCTTATGTTCTCTTTCCTGATAATCTCTTATCCGTTCGATTTAATAAGCAAAGTGTGTGTATTGAAATTGTCTAAAGACGTTTCTAAAAGATAAAAGAAAGACTTTGAGCTACTTTTATCTTGGTGATTCTTTTATCCATTGTAGTTTTAGGCGAAGACTTTGTGATTTGTTTCACTCTACTGTTACGCGTGTTCCGAATCAGTGAAGGAGGCAACGGAAGACTTTGTGCTTTCATGGGTTTTCTTGTGGACTAGTTACCACTTCAAGAGATTTTGTACTCTGCGCTGGATACCATTTCTGAAAGAAGAGGAATGCTTTCAGCCATCGACCAGGATTTCTCTTTTTGTTCCTTGGACATCATCTTTGAAAAAAGAGAGATGGATGGTGTTATACTACCCTGAGTATTATTTTCTGCTTACTTATATATACATATAGCATATAAATATTCATAGGGAACCTCCCCTTGATGAGAAGAGAGATTTATCTCATTTAGATGTGGTAAACCTACACTTTTTGTGGCATAAATCTCCTTGTATTGTGATTGATATACCCATTTTGTCATCAGTTAGTTGACGACAAAATATTCACCCAACAAGACTATCACGCATCTCCTTAAGAAAATATTAGCATTCACGAATAAGATGTGTTGCAATAGTGGTATGCGTCCTTCTCCATAAAGTCACGGACTTCATGAATTATTTGTGATCGTTGATGACTCTATAGGAAGATAACAAGGCTATGGGCTCTATGGATCCTATGCACAAACTTTGATAATTTTGTGGTTCCATTAAGGGTTTTGGAGGTTGTTGCTTTGTTGATTTATTTACTTCTTGGATTCCATAAACTTTGAGACTCTATGGCTATGGATCCATTAAACTATGTGAACCACTTAATAATTCCTTAGGTTAGAATTGAAGCCCATGAGGCTTAGACTTGGTTATGAACACAAACACATAGTGAATTTTTTTCCTCTGTTAGTATTGTGGACTAAATACTTCAATAAAAGAAGTGTGTCCACCATAACATGGCAACTTAAAGTGGAAAGAAGAAATGTGACCCCAAATGTGATCTTTGTGATCTCAAAATGTGACCCAGGGACCCTTATCGAAAATTACACAAAATACCTAATATGTGTTTAATTATGTTGCTTGAAATATCTCACTATTTTTTAGGTATACATGATTTCTAACTCACCTTGGATGCTCTTGCATCACTGTTCCCTTCAAATTGATCAAGAAACTATTGATAATAGGCGTAAGACTTATGGGCCCAATGGGAAAATTTTCATCCCCAATAATCAAAACAATCAAAATAACAAGTTATATAAATAATAATTTAGGCCCCAAAATTATCAATGCCAATCATAATGCATCAACTGATGGGGTTATAGATAACAATCAACCCATGTGAAACAACCAACCTAATAATATCAATGGGAATGGTAGCAATGATCCTAAACCAATGAAAAATTCTCCCATTGTCAATGTTGAACTGATTTTTAAAGGCCTAATTTTCAAAACCCGAATCAAAATAAAAAACATCAATTTCAAAATCAAAATCAAAACCAAAACCAAAACCAAGGCCAATATCACAATAAAAATCAAATCAAGGTCAAAATCAACATCAAAACAATTTTCAAAATTTTGATCAAAACAGGTGACAACATGACCAGAGTAAATTATTTCTTCCATAAAGCGGTTGGTCGTGACATAGAGTCTTGTAGAGATTACAAAAAAAACATCTAAAGATTATGTAAGGACTAATGGAAACTATTCATTAATATGTTCTTTCATATTGCACCTGAAAATCCTCCCTAGAATATATCAAGGCGAGATGCCCCTCAAAACATAAATACATGAGTTTATGGAAATCCATTTATGTGTCATCAGAAAGGAAGATACGCTTATCCTCTCGATCATGTCATGTGATAGTGCTCAAATATTCCACACACTCAACATGTGACATCTATTAAAGCCACCTCCTTCAAAACTGCCAATTTCACCCCCTTCCTTAGCCAACAAGGAAAGCAAAAGCTAATAGGCTTAGTGGGGCTTGACATCGATAAATAAGTAAATGTTGCTAGTCGTAACCAAGATTATATTTCCCAACCTACCCAAGCTTCTCATTTAGCCAATGATAATACTATAGAGGCTCCTAGACCTATTGGAGCATGTGATTGGATTACGGATCTCACTAAAACCTTTTCCCATATATCCTTCTTGAATTTATTAAATAACTCC
This sequence comes from Torreya grandis, assembly GCA_037957365.1. Classification (NCBI taxonomy): domain Eukaryota; kingdom Viridiplantae; phylum Streptophyta; class Pinopsida; order Cupressales; family Taxaceae; genus Torreya; species Torreya grandis. The sequence goes on along the minus strand of JARHVA010000335.1, from coordinate 4,941,537 downwards.
ACTACCCATTAGAAATTCTTATTAGAGGCTAGAGTGGTTTTCATTTGGCTAATATTATGCCTCTTTCCCAGGCTCAGATTATTCAAAATGATGTTGATATTTATTTACTTGGTCAAGTTATAGAGACATAAGTTTCTTCTTTAACATCAGGTAGTTGCCTTTCGAGGTTAAGATAGCTTGTAGAGGAGATCCAACTCGAAGACCATCTTCCTTGTCATCTTTCTCAAAGTCGTGGCTATGGAGCTCATGGTAGGCACAGTTCAAGGAGAAGGTGGTGAAGTCTCTTCACCATGTTCATGGCACCCTTTTCATAGTCAAAACTCTCGTGGAGATAGGTTTGGTTATCTATTCCCAAAAATCAGTCGTTGGATAGATCAACAACAAAGGAAATTCTCTCGAATGGACTTAACTATTTCTCTGCCTAGATAGGATCTAGAGGACAATACAAACAAAGATTATCAAAGAGAAGCCAATAAATTTCACCATTACACCCTCCACTTAGACTCAGTGGGATTATCGCGTCAACAAATTGGAACAAGAACCCTCACATATGACCTCGATTTACACACCCTCACAATGACATCAAATTTGAAAAAACAAAATTGAGATAGAATATCAGGGACATTCCAAACCCAACATCAAGAATCAACAAGAGTAGAGGGAAAATATAAAAATAGAGAAAATCTTCACAAACCCACCAAGGCACCAACTAAGAATCATACATAACCAAAACATTATAACACTACACTAATACATTTATATATTTGTGATTAAAAGTTTCCATATCGTTATAAAAAAAAGTTTGAATTTAATGACTTGGGCAAATTTAACATGGCTCTACCATCCATAAAAATGAACACAAATTCTACAAAAAAAGGAGAGAAAAAATACATTTTTCAATTTACCATTACAATATTAATGCCATTCTTTGACCTGGAAGAATGTAGGGGCAAACATCCAACAACATATTGCTAGAAGCCATTAGAGAAGCCCTGTTGCACTATGGGACCTCAATCCTTACACGAGTCGAGAGGGTAATTCCCAAACTAGTTGTTAAATACTTTTGACCTTGTATAATGGAGTAAATGCCAACTACTAATTGTTAGTTGTGGAAGAAGGCTCTGCGCACACATTTCTCAATATTTTGTCTAGCATACAATGCTCTTTGTGGAGAAGGAAATGCCTTTGTGGCATTTAACAAGACATTCACCCAATTAACTACCTAAGCCATATCAAACACATTCTTTCTGCCAATGGATTGTTTAGGATCAATTAAAATCTACTCCCTCCCCTTCATCCAAGTCCTTTGTCATAGTTCATAATCTTCCCAGTGAGACCTTCATGTGTAAGTTTTATATTTATTTATCTAAAAAATCCGAATATAACTTACTAACTGACACAACATCGTTAGCACACATTTTTCTCCCTCTTTGCACCTTCACCTTCTTCATCCCCACTCATTTCTACATCTCGTGCTCCACCATTGATACAATTATAAATACTAATATCTCTAAATACCAAGATACATCAAAACAAAGTAATAGATAATAACAACTTTAAAGACCTATACCTTTAAAAGTTAATTCTTTCTGCCACACATCTCAATAATTTCCAAAATAAATACAAATTGACTTCACCAAAATCTTAAAGCTTAAAACACCATTTCAACATCCTCCCCATGCTTGCAATGATTACAAAGTGCAAAGAGATATGGGCGTTATTGCCATATATAATCTCATATATAATCAATCACATGTGATATATAATTTGTCCTTAGATGAGCCCTCTATGTTTACTAAAATATTTATTTAAGAATCAAAGGTCCTTGTCTAGTTAAAAAAATATTTATTTAAGAAAAAGGAATCAAAATATTCCAAGGCCCTTGTCTAGTTAAATAGCCTCTCAATTAAATACCAAAAAAAATTGGAGTCACAATAACCCATACAATACCAATTGCTGAAATCCAATAGTGCAATCGCTACTAATAATTTAATCTATCTTTTCTTTTTTCATTTTCCAAAAGAAGAGTATATTTCAATTTTCTTGGCAACATTTCTCATTTTTCAAGATAGTAATATATTTTTTTAAAAATTAATATTTTAATTTTTTTTTAAATAATAATGTATTTCATTTTTAAATTTTAAATATCTTATACAGACTCCGAAGAATTAGTATCCTGTAAGATTTTGATGGCGTGGATTCCCCTAATCATAATTATTTACTGAATTAAATATACACTTAAACAGCATTGTTAAACATTGTAATCCGCTATATGTTTATCTTCGAAAAAGTTCTATGCAGTTCAGTGAATGCAGATATGCTTGAAGCATACCTGCAAAAAAAATTAATGAGCAACATATCAGAATTATTTTTTAAGAACATGTTCATCAAGTCAAGATCTCAGGGATAGAAATTTTTTTTTGTGGGTTTTCAAAAATATTGAGAGTTGCAGATGCCCTTTCATGGGAACTACTAGGCCATATCACAAAACAAGGACTAATACACTTACAGTCCTAAATTAAAAACATAGAAATCACCATATCCAGTCATTTACACGAGCAAGACACTTCCAGTTTACATTCTCCAATGAGATGTTTGTCACTACTCCAAAATAGAGAGCTAATCTTTCTTGGTGGATTTGTTGATGAGGGACTTGTGAATGTGAGGAATGACACCCCCACCAGCAATGGTACCCTTTATCAATGTGTCAAGCTCTTCATCTCCACGAATGGCAAGCTGCAGATGCCTGGGAGTGATACGTTTCACCTTCAGATCTTTACTTGCATTTCCTGCCAATTCCAGCACTTCTGCAGTCAGATACTCCAATATGGCTGCTGAATATACTGCTGCTGTTGCCCCCACCCTTCCATTTGCAGACACTCTAGATTTCAACATGCGGTGGATACGCCCAACGGGAAACTGCATTGCAAACACACAATTCAATCAAAATACAGGTATAGCAATCCTATATATGCCGCCACAATTCTATGTATGTTTTACAACTTTAAAGCTTTCAGCCATTGCATTTCTTCAATATGATTTCCATGAGGCTGCTTATCCATCCCTAATTGAGACAACAGTGCATAGCCAATAAAATCTCTTCCTAAAAGTCATTATTCCAATTATACTCAACTTTTGACACGGACTAAAATTCCTTGTACATAGATATGGAAAATATAATTTCCAAAGAATGTGCATGTCTGTCAAAGAAGAAAATGCAGGACCTTGCAGATACATTTGACAGGTAGAAAACTAGCTGGCTATTTTTTTTAACCTTAAAGAAGCACTCTGCAACTTACAAAAACCCATAAAATATTTATTGGTTTTTCGATCTCAGAACAGGTATAACAGTTTTCCTACTTGAAATACTTGCCTCTTTCCAACTGATTAATTTTCAGGGTATAAACTCCTATAACACTGTAATTTGTCTACAGCATTAAGTTTTACAATACTCTCTGTTTCCTTCCTGGTAGTACAATTCTCAGCCAAAGAGAATGACATTTAGAATTATCTTATTGCTTCTAATTGCCAGCTTGACAGATATTAATGAAGTTAAGTCTGTAACCAAATCCTATAGAGAGAATTTAAGAAAAAGAAAATTTTCACATAGATAATTCCAAACCATCCATGGATCTGAGGGCTTCCTCTATTCTAACTAACTTGCATAAATATTTTCTTGAAAATCGCCATCAAACCCAAGACCATTCATCAGCACAATAAAGATTGCTATGCTGAACCATAGCCCTTTACAGAGAAAGTAACAATATTTCAATGTTCAATGTGTTAATGAATGGTCTTGATTGTAATAGTGATTTATCTATAATTAACTTGCTTGCTGCTGAAATGAAACAGATAGGAATTGTCCCAAACCAAATTAAACAATAATAAAAGCTTTATGTAAATCAGGTCCAGATAAAGAAGAACAGGTGCTTTTGAACAAAAAATAGGCATGCTCGTTGTTTATCTCATATTACCACATATAATACCCTAATTAATGGTCTCTTCAAGGTAAGTAGAGTACATGAAGCTACTAGACCAAACAAGATTTCTTAGAAAAGAGTGATGAACATAATTCTATCTGTTATCCTCGTCTTTTTCTACAAAATAGAATGTACCTTTAAATGATAAAAATCCGTTGTTTATAGCTTCCCAATGAAAGGTAACTCTTGTACTAACACTAAAGTAACTTGATGTTGACACTAATCTAAGAAGCATCCTCCTGCTTCAATTCTAGACAGCACCGACTAGGCATGTAATTTGTAACAGTTCAGTCAATATTTTGCTATTAATGAATGAATGCAAGGACTATATGCATTTGCTAAAGTAATTTGATATTAACATTAATTTAAGAAACATGCTCCAACTTCAATTCCAGTCAGCACAGACAAGCCATTAAATTTTTAACAGGTCAGTCAATCTTTTGTTCTTGATGAATGGATGGAAGGGCTTTATACATTTCCCAGTTCATAGTTATACTTCAGCCAGGTGTTATTCAAGAAAAGAGCATCCCTTAGTCTGGAGCATAGGGATATCTCTGCATCTTCCCAAAACAATGCAACACTCGGGACATCTTACTATAATGCCTTTAATGATGGATGGGCATTGCAAGGCAGGCATGTCAAGTATTATATTCATGTGGCATAAAACCCACAACACTGATAGACAATAGACTGGTCTCTACGTCTTCTGACAAGAGGGATACTTTCCCACATTACATCAGTATCAACAAGAATGGCCAACCTAGCTAAGGACTGCATATTCTATTTGTCAACTTATGACAAAAAACTTATTTGTCTCCCTAGCTACAAATTGCATCACCTCAAAATCAGCTACCAACAAAAGAAACATAGGTTCATCTCTTCTCTTCTATTTTTTAAACTTAAGAATGTTTCCACAGAAGAAAAACAGAGCAAAAAGTGCCTCAATAATTTACACAAAACCATCATGGCATGAAGAAAAAACTTTAGAAATCAGAAAAATCTACAAGGAAAGAACTAGATTCAGGGCAAATAGACGTTATGTCCTAAAATAATTTGTGCAGATCTCTCCCCTTCTGCCCTCCTATCTACCAAACTGGGAAAAGCCTTCAACTACAGCTGCCAACACAAAGTAATTGTACAAGGCCACCCAAAAGTATGGTTTCCATAGAAACATTTAATCTAACAGTTGCTTACACCAACATGTAGGAAAAAAAGGGAAAGAAAAAGACTCTTTGTAGTACCAATGGCAAAAAGCAGTCATTATCACCAGGGTGGCAGAAAATAAAATTACATGGAAAACTGTGCTGAAAAAGGTTTTGAGCTCAAGGGAGGATTTAAATGAAAAGGAGATATTGTACAGGGTAAAATCAATGCGGTGTTCTAAGATTCTTACTACTACAGTACATGCAGAAAACAAGGAGGTAAGCAGAGTACTTATGTTTGTAACACTTCCAGCACATACTTAGCACAAGTGTAATCCTGAAATGCCTTAGACAAAGCAAAAGGCTTTTCCTGTTTGTAAGAAAGGTAGCCATTAACGTTACACACATGAGAAAGGGAACAACTGGGTAGGTGCTTCGCCATGTCCTAATGATATGATGACATTTTCAAACAAGAACAAGCTCATTGTGGGGGGAACCTAGAAGGATACACAATAAGCCAACAAAGGCTAACAAAAAAACATAGACAATTTTCAAGATATGGGTATTTCAGAACAAGAGTCATAAAATTATATATATGTGGAATCTAATCAACAGAGAGCATGATGTGCAGTGAAAACAAAGAAACCTGGAGGCCTGCACGAGATGAGCGGGAGATGGGCTTCTTCTTGTCAGCCTTGTCATTACCATTAGACTTGGTTTTATTAATAGCAGCAGAAGCAGAAGCAGGGGTGGAAGATTTCCCGGTGAGTAGACCTTTGGCACCTTTTCCGGCAACCATTGTCTCTGGCTGATACTTTCTTTCACTTCACTTCAACAAACTTCCAAGGGTAGATGTAGGACTGTTTGTCGAAGATCTGTGTCCTTCGGATCTCCTCCAGATGATCACTTCCAGATCCTGTGTCACACCCAACAATCCAGTCGCTAGGCTTGTAACAAATTGGTGAAATGGGTACAGAATTCCAATGAATAAAAGCATGAAAGCCAACATAACATGGTGGAAGAAACCTAATAAAAGAAGAGAAAGATGATTGAGGGCAAGGGAAAAGTACCTGTGCGAGTGAGTTGTGGTGAAAGGGATTTGGAGGTGGTGGAACTGGATGGATGCGCTGATCCTGCTCTTCCACTGCTTTGACTTCACTAATGAAATTGAATGGCTTTGTATCATTCTTTGTGTGGATATGCATGTTGATGTGCGTGGGGTATATATAGTGGGGAAAGGTCATTGGCAACACCGTGGACAAGGTTTTATTGTACTTTCCCCCGAACAACTCCCTCCACAAATTTTTACTCCGCTGCTTGCCTTTTATAATTTGTAGTCCTTTGGGCACCTTTATTGGTCTGTAAATTTTATTTTTATTTTAAAAAAAATTAAAGTGTCCGTATTAAGTTATATGAATAATTGATCTCCTCATTAAAAATATTAATGAGTGTTTAGGTGAAAATTTGTAATGTTATAGTTAAAGGTGTATTTAAAGTTGAGTGTGTAATATATAATATTTGTCGAATATTTATTTAATAATGATTTAAAATAATTAATTATATTGTAATATGTAAGATTTAATTATTGGTATTTTAATATTTAAAGATTGATATTGTAAAAGTTAAGTTTTGGTCGTAATTTAAAAAGTGTAATTTATGATAAAAATGTTTATAGTGTAAAATGTATAATGAATTAGATTTTCAAATTTTAATTATAAATAATTAAGACGATATATTAAAATGGGTGAATTGATGTTGGTTTAATTAATAAAGTCGTTTGGTTTACAAAGAGTTCAACAGGGATTAATTCTTACTGCAAATAAAACTTAATAAGACAAAAAAGATAAAGTAAGAATTATAACTCGAACAACTTCAACTAGATAAACGTCCTTCAATCCTTAACTCTTAACTTAAAATCACTGCTTAAAATAATAATCTATAAAAAAATGAATAAATTTTTTAAATCTATTATAATACCGTAATATTTACATAATAAAATTACAATGCATAGTCAAACCTTTCCCCTGCTCCACTAAAATTGTTCTATTTCTTATTTAAATAATCTTAAAAAATTAAATATTGAAACTTTATCCTCACTTCTTTTTTTTAAATTTGAGTTTTCCGAATATTATTATATTTATAATTTAATATCCACGTCAATAACAAAACACTGCATTTACAAAGCTCAATAAATACAAATCTCAAAACAACAAATGAAATATCTATCAATAAAACATTATTTTAAAAATTTCCATACTTCTAAAAATTAAATATAAAGACTAAACAATATTTTATAAAAGGTGACTTTTTATTATTAAGATATTGTTATATTTATAGTCAGATATTTATGCCCAAAAAAACACCACAATTTTATAAAGTACTTTTAAAAAACCCTATGTGTATATATGTATATATATATATATATATATTTAAAAACGCGAATCTCAAAACAACATATAAAATTTTGCATTATTCAAATATTAAAAAATTATACTAAGACTACTTAACAATGCATTAATTTTAATTGATTTAAGCTTAAAAGGATTAAAAAGGTATGGTATTATGGATGGTTTATTCAACTTTTAATGTTGTCGTTATCATTGGCCCAATTTTATTTTTTATAAAGTGAAATTGGATGTCACGTGTCTTTGATCCTCGCTTAAAAAGTGGGATTCTTACCCAGGGATGAAAATTATTTGTATTTATGAGTTGATTTATGTTAATTGTGTATATTTGTTTATATATAATTAATTCAATCTAAATTGAGTGATATTAATATTCAATTTTTTTATTTTATTTTTTTTTTTTTTTTTTCATATTTTTAATTTTCTTGTTTGGATCGTACTATATGAATATATAATCTTTCCTTTTTCCTCTATAAAATAGATAGGTCTATTCATGCTTTTTAACTTTTTTCAATTTCAAATTTATTTATAAATAAGTATATGTTATGAATTATTTACACATACAAGCACTAACTCAAAGTACTTGATAATGCACTTACAAATTTTAATTTTATTATAGAAATTTGTTTGACATAGAACATGTTATTACTTTTTGTGAGGTTTGAATTCGAATAATTTGTAAATGTAAGTTCATATCAAAAGATCAAACCGAGTTGTTTGGTAAGGCACTTACAAATTTTGAGAGAGATATTTGTGATTCCCAGGTTCTCGACAATTTTATTGTTATATTACATGGGCCTTGATTGTTAGAGAGTTAATTATTAGACACTAGCAACCTAAACCAGACCACAATCTATTCTCCTTGCAATCTAGATTAGAGATTCAACTATTACAAGTACACATGAATCGTTGATTGCAAATTAAGGCTAAGGAAGTGAAGGGTAAAACTAGGTGAGAAAACCTATAAAGTTAGATCTTTGTTGTAAACACTTTGTTAGGAGTGGAAGTTTAGGCTCCTGACACCTATTAGGAGCGAAGTGTGTGGCCCTGGCAACCTCTTTTGATCACATCCAAACTTTTGGATGACAACCATCACAACTCTGATAGTGCATTTCCAAGTTCAAAGTTTTACAACAGAGCCCTTAAAATATTATATAAAGGTATTGCATTTGTAATCATCTATATGTCCACTAACATCATTTACTAACATTCATCTATGAAATGATATTACTTTGAAAGACCTTTACTCTTTTCACTTCATCCACTTGCAATGCCCTTTCAAAGAGGGGCAAAATGTATGCACCTAAATATGCTTGTTTCCTTTGTCGTCACTAATATTACTATTAGTTTCTACTTATCTAATTTATCCCTCTAATTCCATCCTAATATCACCCCTAATCCTAATCGTTTATTTAACATCCCCCTTCATTCCTCTTCATTTACTAACCTTAGTCCTATCCCACTTTTTCATTAATTTTTCTAATCGTCTCTTAATCATATTCTTACATATCTTATCCATTATTTGAGAATTTTAAATTCTCATGACCAACCTACCCACCTACTAAGCCTATTCCTAAGCTCTTCTACACCCCTAGTCCCTAATCACCCACCTAATCTATATCTAATCTCTTACCTAATCTTAATTAGTCCCTAAGAGGATTCTAGAATCCTCTCTAATTTAGCTTTCCCCATCTAGAACCCTCTATTCTAGAGGTTTCCAAGAAATTAAAAATTCTTTGAAAAATATCCAATCATTGATCTAGAATGGCCCAAAATTAAATATAAGCCATTGATTTTTCCCTCCATATTCTATATAAGCAAGCCACTCCTTCATGGCCAATCCATCTATTAAACTCATGAATTCATAAAATCTTCATGTCCATATGATCAACTAGAATCTCCATGATCCATTAACTAGCAATCAAAAAGAATGTTGATGTGGAAATATAATGCCCCATTTTAATGGAAAAACCTAAAACCTGCAGTTACTACGGATAGCCTGTAGAAGAAAATTGTAGTTGCTACGGGCAACCTATAGAAGAAACTTGCAGTTGTTACGGCTAGCCTATAGATGAAACCTACAGTGGCTACGGGCAATCTATAGAAGAAACCTACGATTGCTACGGGCAACTTGTAGCTAAAGACTGCAGTTGATATGGGCAACCTATAGAACAAACCTGTAGTTGCTATGGGTAACCTATAGGTGAAGATTGCAGTTGTTACAGACAACCTAAAAATAAAAACCCTGCAACTTGATCGGTGCTACAAGCTTCTATATACAAGTGTTGTTATAAATTGACAGGAATAGGTTAATGTCAAATTTTAGTCCTAATGTTGTGGATCTATATAAGCACTGTGTGGTCATGGTTACATTAGCCGTGAATCTGTGTTGATAGGGACATAAAGGTCTATTGTTAATGATGCTCTTGTAGGCATTGATTGAATGTAGGAGAAACATGAGGACGGTCAGATGATGATTTGTCAACAGCCTGTGCATCACTATCATAGTTGTATGACTATTTAAAGTAGTTTAATATCTGTAAAAGATTATAGCTGCATGAATTTGTAACAGATTTGTACTTCTTTATTATACAAGGAAGTTGTAACAAATTGTAACAAAAAGAAGTTGTAATAGATATGTACTTCTTTATTTTGCAAAAAAATTGTAACAGATTGTAACTGCAAGAAGTTAGATCAGATTTTGTACTTCTTTATTTTTAGTGATCATCCTTTTAAAAGTGGGAAAAGAGGCAAAACAATTATGTAGTTGTCAATTGTAGATTAAAAAAAGGTGATAATGTAGTTGCATAGTAATTGACAGAAAGAGAAAATTATCTTCAGACAAAGGTGTTGCCAGAGTGCTCTGATACAGAGACTGAGAGGCAGGAAGTGCTAGGCACTTGTACAAATTCTTTTGGAAGTTTGAATAGAAGAATTACTAAGTTTCTTGGTGGACGTAGCCCAACATTTGGGTGAACCATGTTAAATACTATGTTAGTATTTTTATATTTTTTTTCAGCATCTCTTATTTCTTTATATTTTGCATGTAATTATTATTCCATAATTATTTGTTGAACTTGTAAATATATGTTTAGATTATTTTTAATATGTGGGCTACAAAGTAGATTTTGATACATATTTGTAAACTCAATTATTCTGATATGGGCAATTGAGTAATACTGCATGTAATAAAATCTTAAAACTTTATGTATTTAACCCAACAAGTGGTATCAGAGCCATCTTTGTGTGGTTTTGTGTACTATTTTACAAGTTGTAAATCTCTACAAGATCTTAGACTCAGAGTAATATCTTCTCAAGTGGAAGATCTTGAACAATGGTAGATGATGGAAGAAGAGCGGTTGATAAGTTTAATAGATAGAATTTTATTCTATGGAAGATGCAGATGATTGACTATCTGTATCAAAAGGACCTCTATCTATTGCTTGATGGAAAGGCAAAAAGACAGGGAAAGAGAATAGATGAGGAATGGAATGTCTTGGATAGAAAAGCTTTGGGAGCCATAAGTCTTTACTTGGGAGGAAGTGTTGCCTCCAATATATCTGAAGAAAAGATTACAGAAAAACTTATGACCACCTTATGCAAATTGTATGAGACGCCTTCAACAACAAATAAGGTGTATATGATGAAGAGGTTATTCAACCTAAAAATGAATGAGAATTCAAGTGTAGCTGAACGTCTGGATGATTACAATATTATTACAAATTAGTTGACTTCTTTGAAAGTGAAACTCGATGAAGAAGTCAAGGTCTTGTTGTTACTATGTTCCCTATCTAAATCCTAGAATAATCTTGTGATGGCTGTGAATAACAGTGTATCTAGGAGCAATACTCTTAAAATGGAGGATGTTGTTAATGTCATAATCTCTGAAGAAATGAGAAGGAAGACATCTAGTGAGACTTCAACAAGCAATGCACTAACCATTGAATCTAGAGGGAGACAAAAGAATAGACAAAGGAACAAGAGCCATGGATTAAAGGGGAGATCTTTATCTTCCAAACATAGATCCAAGTCAAAAGGAAGAAGTGTTGTATGCTATAACTGTGGAAAGTCTGGCCATATGAGAAGGTAGTGTTGGGCTCCTAAAAAGAATCACAAGGAGCAACTAAATAATGATAATAACCAGAAGACAAATATTGCCTCAAGTGATACTACTACTTGTGTATCAAGATGCTTTAGTTTTGTTATGTGATACAAATGTTGAGCCATGGGTGATTGACTTAGGGGCATCTTTTCATGCTACTTTCAATTCCAAGTATTTTACAACCTATGTAAGTGGCAAGTTTGGCCAAGTTTTCTTGGGAGACAATGAACCCTGTGATATTGGTGGCAAAGGGCTAGTAAAGATCAAGCTACATAATAAAGTGAATGGATACTCAAAGAAGTAAGACATGTGCCAAGTCTTACCAAAAATATTATTTTTTTAGGGCAATTCGCTAAAGATGGATGTACTGTTACTTTCAATACATAGTCCTGAAAGGTAACGAAAGCTAATCTTGTTGTAGCCAGAGGGAAAAAGGAAGGCACATTGTATTTGAGTAATTGCATTATTGATTCTAATATTGCATTAGTTTCTACTTTTGATCTAAAAACTAATTTATGGCATTCAATATTGGGTCATATGAGTTAGAAAGGTATGAGCATTTTACATAAGAAAGGGAAGTTATCAAACTCAAAGTCTATTAATTTAGATTTATGTGAACATTGCATTTTGGGTAAACAAAATAAATTTTCTTTTTTGAAGGTTGGGCCTGAAAGAAAATAAAATAAATTAGAATTAGTACATTCTGATGTTTGGGACCAACCCCTATACAATCATTGGGAGGCTAAAAGTATTATGTTACGTTTGTGGATGATGCAACTCGTAAGTTTTGGGTTTATTGTATTTGAAATAAGTCTGATGTATTTAGAACGTTTAAAATTTGGAGAGCCCTTGTAGAAAATGAGTCAGGCATGAAGCTGAAATGCTTAAGATCTGATAATGGAGGTGAATACACCTCAAAATAATTTTGGAACTACTGTGCACAAGAAGGAATCTAAAAAGAAGTAACAGTGCCTCAGACTCCCCAACAGAATGGGGTAAGTAAGAGAATGAACCGAACAATTATGGAGAGAGCTAGAAGCATGAGACTCCATGCTAGTTTGCCCCTTAATTTTTAGGCAAATGTGGTTCATACTATTTTTTACTTGATTAACTGAGGACCATCTAGTGTTTTAGATGGTGAGATTCCCGAGGAAGATTGGACAGGTGAAAGTGTTTTCTACTTTCATTTAAAAAATTTTGGTTGTGAAGCGTTTGTGCACATTGATAGAGAAAATAGAAATAATTTGGATGCTAAATTGATGAGATGCACTTTCAATGTATATGGTGATAGCTCATTTGGTTATTGTTTCTAGTGTTTAGATGATAGAAAGATTGTGAGATCACGTGATGTGATCTTTAATGAAAGTGTGATGTATAGGAACCAACTTGCAGAAAATAAAGTGGAAAGTCCACTTGGCAAAGAAAATCTTGTCATACCTCCAAGTGTATTTGGAGAAAGAAAAGAGAACTTACATAATACTTCATTTACCCCTACAGAATTAGAGAATGGAAATAGGGTCATTAATGACTCAATGGAGTCCTCTGAGAATATTGGGCCAAGAGAAGCTCAAAGTGAACCAGTCACACTTGTGGTAAGGAGGTCTACAAGAGTAAGTAAACCATCTGACATATATTCTCCATCTTTATTTTACATGTTACTAACTGACAATGGGTAACCTGAATCATTTGTAAAAGCTAAGCAGAACAAAGATTGTGTGCAATGGGAAAAGGGCGTGAAAGTAGAATTGAATGCCTTGAAACACAATAAAACATGGGAATTGGTGGATTTGCCACCTGATAAGAGAGCACTAAAAAATAAATGGGTTTTCCATTTAAAATATGAGAGTGGGCAAAAAACATATAAAGAAAGGCTTATTGTTAAAGGCTTTGCATAGAATGTTGGAATTGATTACTCAGAGGTATTTTCTCCTGTTGTCAAAATTACCTCAATAAGAATTGTATTAAGTATTGTTGCTTCTAATGATCTTCACTTAAAATAGATGGATGTGAAAACAACATTCTTACATGGAGATTTAGAAGAGGAAATGTACATGAGGCAACCAGAAGGTTTTGAGGTAAAGGGGAAAGAAAGAAAGGTTTGTAAATTGCTGAAAAGTTTATATGATTTGGAACAAGCACCTAGGCAATGGTACCTTAAGTTTGATACTTTCATGTTGGAGCATGGATATGCTCATACTCATAGTGATCATTGTGTTTAAAGAAAGAAATTTAAAAATGGTGAGTTCATTATTCTTCTACTTTATGTTGATGACATGTTGTGTGGAGCTAACATACAAAGAATAAGTGAATTGAAGAAATTGTTTTCTTCAGAGTTTGCCATGAAAGATCTTGGACTAGCCAAGAAAATTCTCAGAATGAGAATTGATAGAGATAGATTGGGTAAGAAAATAACTTTAACTCAATCTGAATATATTGAAAAGGTGTTGTTAAGATTTGGTATGCAGAACTGTAAATCTATTTCTACACCTTCCGCTAGCCATTTCAAGTTGAGTAAGACACAGTCTCCTAAGTCAGAAGAGGAGAAACATTATATGAAAAAGGTGTCATATGCTTCAACTGTGAGAAATTTAATGTATGGTATGATTTGCACTCATCCAGACATATCCCAAGCAGTGCGAGTTGTGAGTAGGTTCATGAGTAACCCTAATAAGCAACACTGGTTAGAAGTTTAGTGGATTTTAAAATATTTGCGTGGAACTTCTAGTATGTGTTTATGTTTTGAAGGTTCTAATAGTGGGTTGCAAGGTTTTGTGGATAATGACATGGCAGGTGATTTGGATGGTAGAAGGTCTACCACTGGCTATATTTTCATAGCTGGAGGCACTGCAGTCTCATGGGTTTTTAAGCTACAAAAAGTTGTTGCACTTTCTACCACTGAGGATGAATACATTGTTTGTACTAAATCAAGTAAAGATTTTTTATGGTTAAGTAGATTTTTGGAGGAGTTGGGAGTGAATCAAGTAAGGTACACTCTGTATTTTGATAGCCAAAGTGTTATTCATCTGACTAAAAACTTTGCTTTTCATAGTAGGACAAAACATATAGAGCTTCGTTACCACTTCATATGTACAATTTTGGAAAGTGGGCAGTTCAAGATCGAGAAGATTCACTCAGAGGATAATCCTACAGATATGCTTACTAAGGTAATTGCAGCAATGAAGTTGAGGGCACACTCAACTTCTGTGGGACTTCACGCATGAGATTGAAGAAGAAGAAATCAGTAGTTCTGAGTTTAAGTGGGAAGTTGTAGTAGTTGTTTGTTGTGGCCTTATGTCTCCAAGTGGGAGATTGTTGAAGATGTGGAAACATAATACCTCATTTTAATGAAAAATATTAAAACCTGTAGTTGCTATGAGCAGCGTGTAGAAGAAACTTGCAGTTGATACGGGCACCCTGTAGATGAAACCTTTAGTGACTATGAGCAATCTCTAGAAGAAAGTTGTAGTTGTTATGAGCAATTTGTAGGTGAAGACTGCAATTGATATGAGCAACCTGAAGAATAAACCTGTAGTTGCTATGGGCAACCTGTAGGTGAAGACTATAGTTGTTACAAATAACCTAAAAAAACCCTGCAACTTGATCAGTGCTTTGTGCTTGTATATATAAATATTGTTATAAATTGACAGGAATAGGTTAAAGTCAAATTTAAGTCCTAATGTTGTGGATCGATTTAAGCACTGTGTGGTCATGGTTATATTGGTCGTGGATCTGTGTTGGTAGGGTCATGAAGATCTGTTGTTAATTATGCTCTTGTAGGCATTGATTGAATGCGGGAGAAACTTGAGGACGGTCAGATGATGATTTGTCAATAGCCCATGCATCACTGTCATAGATGTATGACTATTTAAAGTAGTTTAATATTTGTAAAAGATTGTAACTGCTTGAAGTTGTAATAGATTTGTACTTCTTTATTGTGCAAGGAAATTGTAACAGATCTGTAATTCTTTATTTTGCAAGGAAGTTGTAATAGATTGTAACTGCAAAAAGTTAGATCAGATTTAGTACTTCCTTATTTTTAGTAATCATCCCTTTAAAAGTGGGAAAAGAGGCAGAACAATTATGTAGTTGTCAATTATAGATTAAAAAAAGGTGAGAATGCAGCTGCGTAGTAATTGACAGAAAGAGAGAATTATCTTCAGACAAAGGTGTTGCCAGAGTGGTTTGATACAAAGACTGAGGGGCAGTAAGTGATAAGCACTTGTATAAATTATTTTTAAAGTTTGAATAGAAGAATTGTTGAGTTTCTTGGTGGACGTAGCCCAATATTTGGGTGAACCATATTAAATACTATGTTAGTATTTTTGTATGTTATTTTTCAGCATCTCTTATTTTTCTATTTTCTACATGTATTTATTATTCCATATTTATTTGTTTAACTTGCAAGTACATGTTTAGATTATTCTTAATCTGTGGGTTACAAAGTAGATTTTGATACAGATTTATAAACTCAATTATTTTGATCTGGGCAATTGAGTAATAATGTATGTAATAAAATCTTGAAACTTTCTATATTTAACCCAACAAAGAAATTTATTAAGTCCATGCTAATCTAATCCTTGAATCCATCATCAACATCCTTGATAATGCCAACATAATGTCAAAAATCTGAGTCTAAAGTAATTTCAATCCAATCCTCTTGTCTTTCATCTGTTTGATCTTGGTTTGGAGCAATTAGTTTTAGGATTAGAGTGTTGGTTTGAATGATTTATTCATCTATTCTCATTTGATTCCAATGGCTCTAGATCTTACCTAGATAGTTTGATATTTTGGATTTAAATTGCATGCTTTAATCCATTCTGCTCAAAATTCCTACTACACTTTCAACTTATCCAAAACCAGTCCAAATGCTTCAAATATTCCTATTTAGAATGTCTGAAAATCAAAATATCATCCAAATAAACAACCATAAGCTTAAATATGAATTGCTTTAGCACCTCATTCATGAACCTTGTGAATGTACTTGGAGCATTTTTAACATGAATGACATAACCAACCACTCATGCAACCCATCATTTGTCTTGAGTGTGGTTTCCCATTCATCACCTTCTCTTGTTTGAATTTGGTGATACCCACTCTTTAAATTTATCTTGCTGAAGAATTTGGCTCCGCATAAATTATCCATTAAATCATCCATCCTTGATAACATAAACTTATACTTGATGAACATCTTGTTTATTCCCTTGAAGTCATACACATTCTCCATTCTCCATCATTTTTGGATGATAATACAACGAGAATTTCTAATGTGTTCAAACTCTCTCAGATCAAGCTTTTATTTAGAAAATCTTGATCCTATCTTTTATCTCTTCGTTGTCCATTTGGGTCAGCATACAAACTACCTTTTTTGGAAAGCCTACCCCCAACACTAGATCTGTATGATTGCTAATGCTTCTCATCTGTGGTAATCCACTAGGAAAATCATTTGTCTCAATATCAACATACTCTTCCAATAAATTTTGAATTTATATGAGAAGATCACTTACCTAAGTGTCTATCACAACTGATATATGTTTTACAACCAAAGTGAAGTTTGCCTCCTTTTACTTTAATTTTTTCCAAAAGTCTTTGCTTGAAATGATCATCACCTTTGAACTATTGTCCACTTATTCTCCATTATCCTTCAATAGACTCAAGGTGATTTTTTCCCCATCTTTCACAAAAGTGTAAGTGTTTACAAGGCTGGGATGGGGTGGTGGCGGTGGTGGTGGGGAATTTTTCCTTTAAGAAGAAGAACGACCTGCAAAAGGGACTTAAAATCACTAAAATGAAAAATAAAATAAATATAAAATTAGATTAGCATATAGTAAAAAAAAAAAACTTAGTTTTATTTAGTACACCTTGCATTTGTTGTAGTTGAATTCTGAAAGGTTTGCCAGACCCCCTAGTGTTTACAATACAGATAGTGCCGTTGTATATATAAAGGAGTATTAAAATATTACAATGATAAAATTATCATTTTTTTTAATTCAATCAAAGAAAATATAGTGTATGTGTTTACAAGTCCGGGATGGGGTGGTGGCGATGGCGGTGGGAATTTTTTCCTTTGAGAAGAACGAACTGCAAAATGGACTTAAAATCACTAAGATGAAAAATAAAATAAATATAATATTAAATTAGCATATAGTAAAAATTAAAAAACTTAGTTTTATTTAGCGCACCTTGCTCTTACTATTGTAGTTGAATTCTGAAAGGTCTGCCAAACCCCCTGATGTTTGCAATACATTGCATCGCTCTATATATAAAAGAGAATTAAAATATTACAATGATAAAATTGTCATTTTTTTTAATTCAATCAAAGCAAAGATAGTTTATGAAGTTATACTGACAACATGAGTGGAAGGATGTGTTGGAGGTGCAATCAAACTCTGCATGCATTTTATTCTTACCAATTGTTGTCCGGGCCCCTATGGAGACGGTTATGTATCTTCCTGCATGTCTGTTTCCACCATGGCCTCAGGTGGTTAACATCCCTTAATTGTTGCATTTCTTTTGACAATTGTTTCATTTAATTTTTTTTGCAAGGAATAACCAAAATATTTTCAAATTACCAAGATCAATATTTATATAATTATTTGAAAATAATTATAGTACAAAGTTCAAATTACAATTCAAACTAAACTCCTAACCTTCAAGGGAGAGTCTGTTGACAAACATTGTAGGATTGAGAGTACTTGGAACAATTGTTGCTTGCAAATTGAAAAATGTCTCATGGTGCATTGCAATGATATAATTACAACATGAAAGCTATGAATTTTCATTGTGCAAAGCAAAGTTCAAATCATCTTTAATTCTATTGGAAATGAAAGTGCAACAGTCAAAAGGATGACCACTGAGAGTACAAATAATATAGACAAGAGCCCAAATGGAATGCTTGATGGTCTACCATGCAAAACAATTTTTGTTTAAAAAAGTTCAAGCATCCCAATAGAAAAAGATTTTTCACACATTCAACTCTCACCCCCTTTTATCACGACATTGAGGATTTTTAAAAAATAATAATAATAACTAACAAAATTAAAACTAGTCAAAATATTGATTAATTATAAATTTAAAAATGTCATACCACTCAGTTGCAAGGCATAATGGGACTCCAAATATTTTTTGTCATCATCATTTAGCAAGATCTTTGTTGTGACTAGGTCCTCATCCTTGTAAGGTAGACCTGTCAGTCTCTGAATATCCTCTGGACGGATTCCAAATGAAACATTACGAAAACTCAAGCTCATTTGAAATGAGGAGGAAGAAGTATCGTAGCTTTGCAATAGAAAGTTGAGCAAACGAACATCTTTTTCATATTGCAGTATGTAGATAATGCCATTGAACTTGCAAGGCTCCACACACTTGTTGTATGTGTCTTCTAGCTACAGAAGCCTTCGTATGATTGTGCACGCTAAATTTTGGAAAGTGAGTTTGGTGTTTCCCTTTGTGCCTCCGCTTGCACCTGCATCGGACGAGGTTTGGGAAATGGAAGCCATGGGTGCTAAGTTTATACCAGGATGAAAAATAGGTTTGTGGAAGTCAAGAGGATGGAGAGCAAGAATGAAATGAGAGTGAGAAATGGGAAAAAGGTGCAAAATGAGGTGTGTTGTCCCCCAAAAATAGCTTTCATTTTTAGGACAACATTTGAAATATTTTGGTCTTACAAACCAAAATTTTATCTTCCATTTTCAAAAATTTGTCTTAGATATTTAGATTTCTCATTTTCAAAGCTTCTCAAAAAATCTACAGACTTTGCAAGTCAAGTTCAATGGATTTTACATGTTGATTTCTACAGACTTTGTATCTTCATATTCTACAGGCAGGTTCATTTATACAGATTCAAAGATTTTTGCAAGCGGTTTCAGTCAAAGGAATTGGTTTTCAAACACTAAGTCATTTTTTGGGATTGTTTTAATGCCTTGGTTCAAACAGAAATCTCCATCAGCAAACACCAGCAGCAAGTTTAATGTCTTTAGCAAGAGTCAAGTGCTTCATCAAGGTTCAAAGTTCAATCACTTTAATTGGTTCATCGGCTTCCAAACATTGAACCAAATCAAGGTGGTTTGAACTGTTAAACCATTGAACCACTTTGGTTCAAAGGTTCAACGAGTTCAATGGTGCAATGGCCGGTTCAACCAAAGGAATAGTTCAATGGCTCGATTTAACCAAAGGAACAGTTCAATGGCTCGGTTCAACCAAGTAGTTCAATGCTTTATTTCACTCAGATGGTTCATTCCCTTTGTTTCAGTGTCTTTTGGTTCGATCATTTGGTTCGTCAGTCGGTTCAAAGCCTTGTTTGAACCATTGAACCAAAACTTGGTCCAACGTCTAGGTTCAACAGAAAGGTTCAACAGTAGGTTCATCCACTTGGTTCAACCATTTGGCTCATTAGATGGTACATCTGCTTTGTTTCAAAAGGGCTTGGCATGCTTTATTGAACCATTGAATCGGTTCAATGAATAAGTTCAATCAAATGGTTCAACTGTCGGTTCAAAGGCAAGTACATTATGTTTGGTTCAATGCTTAGTTTATCGACTTGTTTTATTTGTTGAACCATCGGCTTGAACCATTGGCTTGAACCATTTTGGTTCAAAGCCTTGGTTCAACCGATTGGTTCAACGTCAAAGTTCATCCAACGGTTCATTGGTTTTTGGTTCAAAGGAACTTGGTGCGCTTCATTGAACCTTTGAACCGGTTCAACTAATGGTTCATTGGCCAAGTTCAAAGGGGCGGTTCAATGCTGAAAGGAACTTTTTCGAAGGACAAGTGCCCTTGCGGAGGACACTTAATCGACCAAAATACCCTTTGGAAGGGTTATTTTCAAAAGGCAAAATCCGAAGACTTGTTCAAATACTTGGCAGAATTTTCCCCAGACTTTTTGTCTACGGGAATTTTCCCCAAACTTTTTGTTTGCGAGACAAATGTCTGCGGAATTACCCGCGGGGAGCTTTCAACTCAAACACTCGAGAATTTTCCCCAGGGATTTGTCCACAGGAATAAAGCTCGGGGAAACATTTGCTCGCGAGGACTGCCAAAGCAAAAGGGACTACTAAAACAAAGGGCTGCCGAAGGACCCCGAAGGAAACGTGCCCTTGCAGGGGACTCTCGGCGGCCAAAGTAAAGGGTTTTTCTAACTCGACAAGGATCATTTCTCAAGGCCCAAAATGGTATGTCCAATTTAGAAAAGTGCTATGCAAAAATCCAAAAGCCGAAAGAAGACCAAGAGGTGACGCCCACAAAGACGTCAAATTCAACATAGCCAACTAGCTGTTGGAAGCATATTGACGGGCATGTAAACGTCAATTTTAAAGACAGTGAAATAGCCTTTGATTTACAAACCCGAATGCATTTCCAAAATTCAAGACAAAAACCAACTAAAAGCGAGGAAAGGCAGAACAATGGATGAATCCAGGGCCTGATTTAATTAATCTGGAAAGGAGGAACAATGAAGACAAGATCAGACCGCCAGGTGGACATTGAAAGTTGTAATCTTTCAATTGCACGACTTATCTACATTGAGAAGATCAAATGGGTAAAAGGTCCCAAAGTTCCAGCTTGTCTTCCTAACATTTTCCAATGCATCATGATGTATTACTGTTCCCGAGTCCTTCTTGAAGTAGCTATATAAGGGACTTTTCTTTCATTGTAATCTATCTTCTTTTTGACAATCTGAACGAAACTCTGCCAAAATTGAGAGGCATCATTGAGACTTTGTGCTCAGTCTGTTGATCATATTTTGTTAATGAAAACAAGGGACTTTTTTAGACTTTGTGTTGTGATATCTTTTCTGTTTCATTAATTTAATAAGTAGGATTAGTAAATTAGTTAGGAATGTATCCTAAAGAATCAACTGTGGAGAGACTTTGTGCCCCCATAGCTGCCTTCAGTGTGTTTGCTTTTTCATTGTTGTGTAAAGGACTTTGAAAAGGCTTTGAGCTTTCATTGCCCTTCGTATATTACTCTTGAGCATTTCAGCTAGAGACTTTGTGTTCTGTTTCGATCTGTTGGTTATCATACTCCCAGTTATGTTCTACTTTAATTTCCAAGAGTATTCTTGTGGCTGGCTAAATAGTTTTTCCTGAAAGAAGACGAGAGCTGTCTGTTATTCCACTGAGTTTTTTCTTTGTTTTATATACACCATCTCTGAAGAAAGAGAGATGGATGTCTGGTCCTACCCTTGAGTATTATTTTCTGTTTATACATATACATAGCATATTCATAGGGAACCTCCCCTTGATGAGATGAGAGAGCAGTCTCCTTTTGATGTGATAAACTTACACATTAGGACGACTAATCTTCTTGCTTTGGCTGATAAGACCTATTTTGTTTACCAGTATGCTGATAGACAAAATATTCAACCAACAGTTTTTGGCAACTCTGCTGGAGATCGAACCCATTATCCATTTATAGTTTATCCATTCCATTCACCTCCACACCATAGGGAAAGAATGCATAGTTTAAAGCCTCAATCTTTAACTGAAACAAAGTCCATTCTTTTCCACTTTTGTTTTACAATCTGGCAGATTCAAGGTATACACAAAGCCAAAGGGCTAAAGGTGTCGTTGATCCTGTGTTTGAGTTGGTACAAAAAAATGATTTTGATCTGTTTCCTTCACCATCTCATCTCTAACGAACCAAGAGCTTCCCTCCTACTAAAGCCAGATCTCCATTACCAAATGAAGTATCTACTTGTATTGTTGATAAAACTGTGCCTATAATTACCCCTTTAAGATTTGTTATCCCTCCTTGTCAGTATCCTATAATGGCAGTTCAAGGTCCCTGGGTTAATGCTTTTGGTCCTCTCAATCTTACTCCTCCTCTGCATGAGCTTCCACACAGTTCTAGGAAGAATTTTCTTAAATTCTACGGTGATGGAAAAGTTCATCCTGATGAACACATTGCAGCATTCAGTATAGCTTGTGGAGTAATAGGGCTAGAGTTTGAAGATGTAGCAGTCAGACTTTTTGTTGAAACACTACAAGGTCCTACTGCAGATTGGTTTTACCATCTACAGGCTGAATCTGTGATTGATTGGAATACCTTGAAAGCTAAGTTTGAAGCCAGATTCAAATCTGTAGAAGATGCACATACACTTCTGGCTCAACTTACACAAATGAAAAAAGAGCCACATGAGCATATGAGAGATTTCATAGATAAAATTGACAAGTTGAGAAATAGAATTCCTATGATTGCCAGACCTATAGCTGAGAATCTCAAATGCTTTTTAATTAATTTTCAGCTACCTAAAATCAGTTTTCTCTTGAGACGTGCTGGCCAAATAGATCTCATTGCAGCTCAACTTTTGGCCACTGAAGTAGAAGATGATCTCATCTTAGCAGGGAAAATAAGAAGAGATCCCAATAGAAACAGAGCTTCATCATCTTCTGAATTTGCATCTACAAGCACCACATATCTAATGGTGCAAAAATTAGCAAATGAACTCCTTGCCCTCAAAAAGCAAATGGCTCAAGGAATGTCTTCTGCTCTTACATACAAAAGGACATTCCCAATTCAGTCATATTAGGGCAATGTTGCCAGAAACCAAGGACAACAAAATCGCCTTCCTCCTCCACAAGGAAAACTTGCCTTGGAAGCTCCTCCAACCAATTCAGCAATGGGATACCTTGAAACAGAATTAGAATTCTCTTATCAGCCTAAATTAAATCAAGAAAATGATGCTGATATCGTTGAAGACAGTCAAGAAGAATCAGCTGGCGACTCCCACATTAGTTTCTTGAATTATCAAGATGAACTCAGAAGCAAAGGAGAAGCTTCAGATGGATCATATGCAGTGTTTACCAGGTCTAAGAACCAATCAGTCCAGCAGGCTGATAAAGAAAAGATAGAAGAACAATTGTAGCCAGCAGTCACAATTGTCAAGCGTGAGATAACTCTTCCTTTTCAACCAAAAGATCCGATAATCACTCAAAAGATAAATACATCTGCTACGCCTTCCCCTTCTACTTCTAATTCGCAAATCAGCCCACCTCCCATCCCTTTGAAAACTCAAAAAGTTGAAGTACCTTTCTCTATACCTAGCTCGATTCAGCCATTTGACATAATTGATCATGTCAAAAAGATAAAAATACAGATGTCTGAATTTGAGTACTTGCAGTCCAATCCAAATCAACTGAATAAGGTGGTCCAATATGTTAAAAATCAGACTGTCCCTGCAAGACAAAAGGCCAAAAAAGTAACTTTTGATTCTTCAATAAATACGCCTATTCCAAATAATCTGATTATTACTCCTCCAACTATTCTTAGAAAAATTGAACCCTTCTATGTTTTCTTTTTAATCAATGGCCACAAGTTGAGTAACTGTATAATAGACTCACGTGCATCTGACAATGTTATGCCTGCCAAAGTCGCTGAGTCTCTTGGTCTCATATTGACCAAGATGTTTGGCAGATGTTTCTCCATGGAGAACAAGCAAGTGCCATTGCTAGGGCAAATCAAAGATGCCCAGTTTGCATTCATAGCCTTTTTAGACAAGAGGATTAAAATGACTGTATTAGTGGCTGACGTTCTAGCATCTTATGGCATTTTGCTTGGACATAATTTCTGTAAGGACGTGGGAGGAGAACTGAACATGGATCTATCTGAGGCAAGGATCCCTGTCCAAGGCATGATGAAAAGATTACTTCCTAAAAAGGAAGCAAAGTATGTAGTTACCAAGACGTCAGCCCCTGAAGCTCAAATCCTCTTTGAATCCGCAGGTATGGGTAATTACTTTTTATATACAGATCATGAAAAAAGATCCTCCATCTTTGATGAGGGAAAGTCTGAAGTAAAGACAGTGTCTAATGAGATTTGGACTCTAGAATTTTATGGTAGTTGTTCTTCTACTGGTTTTAGAGTTGGAATTGTCTTGATATCTCCTCAAGGAGATATGTTCCCTTCATCCTATAAGTTACAATTTAGCAACACAAATAATACAGCTGAATATGAATCAATGTTGCTAGGCATGAAGGCTGCTCAAGAAAGAGGCGTCAAATTTCTTCATGCTAAAGGAGACGCCAAATTAGTGGTCTGTCAAGTGAGAAATTCATATCAGACCAAGAATGAGAGGCTACGCCATTACCGTAATCTTGTTTGGGACCAAATTGAAAGCTTTGATGCTTTCAACATTTCTTCCATTCCAAGAGAATCTAATGATAAAGCTGATGCACTTGCTGTTTCAGGAAGATTTTTAGTTCCTCATTCTGATTTTAAAAAAGATAAATATACCATTGAGTTGGTCTATAGGCCGAGTGCTCCTGACAATGCTGAACATTGGCAAATATTCAGTGATAATCATCAGATCATCGCCTTCTTGGAATAAAAATATAATTTTGAACAGCTATATTTTGAAGGCAGCAAATCTTAGAAGTCTGAATTAATTTTTGAATCTAGTTTAGATGTCAATGAAGAGTTCCTATAGCTGAAAGGAAACACAATTCCTAAAGGCCTGGTTTCTCTTGAAAAGCTGGTCAACAAGCATGATAGATTTGTCAAGCAACAATAGACAGATTCAAATTTCTCTTAGGGATTTGACCAAGTAAATCTGACCAATAAAGAAAATCCAAAAATGGTCAACATCAGTAAGTGTTGTACACCTGAATAAAAATTCAAATTTACTTATTTGCTCTGTCAATACATTGATGTCTTGGCATATTCATATGAAGATCTGAAGTCTCTCAGACCTGATGAAATATGCCATCATATTCCTCTCAAGGCTGATTCAACGCCTTTCAAGCAGAAATCCAGACAATACAATCCAAAAATTTCAGGTACAATTATGTCTGAGATTCATAAAATGTTAAATGCTAAAATTATTTTTCCAATCCATCATTCTACATGGATTGCAAACATAGTTCCTGTAAGGAAGAAAAATGGCAAAATCCACATTTGTGTAGATTTTCAGAATCTGAATCAGTCATCTCTGAAAGACAATTACCCTTTGCCAATCATGGACCAAGTGCTTCAAATAGTAACAGGATCAAAAATATTATCAATGATAGATGGCTTCTCAGGCTATAACCAAGTTGAAGTTGCTGAAGTTGACCAACACAAGACTGCGTTCATCATGCCTTGGGGTACATTTACATATAAAAGAATGCCTTTTGGATTAATAAATGCTGGTGCTACCTTCCAGAGAGCTATGGACATGGCTTTTAAAGATGAAATTGGCAAGTTCATAGTTATATATCTTGATGATTTAACTATCTTTTTAAAATGTCAATTTGATCATGTACGCCATTTACAGCAAGTGCTGGAGCGCTACCGGCAGAATGGTATTGCTTTAAATCCTAAAAAGTCTATTTTTGGAGTGACAGAAGGGAAACTCCTTGGACACATTGTGTCCAAAGAAGGCATAAAGATTGACTCAAACAGAGTCAAGTCTATCCAAGAGTTGAATTTGCCTGCAAGTAAGAATGTGTTCACTCTTTCTTCAGAAAAGTGAATTTCTTACGGAGATTCATCCCCGACTTTGCTGAGAAGACAAGACACATTGTAAACATGATGAAAGGAAAGATCACTTTTAGCTGGACCAAAGAAGGCAAAGCAACATTTCAAGATATCAAAGTCGCTATTGCTCATGCCCCTACCTTGGTCTACCTAGATTACCACATAGATTTCATTATATACAGCTATGCATCTGAGCATACTCTTTCAGCGATTCTTGTCCAACAAGACAAAGAAGGTATGGAATCCCCTATCTCTTTCATGAGCTGCCCTCTGAAAACTCATAAAATGAAGTATTCGAATATAGAGAAGCATGCCTATGCCCTAGTAAAAGCAGTCAAACACTTTCACTTCTATATTGTGAATTCACATACTACTGCCTTAATTCCTGACAATACAGTGAAGTCTATATTAACTCAGCAAGAGTTTGGCACAAAGAGAGGTAATTGGATTGCAAAGATCCAAGAATTTGAACTAGATATGAAGCTGACAAAGCTGGTTAGAGGTAAAGGCCTTTGTCAATTAATGGCTGATAATAAGCCAGAAGATACACAACGTGAAGAAACTGAGGTTGAAAATGCGCCAATTGTCCTTTTTTGTCTCCACTACCAACGAATGGTACTCAGATATTGCATATTTTTTGACTTATGGTGAATGTCCTGTTCATTTGTCTTACAAAGAGAGGAGAACTATCAGATTGAAAGCTGCCAATTTTGTCCTTTGGGACAACGGCCTGTACAAAAGAAGCATAGATGGAGTTTTCCTTCACTGTGTAGATAAAGAACAACAGACCCAGCTCTTGAAATCTTTTCACAATTTAGCATGTGGAGGACATTTTTCTGCCCCTGTGACTACTCACAAAATTCTGCGAGCCAGGTATTATTGGCTGACTCTTTTCCAAGATGCACATAAGTGGGTAAGAAAATGTGAACTTTGCTAGCAATTTGTTAGAAGACCCAAGTTGGTTGCTCTGCCTCTCAAGCCAGTAATTATAGAGGAACCTTTCCAATAGTGGGGACTCAATTTTATTGGGACAATAAATCCATCTTCAAGTGCTGGGCATGATTATGTCCTTACAGCGATTGATTATTTTACTAAGTGGGTAGAAGCAATCCCGATAAAGCATGCTACTTCAGAAGTTGTATGCAACTTCCTGAAAGAGAATATCATTTCCAGATTTGAGGTCCCACTCAAAATTCTTACTGATAATGCAGCTTGTTTCACCTCTCAAGAAATTACGCAATTCTGTTTTTATTATGGAATTACGCTCTCTCATTCTTCTGATTATTTTTTGCAAGGGAATGGACAAGCTGAGTCCAGCAATAAAAATTTGGTAACTATTATCAAGAAGCTTGCAGATGATAATCAAAGGACATGGCATAAAGCATTGATTGATGCTCTGTGGGCTGACAGGATCACGCTAAAAAGGGCAATTGGTATGTCTCCTTTTCAACTTCTCTACGGGATTAACGCTGAGATACCAATCACCTTAGAGTTACCAACATTGAAATTGGCGAAGGCCATTGAAGATCAGACATATGAGAGCTCTCTTGACAAAAGAATCATGTGCCTGACTCAGCTGGAAGAACAGAGAACCATGGTGGTGGACAGAATTATTATTCATCAAAATCTGATAAAGAAACTTTTTGATTAGAAGGCCAAAAATCGTGATTTCCAGATTGGAGATAAAGTCTTGCTGTGGGACAAAAGAAGAGAGCCAAAAGGGATGCATGGAAAGTTTGACTCCCTTTGGAGAGGCCCATTCATAAGTCATCAACACATAGGTGAAAACAACTTTTTGTTAAAATACCAAGATGGCACGCTCTTTTCTCTACCTCATAATGGGCAGCATCTAAAACACTTCAATTCTTGAAGTATCAGATCATTGTCTCTGTATATATGCATATTTGTACAGTTTAAATTCTATTTTGTTTTGTTTGTTTTCATTTTTGATGCCTTTCATTTCTGGAAAGCATGACTCCGAAGCCCAATGGTACACTTGAAGACACTGGAGATTCTGGATTCTACTCCTTTCAATTCATTTTGCAATTGACAAAAGTTCCACAACTGGAGCCAACTGTTGTCCCCCAAAAATAGCTTTCATTTTTAGGACAACATTTGAAATATTTTGGTCTTACAGACCAAAATTGTATCTTCCATTTTCAAAAATTTGTCTTAGATATTCAGATTTCTCATTTTCAAAGCTTCTCAGAAAATCTACAGACTTTACAAGTCAAGTTCAATGGATTTTACATGTTGATTTCTATGAACTTTGTATCTTCAGATTCTTCAGGTAGGTTCACTTATACAGATTCAAAGATTTTTGCAGGCGGTTTTAGTCAAAGGAATCAATTTTCAAACACTTAGTCATTTTTCGAGATTGTTTTAATGCCTTGGTTCAAACAGAAATCTCCATCGGCAAACACCAGCAGCAAGTTCAACGTCTTTAGCAAGAGTTAAGCGCTTCATCAAGGTTTAAAGTTCAATCGCTTTAATTGGTTCATCGGCTTCCAAACATTGAACCAAATCAAGGTGGTTTGAACCGTTGAACCATTGAACCACTTTGGTTCAAAGGTTCAACGAGTTCAATGGTTCAGTGGCTAGTTCAACCAAAGGAGCAGTTCAATGGCTCGGTTCAACTA
The DNA here is from genome assembly GCA_037957365.1 of Torreya grandis. NCBI lineage: Eukaryota > Viridiplantae > Streptophyta > Pinopsida > Cupressales > Taxaceae > Torreya > Torreya grandis. The sequence goes on along the minus strand of JARHVA010000335.1, from coordinate 4,912,821 downwards.
AAGGAACAGTTCAATGGCTCAGTTCAACCAAAGCAATTCAATGCTTTATTTCACTCAGATGGTTCATTCCCTTTGTTTCAACATCTTTTGGTTCGATCATTTGGTTCGTCAGTCGGTTCAAAGCATTGTTTGAACCATTGAACCAAAACTTGGTTCAACGTCTAGGTTCAATGGAAAGGTTCAACAACAGGTTCATCCACTTGGTTCAACCATTTGGCTCATTAGATGGTACGTCTGCTTTGTTTCAAAAAGGCTTGGCACGCTTTATTGAACCGTTGAACCAATTCAGCGAATAAGTTCAATCAAATGGTTCAACTGTCAGTTCAAAGGCAAGTACATTATGTTTGGTTCAATGCTTAGTTTATTGGCTTGTTTTATTCTTTGAACCATCGGCTTGAACCATTTTGGTTCAAAGCCTTGGTTCAACTGATTGGTTCAACGTCAAAGTTCATCCAATGGTTCATTGGTTTTTGGTTCAAAGGAACTTGGCACGCTTCATTGAACCTTTGAACCGGTTCAACTAATGGTTCATTGGCCAAGTTCAAAGCGGCGGTTCAATGCTGAAAGGAACTTTTTCGAAGGACAAGTGCCCTTGCGGAGGACACTTAATCGACCAAAATACCTTTTGGAAGGGTTATTTTCAATAGGGAAAATCCAAAGACTTGTTCAAATACTTGGCAAAATTTTCCTCGGACCTTTTGTCTGCAGGAATTTTCCCCGAACTTTTTGTCTGCAGGAATTTTTTGCGGGACAAATGTCTGCGGAATTACCCGCGGGGAGCTTTCAACTCAAACACCTGAGAATTTTCCCTGGGGATTTGTCCACAGGAATAAAGCCCGAGGAAACACTTGCTCGCGAGGACTGCCAAAGCAAAAGGGATTGCTAAAACAAAGGGCTGCCAAAGGACCCCGAAGGGCACGTGCCCTTGCGGGGGACTCTCGACGGCCAAAGTAAAGGGTTTGTCTGACTCAACAAGGATCATTTCTCAAGGCCCAAAAGGGTATGTCCAATTCAAAAAAGTGCTATGCAGAAAGCCAAAAGCTGAAAGAAGACCAAGAGGTGACGCCCACAAAGACGTCAAATTCAGCATAGCTGACTAGCCGTTGGAAGCATATTGACGGGCATGTAAACGTCAATTTTAAAGATAGTGAAATAGCCTTTGATTTACAGACCTGAATGCATTTCCAGAATTCAAGACAAAAACCAGCTAAAAGCGAGGAAAGGCAGAACAATGGATGAATCCAGGGCCCGATTTAATTAATCTGGAAAGGAGGAACAATGGAGACAAGATCAGACTGCCAGGTGGACATTGAAAGTTGTAATCTTTCAATTGCACAACTTATCTACATTGAGAAGATAAAATGGGTAAAAGGCCCCAAAGTTCCAGCTTGTCTTCCTAACATTTCCCAATGCATCATGATGTATTACTGTTCCCGAGTCCTTCTTGAAGTGGCTATATAAGGGACTTTTCTTTCATTGTAATCTATCTTCTTTTTGACAATCTAAATGAAACTCTGCCGAAATTGAGAGGCATCATTGAGACTTTGTGCTCAGTCTATTGATCATATTCTGTTAATGAAAACAAGGGACTTTTTCAGACTTTGTGCTGTGATATCTTTTCTGTTTCATTAATTTAATAAGTAGGATTAGTAAATTAGTTAGGAAGGTATCCTGAAGAATCAATTGTGGAGATCCTTTGTGCCCCCATAGCTACCTTCAGTGTGTTTGCTTTTTCATTGCTGTGTAAAGGACTTTGAAAAGACTTTGAGCTTTCATTGCCCTTCGTATATTACTCTTGAGCATTTCAGATAGAGACTTTGTGTTCTGTTTCAATTTGCTAGTTAGCATACTCCCAGTTACGTTCTACTTTAATTTCCAGGAGTATTCTTGTGGCTGGCTAAATAGTTTTTCTTGAAAGAAGAGGAGAGCTGTCTGTTATTCCTCTGAGTTTTTTTTTTGTTTTATATACATCATCTCTGAAGAAAGAGAGATGGATGTTTGGTCCTACCCTTGAGTATTATTTTCTATTTATACATATACATAGCATATTCATAGGGAACCTCCCCTTGATGAGAGGAGAGAGCAGTCTCCTTCTGATGTGATAAACTTACACATTAGGACGACTAATCTTCTTGCTTTGGCTGATAAGACCTATTTTGTTTACCAGTACGCTGATAGACAAAATATTCAACCAACAAGGTGCAATTGGCACTTTTATAGGCATCTGGGAGGATAAGGGCGAACGTCCGCACAACAAATTTCTATCCCTGAAATCCAGGTCCTTTGCCACATTCCATAATCTCTCTAGTGAGACCTTCATGTGTAGGTTTTGTGTTTCCTCATCCAAAAAATCTAAAAATGACTTACTAACTGACACAACATTGATGGCACACCCTTTTCTCCCTCTTCGCACCTTCACCTTCTTCATCACCACTCATTTTTGCACCTCCTACCCTACCATCAATGTAATTATAAATACCAATATCTTTAAATACTAACAAACACCAAGACAAAGCGACGAATAATAACTTTAAAAACCTATACTTTCAAAAGTTAATTCTATACCTTCAAAAGTTAATTCTTTCTCCTACACATCTTAATGATTTCCAAAATAAATACAATTGACTTCACCAAAATCTTAAAGCTTAAACCATCATTTCAACTTCCTCCCCATGCTTTTAATGATTACAAAGTGTAAAGGATATATAATCTCACATATAATCACATGTGATATATACTTTGTACAAAGATGAGCTATGTTTAAAAAATATTTATTTATTTAAGAAAAAGAATCAAAATACTCAAAGGCCTCTCATAGGAGGAGCATGGGTAGGTTAAAAAAAGACATGTTTCTATCATAAAATATGCGGTGCATTATATTTCAAAGATACCTTGTCTAGCTAAATATCCTCTCAATTAAATACCAAAAATAAATGAATTAACCCATACCATATCAATTGTATGAACTTTGTGCCCAATGGTGCAATCGTAAATAATAATTTAATCCAGTCATTATTTTTTATTTTATTTTGGGTATTATAGGAATTTTAAAACTAGAGGCGGCCGACAAAAGAAGAACTATTTCAATTTTTTGGCAACATTTTTTTTTTTTTCAAGATAACAATATATTCTAGTAAAAATAATATTTTAATTTTTTTCAAAATAATAATATATTTCAATTTTTTCATCTGTTCATCAAAATATAAATCTTTTTAGATATAATTTGAGAAAATAACACCTTGAAAGATTTTGATGGTATGGATACCTCTAATCATAACTGCTTAACCAAAAAGTTTACTAAATTAAATGTACACTTACACAGAGTTGTTAGGAATTGCAATCCACTATATGTTTATCTCCTAAAACATTCCATATAATTCAGTGAACCCAGATATGCTTGTAGCATTCCCAAAAAAAAATTTAATGAGCAACATATCAGAATTTTTTTTTAAGAACATGTTCATCAAGTCGAGATCTCAGGGATAGAAATTGTCTCAAAAATATTGAGAGTTTTAGATGCCCTTTCACAGGAACTACTAGGCCATATTACAAAACAAGGACTAATTCACTTACAGTCCTAAATTAAAAACGTACAAATCACCATATCCAGTCATTTACATGAGCAAAACACTTTCAGTTTACATTCTCCAATGAGAAGTTTGACAGAACCCCAAATAGGAAAAGCTAATCTTTCTTGGTGGATTTGTTGATGAGGGACTTGTGAATGTGCGGGATGACACCTCCACCAGCAATGGTACCCTTTATCAAAGTGTCAAGCTCTTCATCTCCACGAATGGCAAGCTGCAGATGCCTTGGAGTGATACGTTTCGCCTTCAGATCTTTACTTGCATTTCCTGCCAATTCCAGCACTTCTGCAGTCAGATACTCCAATATGGCTGCTGAATATACTGCTGCTGTTGCCCCCACCCTTCCATTTGCAGACACTCTAGATTTCAACATGCGGTGGATACGCCCAACGGGAAACTGCATTGCAAACACACAATTCAATCAAAATACAGATATAGCATTCCTATTTATGCCGCCACAATTCTATATATGTCTTACAACTTTAAAGCTTTCAGCCATTGCATTCCTTCGATATGATCCATTACCAATAAAAACAGTGCATTGCCAATAAAAACTCTTCCTAAAAGTCATTCCTCCAATTATACTCAACTTTTGACACGGACTAAAATTCCTTCTACATGGAAATGGGAAACATAATTTACAAAGAATGTGCATGTCTGTCAAAGAAGAAAACGCAGGACCTTGCAGATAAATTTGACAGGTAGAAAACTAGCTGGCTATTTTTTTAACCTTAGAAAAGCACACTGCAACTTACAAAAATCCATAGAATATTTATTAATTTTTCGATCTCAGAACAGGTATAACAGTTTTCCTACTTGAAATACTTGCCTATTTCCAACTGACCAATTTTCAGAATATAAATTCCTAAAACACTGTAATTTGTCTACAGAATTAACTTTTACAATACTATCTGTTTCCTTCCTGGTAGTACAATTCTCAGCCAAAGAGAATGACATTTAGAATTATCTTATTGCTTCTACTCTCCTATACCAGCTTGACTGATATTGATGAAGTTACGTCTGTAACCAAATCCTATAAGAAAGAATTTAAGAAAAAGAAAATTTGCACATAGATAATTCCAAACCATCCATGAATCTAACGGCTTCCTCTATTCTAAGTCACTCGCATAAATCTTTTCTTGAAAATCGCCATCAAACACAAGACCATTGACTAGCACAATAAAGATTGCTATGCTGAACCATAGCCCTTTACAGAGGAAGTAACAATATTTCAATCTTCAATGTGTTAATGAATGGTCTTGATTGTAATAGTGATTTCTCTAGAATTAACTTGCTTGCTGCTGAAATGAAACAGATAGGAATTGTCCCAAACCAAATAAAAGAATAATAAAAGCTTTATGTAAATCAGGTCCAGATAAAGAACAGGTGCTTTTGAACAAAAAATAGTCATGCTCATTGTTTATCTCATATTACTACATATAATACGCTAATTAATGGTCTCTGCAAGGTATGTAGAGTACATGAAGCCACTAGACCAAAAAGATTTCTTAGAAAAGAGTGATAAAGATAATTATATCCTTTATCCTAGTCTTTTTCTCCAAAATAGAATGTACCTCAAAATAGTAAAAATCTTATAGCTTCCCAACAAAAGGTAATTCTTGTACTAACACAAAAGTAACTTAATGTTAACACTAATCGAAGAAGCATGCTCCTGCTTCAATTGTAGACAGCACAGACTAGGCATGTAATTTGTAACAGTTCAGTCAATATTTTGCTATTAATGATGAATGCAAGGACTGTATGCAATTGCTAAAGTAATTTGATCTTAACACTAATTTAAGAAACATGATCCAACAGAGTCAATCTTTTGTTCTTAATGAATGGATGCAAGGGCTTTATACATTTCCAGTTCATACTTATACTTCAGCCAGGTGTTATTCAAGAAAAGAGCATCCCTTAGTCTGGAGTATAGGGATATCTCTCCACCTTCCCAAAACAATGCAACACTCCGGACATCTTACTACAATGCCTTTAATGATGGATAGGCATTGCAAGGCAGGCATGTCAAGTTTTCTATGCATGTGGCGTAAAACCCACAATACTGATTGACAATAGATTGGTCTCTACGTGTTCTGACAAGATGAATACTTCCCCACATTACATCAGTACCTACAAGCATTAGCTAAGGACTGCATATTCTATTTGTCAACTTATGACAAAAAAATTATTTGTCTCCCAACAAAAGAAACATAGGTTCATCCCTTCTCTTCTATTTTTTGTACTTAAGAATGTTTTTACAGAAGAAAAACAGAGCAACAAAGTGCAACAATAATCTCCAAAAAAACCATCATAGCATGAAGAAAAAACTTTAGAAATCAGAAAAATCCACAAGGAAAGAACTAAATTCAGGGTAAATAGACGTTATGTCCTAAAATAATTTGTCCAGATCTCTTCTCTTCTGCCCTCCTATCTACCAAACTCGGAAAAGCCTTCAACTACAGCTGCCAATACAATGCAATTCTACAGCTGCCAATATAATGCAATTCTACAAGGCCACCTTACATAGCAACATTTAATCTAACAGTGACTTACATCAACATGTAGGAAAAAAGGGAAAGAAAAATACTCTTTGTAGTACCAATGGCAAAAAGCAGTCATTATCACCAGGGTGGCAGGAAATAAAATCAGATGGAAAACTGTGCTAAAAAAGGTTTTGGGCTCAAAGGAAGATTTAAATGAAAAGGAGATATTGTACAGGGTAAAATCAATGAGGTGTTGTAAGATTCTTAGTACTACGGTACATGCAGAAAACAAGGAGGTATGCAGAGTACTTATGTTTGTAACACTTACTTAGCCAAGTATAATCCTGAAAGGCGCCTTAGACAAAGCAAAAGACTTTTCCTGTTTATGAGAAAGGTAGCCATTACAGTTACACACATGAGAAAGGGAACAACTGGGTAGGTGCTTCGCCATGTCCTAATGATATGATGACATTTTCAAACAAGAACAAGCTCACAGTGGGGGGAACCTAGAAGGATACACCATAAGCCAACAAAGGCTAACCAAAAAACACAAACAATTTTCAAGATATGGGTCTTTCAGAACAAGAGTCATAAAACTATATATATGTGGAATCTAATCAACAGAGAGCATGATGTGCAGTGAAAACAAGTATAAACCTGGAGGCCTGCACGAGATGAGCGGGAGATGGGCTTCTTCTTGTCAGCCTTGTCATTACCATTGGACTTGTTTTTATTAATAGAAGCAGAAGCAGAAGCAGAAACAGCAGCAGAGGTGGAAGATTTGCCGGTGAGCAAACCTTTGGCACCTTTTCCGGCAACCATTGTCCCTGCCTGATACTTTCTTTCACTTCACTTCAACAAACTTCCAGGGGTAGATGTAGGACTGTTTGTCGAAGATCTGTCGCCTTGTGATCTCTTCCAGATCCTGTGTCACATCCAACAACCCAGTCGCTAGGCTTGTAACAAATTGGACAAATGGGTACAGAAATTTCAATGAATAAAAGCATGAAACCAACATAACATGGTGGAGGAAACCTATAAAGTTTGCTTGTCCATGGGAAAAAAAGAAGAGAAACAGGAGAGAAAGATGATTGAGGGCAAGGGAAAAGTACCTGTGCGAGTGAGTTGTGGTGAAGGGATTCGGAGGTGGTGGATGGATGCGCTGATCCTTCTCTTCCACCGCTGTGACTTCACTAATGAAATGGAATGGCTTTGTATTATTCTTTGTGTGGATATGCATGTTCATGTGGGTGGGGTTTTTATTGTGCGGAAATCGAATTGGCACAAAGTCTTAACGTACTTTCACCTGAACAACTCACTCCCTCCAAGCAACTCCCTCCACAAATTTTTACCCCGCTGCTTGCTTTTTAAGAAATTAAGGTGTCGGTATTAAGTATATGAATCTTAAAAATATTAAAGAGTGTTTAGGTGAAAGATTCCACTCTTATTGTTAAGGGTGTATTAGAAGTTGAGAGTGTAGGTGAAAGATTCCACTCTTATTGTTAAGGGTGTATTAGAAGTTGAGAGTGTAGTATATAATATTTGTTATAATATGTAAGATTTAATTATTAGTATTTTAATATTTAAAGATTGATATTTCAAAGGTTAAATTTTGGTCGTAAGTTAAAAAGTATAATTTATGATAAAATCGTTTATAGTGTAAAATATATAATGAATTAGACTTTTAAATTTTAATTATAAATAATTAAAATGATTTATTAAAATGGGTGAATGTATATTGGTTTAACTAGTAAAGTTGTGAATTTTGTCTGGTTCACAAAAAATATAATAAGATGAGGTAGGAATTGTAACCAAGATGACTTTACCAAAATAAATACGCTTCAATTCTAACTCTTAACTTAAAATCAATACGAAAAAAATGAATAATTTTTGTAAGTCCAATATAATATCCCAATATCTACATAATAAAATTAAAATACATGATAAGACCTTTCCCCTACTACATCAAAATTGTCCTATTTCTTATTTAGATACCCTTAAAGTATTAAATATTGAAACTTTATCCTTACCTTTTTTTTTAAAGTTAGTTTTATTTTTTAATATTATTATATTTATAATTTAATATCCACGTCAACAACAAAACACTGCATTTACAGAGGTCAATAAATACAAGTCTGGAAACAACAAATCAAATATCCATCAATAAAATATTATTTAAAAAATTTCAATACTTTTAAAAATTAAATATAAAGACTAAACAATATTTTATAAAAAGGTGACTTTTTATTATCCATAATCGGATATTGTTAAAAAAAATACACAACAATTTTATACAATACTTTAAAGAAAACCTATGCATATATATTTTAAGACGCAAACCTCAAAACAACATATAGATATTTGCATTAATAAAATATTAAAAAATTATACTAAGACTACTTACAATGCATTAATTTTAATTGATTTTAAGCTTAAAAGGATTAAAAAGGTATGGTTTATTCAACTTTTGAAGTTGCCATTATCATTGGATTCCACGTGTATTTGATCCTACCCCAAATTGTTGTGTTTCTAATATGGTTAAAAAGTGGGATTCTTACCCAGGATTGAAAATTATTTGTATTTATAAGTTAATTTATTTGTTTATATATAATTAACTTAATTTAAATTGAGTGATATTAATATATTAAATTTTGAATTAATTTTATTTATTAATTTTATTTTATTTTATTATTATTATTTTTTTGATCTTTTTGTTTGGATCGTATTATATAGTTATATAATCTTTCTTTTTTCCTTTATAAAATAGATGGACTCATTTACGTTTTTTTAATTTTTTGGATTTTAAATTAATTTATAAATAAGTATATGTTATGAATTATTTACATATACAAGTACTAACTTAAGGTGTTTGATAAGGTACTTAGAAATTTTAATTTTATTATAGAAACTTATTTGGGATAGAATATGTTATTATCTTTTATGAGATTTGAATTTGAATAACTTGTAAATGTAAGTCCATACCAAAAGACCAAACCGGGTTGCTTGATAAGGCACTTACAAATTTTGAGAGATATATTTGTGATTCCCAGGGTCTCGATGATTTTATTGTTATATTACATGGGCCTTGATTGTTAGAGAGTTAATTATTAGACACTGGTAACCCAAACCAAACCACAATCTATTTTCCTTGTACTCTAGATCAGAGATTCAACTATTGCAAGTACACATGAATCGTTGTGTGCAAATTAAGGTTAAGTGAAGGGTAAAACTAGGTGAGAAAACCTATAAAGTTAGATCTTTGTTGCAAACACTTTGTTAGGAGTGGAAGTTTATGCTCCAGACACCTACGAGGAGCGAAGTGTATAGCCCTGACGACCTCTTTTGATCACATCCAAACTTTTGGATGACAACCATCACAGCTCTGAGAGCGCATTTCCAAGTTCAAAGTTTTACAATAGAGCCCCTAAAATATTATATAAAGGTATTGTATTTGTAATCATCTATATTTCCTATATTACCATTCCATTTTTTAACTAGACATTATCACTAGAGTATACATATATTATAAACGTTTAATTAAATTTATTTTATTTATTGTATTATTTATATTCATTTATTGATTTTGGGCAAGAACTATGCCTAAAAAGGCATTGTTTCATCCCAAGCATTATTGTATTAGTCCCAAGGCTTCTTAGAACTAAAAACTACACTGAAAAGGGGCAATGTAGATGGAGACAGAGGTAAAACATTGTAGGAAGAAGGAAGGAGATCGAGAACACAAAAAAGAGAATCTATTAATTCTCCTACTAACAATTATATTTATTACTAATCCCACTTATCCATTATTTTGTGAATTTTAAATTCACTCCTACCTACTCTCACCTACCCCCAGTTTCTCCTACAAATCATATTTCTAATCACTATCTAATATCCTTCTAATGGATAAGTGGGATTAGATAGTGATTAGAAATATGAAGGTAAAATTGTTTCTACACCTTTAGCTGGCCATTTCAAGTTGAGTAAGACACAGTCTCCTAAGTCACAAGAGGAGAAAGATTATATGGCAAAGGTGTCATATGCTTCAACTATGGGTAGTTTAATGTATGCTATGATTTCCACTCATCTAGACATTAGATAGTGATTAGAAATATGAAGGTAAAAGTGTTTCTACACCTTTAGCTGGCCATTTCAAGTTGCGTAAGACACAATCTCCTAAGTCACAAGAGGAGAAAGATTCTATGGCAAAGGTGTCATATGCTTCAACTATGGGTAGTCTAATGTATGCTATGATTTGCACTCAGTTGCTACGGATAGCTTGTAGATGAAACCTTCAGTGACTACGAGCCAACTGTAGAAGAAACCTGTAGTTGTTACGGACAACCTGTAGGTGAAGACTGCAGTTGCTACAGACAACCTGTAGAAGAAACCTACAGTTGTTGCGGGCAACTTGTAGGTGAAGACTGTAGTTGTTACAGGTAACCTAAAAATAAAAAGCCTACAACTTGATCGGTGCTACGTGCTTGTATATATAAGTGTTGTTATAAATTGATAGGAATATGTTAATGTCAAATATCAGTCCTAATGTTGTGGATCGATATAAGCATTTTGTGGTCATGGTTACATTGGTCGTGGATCTGTGTTGGTAGGGCCATGAAGGTTTATTGTTAATGATGATCTTGTAGGCATTGATTGAATGTAGGAGAAATTTGAGGATGATCAGATGATGATTTATCAATAGCCCATGCATCACTGTCATAGTCGTATGACTATTTAAAGTAGTTCAATATCTGTAAAATATTGTAACCTCATGAAGTTGTAACAGATTTGTACTTCTTTATAATGCAAAGAAGTTGTAATAGATTGTAACAGAAGGAAGTTTTAATAGATTTGTACTTCTTTATTCTGTAAAGAAGTTGTAACAGATTGTAACTGGACGAAGTTAGATCAGATTTTGTACTTCCTTATTTTTAGTGATCATCCCTTTAAAGTGGGAAAAGAGGAAGAACAATTATGTAGTTGTCAATTGTAGATTAAAAAAAGTGAGAATGCAACTGCGTAGTAATTGACAAAAAGAAAATTATCTTCTAGAAAAAGGTGTTGTCAGAGTGCTCTGATACAGAGACTGAGTGGCAGGGAGTGCTAGGCACTTGTATAAATTCTTTTGAAAGTTTGAATAGAAGAATCACTAAGTTTCTTGGTGGATGTAACCCAATATTTGGGTGAACCATATTAAATACCGTGTCAGTATTTTTATATGTTGTTTTTCAGCATCTCTTGTTTCACTATTTTTTGCATGTATTTATTATTCCATATTTATTTGTTTAACTTGCAAGTACACGTTTAGATTATTTTTAATCTATGGGTTACAAAGTAGATTTTGATACAAATTTGTAAACTCAATTATTCGGATCTGGGCAATTGAGTAATACTGCATGTAATAAAATCTTGAAACTTTTTGTATTTAACCCAACAAAGAAATCTATTAAATCCATGCTAATCTAATCCTTGAATCCATCGTCAATATCCTTGATCATGTCAACATAATGTCAAAAATCTGAGTCTAAAGTAATCTCAATCCAATCCTCTTATCTTGCATTTGCTTGATCTTGGTTTGAAGCATTTAGTTTTGGGATTAGAGTGCTAGTTTGAATGATTTATTCATCTATTCCTATTTAATTCTAATGAATCTTTATCTTGCTTAGGTAGTTTGATATTTTGGGTTTAAATTGCATGATTTAATCCATTGTGCTCAAAATTCCTACTACATTTTTGACTTATCTAAAACCAATCCAAATGCTTCAAATATTCCTATTTAGAATGTCTAAAAATCAAAATATCATCCAAATAAACAACCATAAGCTTAAATATGAATTGCTTTAGCACCTCATTCATGAACCTTGTGAATGTACTTGGAGCATTTTAAACATGAATGACATAACCAACCATTCATGCAACCCATCATTTGTCTTGAGTGTGGTTTCCCATTCATCACCTTCGCTTGTTTGAATTTGGTGATACCCACTCTTTAAATCTATGTTGTTGAGGAATTTGGCTCTGCATAAATTATCCATTAAATCATCCATCCTTGATAATATAAACTTATACTTGATGGTGATCTTGTTTATTTCCTTTGAAGTCATACACATTCTCCATTCTCCATCATTTTTGTTTGATAATACAGTTAGAATTGCTAATGTGTTCAAACTCTCTAAGATCAAGATTTTATTTAGAAACTCTTGCTCCTATCTTTTATCTCTTCATTGTCCATTTGGGTCAGCATACAAACTACCTTTTTTGGAAAGCCTACCCCCAACACTAGATCTGTATGATTGCTAATGCTTCTCATCTATGGTAATTCACTAGGAAAATCATTCGTCTCAATATCAACATACTCTTCCAATAAATTTTGAATTTATATGAGAAGATCACTTACCTAAGTGTCTATCACAACTGATATATGTTTTACAACCAAAGTGAAGTATGCCTCCTCTTACTTTAATTTTTTCCAAAAGTCTTTGCTTGAAACGATCATCACCTTTGAACTATTGTCCACTTATTCTCTATTATCCTTCAATAGACTCAAGGTGATTTTTTTTCCATCTTTCACAAAAGTGTAAGTGTTTACAAGGCCAGGATGGGGTGGTTGTGGTGGTGGTGGGAAATTTTTCCTTTGAGAAGAAGAACAACCTGCAAAACGGACTTAAAATCACTAAGATGGAAAATAAAATAAATATAAAATTAGATTAGCATATAGTTAAAAAAAAAAACAAAACAAAAAAAACTTAGTTTTATTTAGTGCACCTTACACTTGTTGTAGTTAAATTCTAAAAGGTCTACCAGACCCCCCTGGTGTTTACAATACAAATTGTGCCACTGTATATATATAAGAGTATTAAAATATTACAATGATTAAATTATCATTTTTATTAATTCAATCAAAGAAAATATAGTGTATGTGTTTACAAGGCCAGGATGGGGTGGTGACGATGGTGGTGGGAATTTTTTCCTTTGAGAAGAAGAATGAACTACAAAATGGACTTAAAATCACTAAGATGAAAAATAAAATAAATATAATATTAAATTAGCATATAGTAAAAATAAAAAAAACTTAGTATTATTTAGCGCACCTTGCTCTTACTATTGTAGTTGAATTCTGAAAGGTCTGTCAGACCCCCTTGATGTTTGCAATACATTGTGTCGCTATATATATAAAAGAGTATTAAAATACTACAATGATAAAATTGTCATTTTTGTTAATTCAATCAAAGCAAAGATAGTTTATGAAGTTATACTGACAACATGAGTGGAAGGATGTATTGGAGGAATTGAACTCCGCATGCATTTTATTCTTACCAATTGTTGTCTGGGCACCTGTGGAGATGATTTTGTATCTTCCTCCATGTCTGTTTCCACCATGGTCTCAGGGGGTTAACATCCCTTAATTTTTGCATTTCTTATGGTAATTGTTTCATTTAATTTTCTTTGCAAGGAATAACCAAAATATTTTTAAATTACCAAGATCATTATTTATATAATTATTTGAAAACAATTATAGTACCAAGTTCAAACTACAATCCAAACTAACCTCCTAACGTTCAAGGGAGAGTGTGTTGACAAACATTGTGGGATTGAGAGTAGATGGAACAATCATTGCTTGCAAATCAAAAAATGTCTCATGGTACAATGCAATGATATAATTACAACACGAAAGCTAAGAATTTTCATTGCGCAAAGCAAAGTTCAAATCATCTTTAATTCTATTGAAAATAAAAATGCAACAGTCACACGGTTGAGCACTGAGAGTACAAAGAATATAGACAAGAGTGATCCGTAAACTCCACTGATTCAAACTCAAAGTGAAGTTCAAAATATGAATACTGAATTTTCTCAAAATTGATACAAATTCTCAAAAAACTCATAAGAACTTGCAAAATGTTTTGGCATAAATCATTCTCGGTTATTGAACCGATTTTTTAATAACGTTGTGTTATAATTGTCATAATGAAAATTACTTGCATGAGTTCATTTACTAATTAAACCAAATCAGCAAACTGAAACAAAATCATGCATCAAAATGACAAATTACCAAGAAACACAAAACGTGATAACGGAGTTCGGCTCAACAAATGATGCCTACATTTTCGGGTTCTCCAAAGGAGTGGACCGTTTCCATTAAGGGCATTTCAACAACTTGGAAACAATAAACAACTTCCCTGCAAGTTGATCTCTCAATACAAAATTCACCTTCACCATGACTGATAATCAAGCACGGCACCTTCGAATTTCGTCAGTCTTCACACCTACAAAGTTGCTCCAAAAGTCCTAAAAATCTTCTTTATGGACTTAAAAATACTCTTCCAATATGAAAATTGGATAAAAAGAGCATTAAGACTGAATGTTATGGCCGAAAAATAGATAAAAATCCATTATCTAAGCTTTCCCAAAGCTTTTACAAAGTCTTGGCCTTTAAAAATAAAAAACACAATCCAGAACCTGTTTAAAACAAATACAGATTCATGCTTTTATAATTAGTTGCAAGCCTGTGGCATAGTGGCTAAGTCTCCTATCTTTTTGCCACAAGGTTAGGGGTTCAAAACTGGCCGCCCACCTTTCCAGGTGCCTTGACTGATTTTGAACTTGTCTTCCCTCCATTTTAGGTGCCTTAGACTTTGAAATTTTCCTTGGGTGGCGTGATAGACATGGAAAGGTGGCATGGCATGATTGAAAATTTCAAATAACATGTGATAAATAACACCTAACCAAAATTTTGCCCCTAATTATTTGCCACGTGTCAAATGAAGATTGGTCCACTTGGCATTCTGCAACTGTGCCACGTCATTTTACGACACCAAATTTTTACTTGTCAAACCAAAACTTCAGCGGCCTATAACTTTTGCATATGGTGTCCGTTTTGCAAACCGAAAAAGCGTCAGAAAGCTCTCGACGAGCTCTACGCTGTGCAATCATTTTTATCAGAATATGGAACTTTTATTTTTTTTCAAAAATGGAGAGATCCACCTGGATCAAACCTCCCCACTAAGCACTTTTGGACCCCAAAAGCGTGGTCTCCATTAAAATGCTTCTGCATCACTGTAACATATCATAGTAACGATTCAAATTTCAAACTGAATCCTTGAAATGTCAATGAAAAACAAATATCTAACCATTGCCACATTGTGGATAGAAACACACTGCTTGCTCAAATGTTGCATCTCAAAAACGGTGCATCTGCGAATCACTGCAAATTGTTCACCAAGTGCAATTGCAAACCAATTTGTTAGTGTAATAATTTTACACACTATTTGTAACCACAATTGACAGTTACAATAAAATGCCCAAAAATGAATAAGGGTCTTATTGAATGTGCAAATATCATGCATGGCTACAAATAGTTTGTATAATTAGTACAATTACAAACGGTGCCCATAAAGGGTCTTATAAGCCTCTATTTGCACAATATAAAAGACAACATATAAACTACATTGCAAATTTCTCAAAATAGACATACTACTCATGTCCCTATAAACTGCATATACTGTTGTCAAGGTTTAAAAATGAAGTTTCAAAATCCCAAACATGAGAAAATATTCCAAGTATGTTAAACCTGTCCCTTGGTTGTTCTCTATGGGCCACTCCAATAAACCATATCAACATTCAAAGCATGGGTAATGTCCTTTATCATCACCTATCAAGGATCCCAATACATGAATGCATTATCAATCCACTAATCATGACAACATGAATGCCAAAATTGTTTACCAACCCTCTTAATCCAATTTCCCTGATTAGTTGGTGAGATTTCTTTAGTGGATTTAATAACATTTGTATGAGTTGATTTAACTTCATTACTTACCTTATTGATAGGTTTATGGACCATCTTAATCTTACCATTTCTAAGATGGTGTGATGGTTGAAGTCTCCAACACTTTTCAACCTGATGTCCACTTCTGTTACAATGAGTAAAAAACCTTTTGTCCACTCTATTGGAAAACATATTCTTATTGCTACTCTCAAAACTCTGTCTAGGAGAATAGTCTTTCAAAATCTTTCCTAACAAAGATTTACGTTTCCAACATTTGGCTACACAATGATTAGACAATCCACAAAAATTGCATGGATAAACGTGCCACAAATTTTGTGTACCATAATCAAAAGGAACATTGGAATATTTATGTTGTCTCGTAGAATTAGAATCAACATGATTGCAAGTGTGGCGAAAAGAATATGTTTTACCTTCCATCCAAGAGGATTTACAATTCTCTATAACACACCTTGCTTCTGCTTTCTCAGAGCATTCACTTGTTTCATTCTGAATACCAGATCTATATCCTAACCCTGCACGATTAGGCTTATTAAATCCCATTTTAACAAGTAATTTTAAACCTATTCCTTTTGTATATTGTTCAAATTTACCAAAATCATTGTTACTAGATTCTTCATGGGAAGGAAAATCAATTGATGACTTACATGCACTTACAATGTTTTCATCCGTCATAGTGCTTGCATCTATAGTGGAAGGCAAATCCTTCACTTGTCCACCATTTTGTAGTTTTTCCATGAGCTCATCCTTGGCTCGTAACTCCATTTTGAAACGGGCAATCTCCTCATCCAAGGAGTACAATCTTGCTCTCAGGAAAGCATTCTCTTCCTGGATTTGTTGGTTATATGCTTCAAGCTCATCAACCTTGGCTCTGTTTGATAACTTGCCCATTGCACTTGTTGAATCACAAAAATTGAAACAAATGCCGAAATAGAAGCAAAAACAACAACCAACTGTTAAATCCCATTGATCCACTGCTTTGATACGAACTTGATCCGTAAATTCCACTGATTCAAACTCAAAGTGAAGTTCAAAATACGAATACTGAATTTTCTCAAAATTGATACAAATTCTCAAAAAACTCATAAGAACTTGCAAATTGTTTTGTCATAAATCATTCTCGGTTATTGAACCAGTTTTTTAATAACATTGTGTTATAATTGTCATAATGAAAATTACTTGCATGAGTTCATTTACTAATTAAACCAAATCAGGAAACTGAAACAAAATCATGCATCAAAATGACAAATTACCAAGAAACACGAAACGTGATAACGGAGTTCGGCTCAACAAATGATGCCTACATCTCCGGGTTCTCCAAAGGAGTGGACCGTTTCCATTAAGGGCATTTCAACAACTTGAAAACAATAAACAACTTTCCTGCAAGTTGATCTCTCAATACAAAATTCACCTTCACCGTGACTGATAATCAAGCCCGGCACTTTCGAATTCCGTGAGTCTTCACACCTGCAAAGTTGCTCCAAAAGTCCTAAAAATCTCCTCTATGGGCTTAAAAATACTCTTCCAATATGCAAATTGGATAAAACGAGCATTAAGACTGAGTGTTATGGCCGGAAAATAGATAAAAATCCATTACCTAAGCTTTCCCAAAGCTTTTACAAAGTCTCGGCCTTTAAAAATTAAAAACACAGTCAAGAACATGTTTAAAACAAATACAGATTCGTGCTTTTATAATCAGTTGCAAACCTGTGGTGTAGTGGCTAAGTCTCCTATCCTTTTGCCACAAGGTTAGGAGTTCAAAACTGGCCGCCCACCTTTCTAGGCGCCTTGATTGATTTTGAACTTGTCTTCCCTCCATTTTAGGTGCCTTGGACTTTGAAATTTTCCTTTAGTGGCGTGATAGACATGGCAAGGTGGCGTGGCATGATTGAAAATTTCAAATAACATGTGATAAATAACACCTAACCAAAATTTTGCCCCCTAATTATTTGTCACATATCAAATGGAGATTGGTCCACTGGGCATTCCACAACTGTGCCACGTCATTTTACGACACCAAATTTTTACTTGTCGAACCAAAACTTCAGCGGCCTATAACTTTTGCATACGGTGTCCGTTTTGCAAACCGCAAAAAGCGTCGGAAAGCTCTCGACGAGATCTACACTGTGCAATCATTTTTATCAGAATACAAAACTTTTATTTTTTTTCAAAAATGGAGAGATCCACCTGGATCAAAGAGCCCAGAATGGAATGTTTGATGGTCTACCATGAAAAACAATTTTTGCTTAAAAAAGTTTAAGCATTCCCAACAGAAAAGGATTTTTCACACATTCAACTCTCACCCCGTTTTATCGCGACATTGAGGATTTGTAAAAAGAAAAAAGAAGTAAGAAGAACTAACAAAAGTAAAACTAGTCAAAATATTGATTAATTATAAATTTCAAAATGTCATACCACTTAGTTGTAGTGCATAATGGGACTCCAAATATTTTTTGTTGTCATCATTCAGAAAGATCTTTGTTGTGACCAGGGCCTCATTCTTGTAAGGTAGACTTGTCAGTCTCTGAATATCCTTTGGACGGATTCCAAATGAAACATTACGGGAACTCAAGCTCATCTGAAATGAGGAGGAAGAAGTATCGTAGCTTTGCAATAGAAAATTGAGCAAACGAACATCTTTTTCATATTGCAGTATGTAAATAATTCAATTGAACTTGCAAGGCTCCACCCACTCGTTGTATGTGTCTTCTAGCTACAGAAGCCTTTGTATGATTGTGCACGTTAAATTTTGGAAAGTGAGTTTGGTGTTTCCCTTTGTGCCTACGCTTACACCTACATTGGACGAGGTTTGGGAAATGGAAGCCATAGGTGCTAAGTTTATACCAGGATGAAAAATAGGTTTGTGGAAGTCAAGAGGATGGAGAGCAAGAATGAAAAGAGAGCAAGAAATGGGAAAAAGGTGCAAAATGAGGTGAGATTGGCATTTTTATAGGCATCTGGTAAGATAAGGGCGAACGTCCGTACAACAAATTTTTATCCCTGAGATCCAGGTCCTTTGCCACATTCCATAATCTCTCTAACGAGACCTTCATGTGTAGGTTTTGTGTTTCCTCATCCAAAAAATCCGAAAATGACTTACTAACTGACACAACATCGATGGCACACCTTTTTCTCCCTATTCGCACCTTCACCTTCTTCATCACCACTCATTTTTGCACCTCCTACCCTACCATCAACGTAATTATAAATACCAATATCTTTAAATACTAACAAACACCAAGACAAAGCGACGAATAATAACTTTAAAATCCTATACCTTCAAAAGTTAATTCTTTCAGCTACACATCTTAATTATTTGCAAAATAAATACAATTGACTTCACCAAAATATTAAAGCTTAAACCATCATTTCAACATCCTCCCCACGCTTTTAATGATTACAAAGTGTAAAGGATATATAAACTCACATATAATCACATGTGATGTATACTTTGTACAAAGATGAGCTATGTTTACCAAAAAAAAAAATTATTTAAGAAAAAGAATCAAAATACTCAAAGGCCTCTCATAGGTAAAAAAAAAAAACAAAGACATGTTTCTATCATAAAATATGCGGTGCATTATATTTCAAAGATACCTTGTCTAGCTAAATATCCTCTCAATTAAATACCAAAAATAAATGAATTAACTTTGTATGAACTTTGTGTCCAATGGTGCAATCGTAAATAATAATTTAATCTAACTTTTCATTCATTTTATTTTATTTTATTTTTTATTTTATTTTATTTTTTTGGTATTATAGGAATTTTAAATCTAGAGGCGGCCGACAAAAGAAGAGTCTATTTCAAATTTCTGGCAACATTTCTCGTTTTTCAAGATAATAATATATTCTAATAAAAATAATATTTTAATTTTTTTTCAAAATAATAATATATTTCAATTTTTTTTATTTATTCATCAAAACATAAATCTTTTTAGATATAATTTGGGAAAATAATACTTTAAAAGATTTCGATGGTATGGATGCCTCTAATCATAACTGCTTAACCAAAAAGTTTACTGAATTAAATATACACTTACACAGAGTTGTTAAGAATTGCAATCCACTATATGTTTATCTCCTAAAACATTCCATGTAGTTCAGTGAACCCAGATATGCTTGAAGCATTACCAAAAAAAAATTTAATGAACAACTTATCAGAATTATTTTTCAAGAACATGTTCATCAAGTCGAGATCTCAGGGATAGAAATTGTCTCAAAAATATTGAGAGTTCTAGATGCCCTTTCACGGGAACTACTAGGCCATATCACAAAACAAGGACTAATTCACTTACAGTCCTAAATTAAAAACATACAAATCACCATATCCAGTCATTTACATGAGCAAAACACTTTCAGTTTACATTCTCCAATGAGAAGTTTGACAGAACCCCAAATGGGAAAAGCTAATCTTTCTTGGTGGATTTATTGATGAGGGACTTGTGAATGTGAGGGATGACACCTCCACCAGCGATGGTACCCTTTATCAAAGTGTCAAGCTCTTCATCTCCACGAATGGCAAGCTGCAGATGCCTGGGAGTGATACGTTTCACCTTCAGATCTTTACTTGCATTTCCTGCCAATTCCAGCACTTCTGCAGTCAGATACTCCAATATGGCTGCTGAATATACTGCTGCTGTTGCCCCCACCCTTCCATTTGCAGACACTCTAGATTTCAACATGCGGTGAATACGCCCAACGGGAAACTGCATTGCAAACACACAATTCAATCAAAATACAGGTATAGCATTCCTATTTATGCCGCCACAATTCTATATATGTCTTACAACTTTAAAGCTTTCAGCCATTGCATTCCTTCGATATGATACATTACCAATAAAAACAGTGCATTGCCAATAAAAACTCTTCCTAAAAGTCATTCCTCCAATTATACTCAACTTTTGACACGGACTAAAATTTCTTGTAGATAGAAATGGAAAACATAATTTTCAAAGAATGTGCATGTCTGTCAAGGAAGAAAACGCAGGACC
Organism: Torreya grandis; assembly: GCA_037957365.1. NCBI lineage: Eukaryota > Viridiplantae > Streptophyta > Pinopsida > Cupressales > Taxaceae > Torreya > Torreya grandis. Next base: position 4,891,979 of record JARHVA010000335.1, on the reverse strand, counting down.
TTGCAGATAAATTTGACAGGTAGAAAACTAGCTGGCTATTTTTTTAACCTTACAAAAGCACTCTGCAACTTACAAAAATCCATAAAATATTTATTAATTTTTCGATCTCAGAACAGGTATAACAGTTTTCCTACTTGAAATACTTGCCTATTTCCAACTGACCAATTTTCAGAATATAAATTCCTAAAACACTGTAATTTGTCTACAGAATTAACTTTTACAATACTATCTGTTTCCTTCCTGGTAGTACAATTCTCAGCCAAAGAGAATGACATTTAGAATTATCATTTTGCTTCTACTCTCCTATACCAGCTTGACTGATATTGATGAAGTTACGTCTGTAACCAAATCCTATAAGAAAGGATTTAAGAAAAAGAAAATTTTCACATAGATAATTCCAAACCATCCATGAATCTAAGGGCTTCCTCTATTCTAACTCACTCGCATAAATCTTTTCTTGAAAATCGCCATCAAACACAAGACCATTCACTAGCACAATAAAGATTGCTATGCTGAACCATAGCCCTTTACAGAGGAAGTAACAATATTTCAATCTTCAATGTGTTAGTGAATGGTCTTGATTGTATTAGTGATTTCTCTAGAATTAACTTGCTTGCTGCTGAAATGAAACAGATAGGAATTGTCCCAAACCAAATAAAAGAATAATAAAAGGTTTATGTAACTCAGGTCCAGATAAAGAACAGGTGCTTTTGAACAAAAAATAGTCATGCTCATTGTTTATCTCATATTACTACATATAATACCCTAATTAATGGTCTCTGCAAGGTATGTAGAGTACATGAAGCCACTAGAACAAAAAGATTTCTTAGAAAAGAGTGATAAACATAATTATATCCTTTATCCTTGTCTTTTTCTCCAAAATAGAATGTACCTTAAAATAGTAAAAATCTTATAGCTTCCCAACAAAAGGTAATTCTTGTACAAACACTAAAGTAACTTGGTGTTAACACTAATCGAAGAAGCATGGTCCTCCTTCAATTATAGACAGCACAGACCAGGCATGTAATTTGTAACAGTTCAGTCAATATTTTGCTATTAATGAATGAATGCAAGGACTGTATGCATTTGCTAAAGTAATTTGATCTTAACACTAATTTAAGAAACATGCTCCAACACAGTCAATCTTTTGTTCTTAATGAATGGATGCAAGGGCTTTACACATTTCCCAGTTCATAATTATACTTCAGCCAGGTGTTATTCAAGAAAAGAGCATCCCTTATTCTGGAGCATAGGGATATCTCTCCACCTTCCCAAAACAATGCAACACTCGAGACATCTTACTACAATGCCTTTAATGATGGATAGGCATTGCAAGGCAGGCATGTCAAGTTTTCTATGCACGTGGCATAAAACCCACAATACTGATTGACAATAGATTGGTCTCTACGTCTTCTGACAAGATGAATACTTCTCCACATTACATCAGTACCTACAAGCATTAGCTAAGCACTGCATATTCTATTTGTCAACTTATGACAAAAAAATTATTTGTCTCCCAACAAAAGAATCATAGGTTCATCCCTTCTCTTCTATTTTTTATACTTCAGAATGTTTCTACAGAAGAAAAACAGAGCAACAAAGTGCAACAATAATCTACAAAAAAACCATCATAGCATGAAGAAAAAACTTTAGAAATCAGAAAAATCCACAAGGAAAGAACTAAATTCAGGGTAAATAGACGTTATGTCCTAAAATAATTTGTCCAGATCTCTTCCCTTCTGCCCTCCTATCTACCAAACTCGGAAAAGCCTTCAACTACAGCTGCCAATACAATGCAATTCTACAAGGCCACCTTACATAGCAACATTTAATCTAACAGTGACTTACATCAACATGTAGGGAAAAAGGGAAAGAAAAATACTCTTTCTAGTACCAATGGCAAAAAGCAGTCATTATCACCAGGGTGGCAGGAAATAAAATCAGATGGAAAACTGTGCTAAAAAAGGTTTTGGGTTCAAGGGAAGATTTAAATGAAAAGGAGATATTGTACAGGGTAAAATCAATGAGGTGTTATAAGATTCTTACTACTACGGTACATGCAGAAAACAAGGAGGTATGCAGAGTACTTATGTTTGTAACACTTACTTAGCCAAGTATAATCCTGAAAGGCGCCTTAGACAAAGCAAAAGACTTTTCCTGTTTATAAGAAAGGTAGCCATTACAGTTACACACATGAGAAAGGGAACAACTGGGTAGGTGCTTCGCCATGTCCTAATGATATGATGACATTTTCAAACAAGAACAAGCTCACAGTGGGGGGAACCTAGAAGGATACACCATAAGCCAACAAAGGCTAACCAAAAAACACAAACAATTTTCAAGATATGGGTCTTTCAGAACAAGAGTCATAAAACTATATATATGTGGAATCTAATCAACAGAGAGCATGATGTGCAGTGAAAACAAGTAGAAACCTGGAGGCCTGCACGAGATGAGCGGGAGATGGGCTTCTTCTTGTCAGCCTTGTCATTACCATTGGACTTGTTTTTATTAATAGCAGCAGCAGCAGAAGCAGCAGCAGGGGTGGAAGATTTGCCGGTGAGCAAACCTTTGGCACCTTTTCCGGCAACCATTGTCCCTGCCTGATACTTTCTTTCACTTCACTTCAACAAACTTTCAGGGGTAGATGTAGGACTGTTTGTCGAAGATCTGTCGCCTTGTGATCTCTTCCAGAGGATCTCTTCCAGATCCTGTGTCACACCCAACACCCAGTCGCTAGGCTTGTAACAAATTGGACAAATGGGTACAGAAATTTCAAAGAATAAAAGCATGAAAACCAACATAACATGGTGGAGGAAACCTATAAAGTTTGCTTGTCCATGGGAAAAAAAGAAGAGAAACAGGAGAAAAAGATGATTGAGGGCAAGGGAAAAGTACCTGTGCGAGTGAGTTGTGGTGAAAGGGATTTGGAGGTGGTGGAACTGGATGGATGCGCTGATTCTTCTCTTCCACCGCTGTGACTTCACTAATGAAATGGAATGGCTTTGTATTATTCTTTGTGTGGATATGCATGTTAAGGTGGGTGGGGTATTTATAGTGCGGAAATCGAATTGGCACCACCGTGGACAAGGTCTTAACGTACTTTCACCCAAGCAACTCCCTCCACAAATTTTTACCCCGCTGCTTCCTTTTTTTTTTATTGGTCTGTAAATTTTTATTTTATTTTTTAAGAAATTAAGGTGTCGGTATTAAGTATATGAATCTTAAAAATATTAAAGAGTGTTTAGGTGAAAGATTCCACTCTTATTGTTAAGGGTGTATTAGAAGTTGAGAGTTTAGTATATAATATTTATTTAAAATAATCATAATATGTAAGACTTAATTATTAGTATTTTAATATTTAAAGATTGATATTTCAAAGGTTAAATTTTGGTTTGTAAGTTAAAAAATATAATTTATGATAAAATTGTTTATAGTGTAAAATATATAATGAATTAGATTTTTAAATTTTAATTATAAATAATTAAAACGATATATTAAAATGGGTGAACATATATTTGTTTAATTAGTAAAGTTGTTTGGTTCACAAAGAATGTAATAAGATGAGATAGGAATTGTAACTGGAACGACTTTACTAAGATAAATACGCTTGAATTCTTAACTCTTAACTTAAAATCAATAGAAAAAATGAATAATTTTTTAAGTCCAATATAATATCCCAATATCTACATAATAAAATTAAAATGCATGATAAAACCTTTCCCCTACTACATCAAAATTGTCCTATTTCTTATTGAGGTACTCTTAAAATATTAAATATTGAAGCTTTATCCTTAATTTTTTTTATAAAAAAAAGTTAGTTTTATTTTTTAATATTATTATATTTATAATTTAATATCCACGTCAACACCAAAACACTGCAATTTACAGAGGTCAATAAATATAAGTCTGGAAACAACAAATCAAATATCCATCAATAAAATATTATTTAAAAAATTTCAATACTTTTAAAAATTAAGTATAAAGACTAAACAATATTTTATAAAAAGGTCACTTTTTATTATCCATAATCGGATTTTGTTATATTTATAGTCCGACATTTATGTTAAAAAAAAAACACGACAATTTTATACAATACTTCAAAAAAAACCTATGCATATATATTTTAAAACGCAAACCTCAAAACAACATATAGATATTTGCATTAATAAAATATTAAAAAATTATACTAAGACTACTTACAATGCATTAATTTTAAGCTTAAAAGGATCCAAAAGGTATGGTATTATGGATGGTTTATTCAACTTTTAAAGTTGTCATTATCATTGGATTCCACGTGTGTTTGATCCTACCCCAAATTGTTGTGTTTCTAATATGGTTAAAAAGTGGGATTCTTACCCAGGTTTGAAAATTATTTGTATTTATAAGTTAATTTATTTGTTTATATATAATTAATTTAATTTAAATTGAGTGATATTAATATTTTGAATTTTGATTTTTTTAAAGATAGTTTTGGTCTTTTTGTTTGGATCGTATTATATGGTAATATAATTTTTCTTTTTTCCTTTATAAAATGGATGGAACTCATTTACGCTTTTTAATTTTTTTGGATTTCAAATTCACTTATAAATAAGTATATGTTATGAATTATTTACATATATAAGTACGAATCTAAGGTGTTTGATAAGGCACTTATAAATTTTAATTTTATTATAGAAACTTGTTTGGCATAGAATATGTCATTATCTTTTGTGAGATTTGAACTCGAATAACTTGTAAATGTAAGTCCATACCAAAAGATCAAACCGGGTTGCTTGGTAAGGCACTTACAAATTTTGAGAGATATATTTGTGATTCACAAGTTCCCAATGATTTTATTGTTATATTACATGGGCCTTGATTGTTAGAGAGTTAATTATTAGACACTGGCAACCCAAACCAAACCACAATCTATTTTCCTTGTAATCTAAATCAGAGATTCAACTATTGCAAGTTCACATTAATCATTGTGTGCAAATTAAGGCTAAGTGAAGGGTAAAACTAGGTGAGAAAACCTATAAAGTTAGATCTTTGTTGCAAACACTTTGTTAGGAGTGGAAGTTTATGCTCCAGACACCTACGAGGAGCAAAGTGTATAGCCCTGACAACCGCTTTTGATCACATCCAAACTTTTGGATGACAACCATCACAACTCTGAGAGCGCATTTCCAAGTTCAAAGTTTTACAATAGAGCCCCTAAAATATTATATAAAGGTATTGCATTTGTAATCATCTATATTTCTTATATTACCATTCCATTTATTAACTAGACATTATCACTATAGGATACATATATTATAAATGTTTAATTAAATTTATTTCATTTATTGTATTATTTATATCCATTTGTTGATTTTGCGCATGAACTATGCTTAAAAAGGCATTGTTTGATCCCAAGCATCACCGTATTAGTCCCAAGGCTTCTTAGAACTAAAAGTTACATTGAAAAGGGGCAATGAAGATGGAGATAGAGGCAAAATGTTGTAGGAAGAAGGAAGAAGATCGAGAACATGAAAAAGAGAATCTATTAATTCTCCTACTAACAATTCTATTTATCACTAATCCCACTTATCCATTATTTTGAGAATTTTAAATTCACTCATACCTACTCTCACCTATCTCCACTTTCTCCTACAAATCTTATTTCTAATCACTATCTAATCTCCTAATCATCATTAGTCATTCCTAGGAGAATCTAGAATTCTCCACACTCTTTAGAGAATTCCTCTCTAGAATTTTCCAAGGAATTTTATATTCCTTAGAAATTCCTCATCCTCTCCTATATAAACAAACATATCTCTATGCAAACTAAGAGCTTCATTGATAAAATCTTTCATGCCATTATCTTATCAAAATAAATCAGCCAATCCTTGTCCAAATCTTGTGCAAGTCTTGAGTCGCAAGTCAATCTAACATTCAAGCTATCAAGTGTAATCATTTTTGTCAAATTTGGGGCACATCATTCACATTTAGAGGTAAATTGGTTTCTAGATTAAGGTATATTTACTTTATTTCAATTTTTTTTTAAAAAAATTTAAATTACTTACCTTGCCCAATCATGAGTATTTAGTTTGAATTTAGATTGATGATCAGTGATTGGGCATGTTATTCATTGTCTTTGGCATTTGAATCTTAATTCTAAATTTTACCTAATACATAAATCGTGACTATAGTGGGAGCACTCCTTTAATTTAACTTTCTTGAGATTCTAGTGTATGAGATTGAGTTTGTAGGACAAAGTTAACGAAGAATTTGAGGCCAGAGTTCCTAAAATCATACAATTTTCACTTTCAAATTGAAATTACAACTTCATCTTCTGTAAACATGACTTTGTGACTAACCACCACGACATCATCCTAAACCATTGCCAATGACTGTTATGGTCTGCCTTTTACAATATTGTGTTTTGTGATCTACAAGTTTATCTTTGTAATCTATAATTTTGATAATTATAATAACAATTTTATGCTTTTGGCTCTTTGCTTTTATAGGTGCAAATTTGAAACTATATAGACACGATAATGGTGTGTGGAACCACGACATTGTTCACACAAGGCATGACATTGACCCATTTACCCTGTAGACCAAACTTCAATCTATTTACTAGGAATGAACCTGCAGTGCTTACTCGTGGCATTGTATTGCAGAACCATGACATCAGTTGTCCCAGTTATGACATTGCATCAACCTATGTTTTTCTATCTTACACACAAAGCCTTAAACCGATTTATTTCATTCGTTGTCCTCTTTTGGGCGTCCAGGGATTTGATTTTCATCTTTATAATAACAATTATTCTAACATAATCATAAGATAAATCGCCAGACCTTTTGTTTTCTTTAAATATTTTAATAATTTTGGTTAAACAATCATCAGTTAAAGTGTTTTTGAAGTGATAAGACATCACAACACAGAGGTGACCTTAGTTGTATCAACTATTAGAGAATCATGTACAAATTTTGTCTCTGATTTGACTAATACAACCTTGTAGTTGCATAGCCGGGACATTATAAATGATGTCTACAACATTATTGTTATAGTATGCGAAATCATCTTGTCTATGTTCAAAGGTGCGAACTCACAGCTGTGTAACTATGATATTTCAAAGTAGAAGTGTGGCATTGTTAAATCTAAACACAGTTTCATTTAGGTAAAATTTCATGTTTTGTATTTCAATTTTGTGCCTCTATTTATATGAGTTCATTCACCTAAAACATGACATTAACTTTCTATGCTGCAAATTTATTTTCTGACTATTTTTATCTAACCCTATCTTTTAGCTATCTCACATCTATGCAACTACAACATTGGACTGTGTAAATGCAACATTACCTCTCTGATATAAGATTTTACTATCTAACTATGTTTTTTTTCAGATTTAACTTTTTTTGAAAAATCTAAATTTTAAACTTTACTATTTAACTGTGTTTTTGCAAATTTAAGTTTTTTTAAAATTCTAAAATTTATGTTTTTTTTTGGTAAAATTCATTGTCACTCTTGGCTTGTATAAAATCAATTTTGTTTTCTAATGATTTTTTTAGGTTACCTTCGAAGAAGCCAATCTAAAAACTATTATCCTTTATCTTGCAGACCATTTGTCAAAGAATTGGCATTTTGAAACCACTCTGATATATTTTATTTTCACATTTTAATAGCGGTTAATTAATTAACTTGCTTATTTGTTTAAATTTCAATTAATTTAGCATACTTTTTGGTTGCTTATTTGTCACATGGCGTTATGATGGCATATAAGTGATTCTTAGGGATCATAAAATGTCAATAAACCTCTCATTTTTATTTTTTAGGAGAAATGTGACATGGAATCAATACCCACACACTTGCCATAGCCTTAGGGGGGTTGTGACATGGATTTCATCACCACACATAAGACCACACTCCATATTCTAGTAGAGTATAAATATTAAGAACAACTATCACTAAGCTAAGCATAACTCCCCATGTAGGATTCCATGAAGTGAGGAGGTAACACTCTAACATTGAGGCGTCAAACAACACCTTACATGAGCATAGGCCCCACATATCGAAAGGTGTTTAAGGTACTCCCTTAGAGATCCTATCAAAGTTAGAATAAGACCCCTCAATCGCAATAGGCATCCAAGGCAAGGAAAATAACATTCTCGAAGATTACTCACTAGGTACGAATGATGAGAGATCAATCTAGTGACCTCTCATCATGAGTCATTCAATGGAATGGGTGTCAAGTTACACTCTCGTGTTAATCACTAGCATAGGTTTGTGGGTTGCTTGTTATTATTTGTGTGTTATTGAGGCCAATATTATTTACAAACATTAAATACATACACACAAACTGTTACCTAGTCAAAACCCAATTCTAAGTCAAATCTAATCATTGGTCCAATCTTCACCAATCCACCATCATTATCTGATCACATCTTATCCTAATCATAACCTTATCACTCATCATCATCTCGACCTATCTTTCCCTTGTCAAAACATTCTCCTCTCATCTCATCCTAGTCCAACCCTATCATACATCCTCATGTCTAAGCTTGCCTTAATCATCATCTAATCTTGTCTCAATCAAAACTATATCACTCATCATCTTCTCTGATTCCCCCTTTGTCAAATCCATCTACATCCTAGGAACCCTTGTCCATTAGCCAAAACACATTTGAGTAAACTCATTTAAACCATCATCTTAAGCTAGTCCTTATCAAATTTCACTTTGATTTGGGATAGCCTCTCTTAGTTGACATTCGGTCTAGACCTGTGACTCTATTGGTTTAAACCTAGACTTGTCATCTTATATCCTATCATTTTTCCAATTTGAACTTGGCACCCATCATTACTGCATCATTATCATGTTACTCTACTAGTTTTAAACCTGACACCCATGTTACTTTACTAGTACCCATCATTTGCCAATTTTGGTACCCAGCATCCTCTTATTATCACCCATCATTCTGCTAGTTTGACTCCAGCAATTATCATCATCCACATCAATAATAAATATTGTCTAACCTAGTCAAAACTTAAGGAATCATACCTTATTGTTATTTTTCATCTAACTTCATCATACTAGATCCAATATTATAGACTCCTTGTTCAAAGTCATACCTTGTCATAACCCTAGTGTTTTGACCTTTTAGTACTTCGTAAATGTAAATCCTATGTTTGTTAAAGAGTCAAGTATAGTATATCAGGGTAATAATATGCAATAAATATAATCACTAATTTGTTATATAATTGACTAACTTTGACCTTTCTAAAATAGCAATAAATAATGCAAGCAAGAACTCAACTAGAAAATAATTGACACAGACGATCTGACGGCTAAAAATTGAGGCAAAAACTGGTTTGAGTGTTGCAAATAGGATCATGGTGTCAAAAATTCTCTTGAATAGTATCTCCTTGATTAGATAGTATCACCCTAATTGGACATGTGGCACTAATGCCCCTATTTTGGTAGTAATGTCCTTTATGTAGGACTATCTCGAGCTTCTGAGTGCACCCATGTCTAGATCTATGAGGTTTGTTCCTGCGTGCATGAATTTTGAAACCTTTTATATTGCTTATTTTGATTTATTTTATGCGCAAACTTGAATCATCTAATTTGCTAGGGTATTTAGTTGATACAAGCTAAAAAATGTGTTTGTTAGTGGGATAGGTTAGGAATCGTCAACACCCTACTGTGATGAGAGTTGTCTACATACCAATACTCTGAAGAGGGATCAAGCCTGATGTAGTTCTCCCCACCTAAGTGCTGGTGCAAGTGCAAGTGAAGCTAGTATGATAGTTGACTTGAGTGCTTTTAATGTGATTGAGATTGAAAATCTAAGTAATTTGAGCTTAGGAATGTTGTAGATGGTAGTATGGGAAAGTAGGGTAGAATAAGGATTAATAACCTTAATTGTGCACAACTTGTTCTGGGTTTGTATATGTATTTTGCATCTAATTTTCATCTACTAGTTAAATTGCTAAAAGTCATGTATTTATATCATTCAAATGCTTATGCAGGTGATAAAAGTATTCTAGGCTGACCCTAGGCAGTCTAAGATTTGAAAAGATATTTGTTTGTGAAAAGAGAAGGCAAAGGATAATAGTGCCATTATTGGGACACTAGCACCATATGGTGCTACTATCCCAATTATGCCATTAGTGTTCAAGTGGTAGAACACTAATCACAAAGGGATAGGATGTAGGAATGAGGGTTTAGGACTACTTTAGGGATGACTAGGGATGCTTATGGCTTGCACAAAGGATAGATAAGTCTGAAAATAGGCTCTAGGATAGGTCTAGGGATAATCTAGGGATAGGCGGTCTCAATTAGGACTCTTAACACTCAAGTGTCACTTTTAGATGATCACATTTACCCCGCCTCTATTCTAGAAATGTAGAAAAAAGGGTACCTAGATTGACCTAAGAGATGAAGCCCATGAAGTTGGGTCTGAGTATGTGAACCATGTTCCAATGCATGTCCTGCAAGTGAAACATGCATAAATCAGTCCTTACTTAAGATATATCAAAAGCAAAGACAAAATTGATTAAAGAAGTAAAATTGAGTAAAGGGATAAGAGAGAGGAAAGGAATGAATACACCTCACTAGATATATGAACCAATGCATAACCCTGGTGACAACCTATGTGTGTGCATGTATATAGTGATCAATCAATGAATATCTTAGACTAAGCTGATGGCTTGCTCAATCCTCATGTGTGGATGGCTTAAGAACTCAATATAATTTTGACTCCATCATTGCCCACCCCTATTTGGTGGATCATGATCTATGAATAACTTGGATTGGACTAATGGTGTATCTAACCATCTCATTTAGGTGGCTCAAGAACTCAAGTAGGCTATGAATCCATCATTGCCTACTTATGTGTAGTAGATGCATCTAAAACTAAAACTATGTGATGTAACTAGAAATATCTAACTAGAAATGTCATCTCTATGGCCACTCGAGTATATTAGGTGGCTCTAGGACATTCGAGAATGACAACTACTATAGACGAAATAAGGAATGAAAATGTCATGTAACCTAGAATATGATGTTGAATGTATACATCATAGAGAATGACATATAATTTGTCATTCCATTTGATCAACTGATGTGTAAGTGAGCATACAAAAATAAAGTGTTGTGCACATGCCCCCAAATATGATATCTAAGTATATAAATTCTAGACTAAGTTATAATAATCTATATTTGAGTATCTAAACTATAAATGGGAATGGTCATGTCATGTATGATGCCCCCAAATTAATCAAACTGGTATGAATCCAATTTAAACTGAGTAAAACTAGTAAATATGTAACTGAAGTTGTGCAAACCTAGACTATACTGACTATACTTTTTTGGCTAATCTAGATTTTTATAAAACTGAGGCTACTAGAAAATAGCACCATATCTTGTATAGTAGCACCATGTGGTTTTAATGTCCTAATTTGGGTGATAATTTCCTACTACTTTGATATCTATGCAACTTTACTGATCTCTATGTCATTATTTTTCCACTATATTTACTTGAGTCTAAAATTTATAATCTAAGCACGTGTGCTGAAAATGTACTATGAGTGAATTGGAGGATCTCGATCTTTGTATCAAACCCATATGAATTCCCCATATTTTGAGGGGAGTTATTGAACTTGTATAATAATTTTCCTTAAAAGAAAAAAATCTCTATAAAATGTGTGTTAGCCAGAGCATATATGATATCTGCATAATAATACAATATAATGTGCATACATAACATTGGAATGTAAGATAATCTGAGTCAAATTTTGTAATGTGCGATGTATGTTATGTCTAGCATTCACAAGGATGACAAGATAGATATAACAATGTATGTAACAACAAATATGAGTAATAACTAAGTAGCTACCTAGGGGGGATAGGGCATGATGTCCATCATGACACCCAAGTAGGAAGGGGAGATGCATGAGGTCCCTCATGTCATTGAAAACTAGAGTGTGCAATAAGCAAGAGACAAGTGTCATGGCCATGATGCATACAATAAACCATACATACAACACACATAAGGCCTGCAAAGTAGGTCAAGGGGCCACAATAAAAGGGACATGGGCACATGTCACTAAATCTGAGAAAACAAAACATACAAGGACATGTTCAAATGTCCACATACACAAAAAGCAAGCAAGTTGGCTTAGATCCACATAGAAGAACATGTTCAAATGTCCACACACACAATTAGGAAGGCACACATAAGGGCATGGGCACATGTCCAAAACATACATACTATGAAAAGAAGTGGTTTAGAGCTAAAGAGCAATGGCATATTCAATTACCCTCGAATATAAGAAGCATAGAGATACAATCAATTCTAAACTAGGAAATATAGAAATGAAAGCATGCATAAACATGTAATACAAATTTGTGTAAGAGCTAAGATCTACACATGTTGAGTCTAAATTAGTAATAGCTAGAAAAAATATGAGTAAGTGTATCATGATCAACATCAAGGTATAAAAATGCTAAATCTGTGAGGTAGAATTTAGAAAGATGTAACTTGATAATTGAAATTGTGTATAAGGTGCTCCCAAATAAGTGAATGTGTCAAATGAAGAACTCATGCATCTATGTATATGCCCCCAGTGGGTAGATAATAACAAATATGGATTAGTGTAGTGGACCTAAGTCTCGTGGGAAATCTGTAAGCACTCGGCAAAAATAAGTGAATCATTTATGTATGATAAAACTGACTATACTAAGATAGCTAGCATATGTAATGTCTAGAAAATATAAGAAGTGTAAACATGGCAATACATACAATCTACAATTTTATGTTTTCTGAGTAAATATTTGAATGTTTTTGTCCTTTTTTAGAAATTTTATAATATTTTTGTATTTTATAGATATAAGCTATGTATAAGAAACATAAAAATGAAACTATGTACAAGGAACAAGAAATAAGGAAAGTATGTACAAGTAGGGAAAAACAATACTAACCGATGGGTATCATGAGAGACTTACTATCACTGTGGCCTATGCCAAAAATAGGAATGGTAATCTCTCATGCAGTGTGATTATTATGTTGGAGTGAAATGGTGTTTTAGTATGAATTTGGGTATTATTCATCATCGAAATCATAATAACCTGTAATGCTAGAGGGAATTACCTCATACTATGGACTTGAAATTTCTAAATTGTGCTTTAGAATATTGATTGTGATTTTTCCCTTTAAAATTATGTTTATTATAGACATATGGTCTTGTGGAGGCTCTTTTTCTATAAATCCTTTTTTGAGAATGCTTGTTGGCTTAGCATGATTTTAACTTTGTAACTTAAGTTCTTGCTCTTTTTGTAACATTTCTTGCGTATCTGGACTTTTTGCCTTGATAAATTATATTTGTTAATGATTTGCGTTAGGATATTCAATAAATCTCAAGCCTTGTTGACCAACATTATCAATTACTAAAATAGGAGAAGTGATGCCTTGGGCCTACTTGCCCAAACCTTGATCATGATAATCAAACTATTGTAGATATTTTTGACCAGACCCATACTGCTTTAGAAGTTGAGTCTCAATTTGGAGCGGTAGATTTACATCTCTTACTTTCTTTAATTGTGTTTGTTGTACTATTTCTTCCCCTAATTATAATTTGTGAACCTTTTTTTGTTTTGAGTTATGCTTTGATAACCACTTTTTTATTGTTTCTAAAGTTGACCCTTTTTTATTTTGTAGACATGACATTGCATGTTGTTTGAATGATGTGCCACTATTTGAGTCATTTGTATCCATTATTTATTGCATTTTTATTAATGCTAAACATGAATTAGTTTGGTGCCCATACATTCTATGATATGCAAAATAATATTTGGATCTCCTCACTAGATTTAGAGGAGGTAGATTGATCAACTTAGCTTTAATCATTTCCCTGAGCATCTCACTTGAACTCTTATTCGACCCATGTAGGATTTTTGAATCACTTATAATAGATGTATTGTGTTGTGCTTTATGATTTGGATATTAAAGAGTGATGGGCACAACTTTGCTAGGTGTAGATGAATATACATGGTTTACACTAGCATATTCTTAAAATTTTGCACATGTAATTTGGTTTTACAATATTGTGACATGTTCACTTAATATCTAATTTTGATTCTATAAGTCTAATATGAGCTTGTTCATACTAATAATTTGATCTCTTAGAGTTCACAAGCACAAACCCTAGTTGCTTCCAATTGAACATGTAGGTACGCACCCTTTAGGTGAGATGTGTGGATAGGTTGAGTATAGGCATTAAGAACAATAGTATAGGCTGCTTCATCTTGTGGAGGAGTCATAGTATAATAGTAGTTTTGCATTTTTTCATTTTAATTTAATTATTTACTAAAAACTTAAATAAATATAGGGTTTATGAAGAACACTTGGAGATAAGAAGATGGTTGTGCACCATTTGAATCCAAAAAATATAAGAACTTATTTTTGGCTTAGAAGAATAACATGCACACAATGAGACAAATTGGACAAATTTGATTAATAGATAGATAAGTGAGTTGCTAAGTTAGGAACCAGTCCTGAGAAGTTATGAACTTCCTCAAGTGGATGTCAGCTCACTATTTTCACAATTAAGTGGATAATAAACACTAAAATTACAAAATATAAAGATGTGATAACGAAATGCTCAGGAACTAATCTTCATTTAAACTATCAATATAAGCAAAGTATTCATCCTAATAAGTTGCAGCAGAATTCACATCTTGTATAACATCTTATTGGTTAGAAGTGGATTCGATTGAAGGAGAATAAATAATGGCACAAAGTGATAATTCAAAATTTATATCACTCTGGTCAGTGAAAAAGGGTTGAGAGATGATGTGTAGATCAATGATGCTAATTATGTCATGTACAAGTTCAAGCATAGTCATCTACAAATAAATTCCATATTTATAAAGGTAGAATATCAAACCAAATTGATTCAAGATAGAGTTTTAGGATTAAATGACTTGGATTTTAAAATAGAGTGTAGGGATCGATGTTGATCCTATAGCATCGATGCCTATTTAGATATATCAGTGTCAATTCTGTTAAAACAACACAAGCTTAAAAATAGAGAGCTAAGGGATGATAGAGGATAATCCAAAAATGAAACTAGGGATATCTGATATATTCTAACACTAAAACGAATAGGGAAAAAAAAATGAAATAAAAAAATAAATGTTTAACACATATCATTTACCATGAAATAGATGCGGGTAGAATGTATTCTCTTTCCATAGGTGCAAGCGATCTCCTTAGTTTGTGATGACTGTTCTAGGCTAGCTAGAGCCTAAATTCGTCCATGTGGAGCTACCATTTACCTTTGATTCTTGGAGGAAATCTAAGCAACATTTTGAGATTGAAAATTTGTGGGGTTGAAACCAAAGAATCACCTGTGTATATATAGATTGATGCCGATTGAGAGAATTGGTGACGATCATGAAAGAATCATTACCGATTCACCCTTTTTAGCAAAAGTTCATTTTCATTCACTTTGGTTTATTCCAACTATGGGGTAATTTAGGATTAAAATTGGTGGGTTTGTTAGGAACGGGTTTATATGAGGATAAGTTGTTATAGGGTTAGGATTTATAGGTTGTAATTAAATTTTGGTGGTTAAGATGGTAAAATGGTAATTTGTAATAAAAAATTATTGAGTACCTAACGATAAATAAGTTAGACTTTAGGATATGGGTATTTAGGATGGATAATACATATAAGGCCTAAACCACCAAATAATTCATATAAGACATATGAAATCATAGTGTCTACATTTTCTCCTTTTTGTGGAGCGATATGTTAATATGTGCTATGATACAAAACCAAGAGAGGTCCAATGCCCCAGTTTTATGTGAAGAGGTATCCCACCTCAATCTAGGAGCCAACGTAGGATGATGAGCGGGTGATGGGTTTGAAATATGGAGTAATAGATGGGATGAATAAATAATAAATGAGAATAAATAGTGTGGATGCATAACATGAAGTATATTTTTTGCACTGACAAGCTATAAAATAGTACAAGCAGAGATGCCCTAAGATAAATCATGTAGTAAATTGCCACAACTAAGAATAAGTAGGAATAAATGAAGGCCAATCAAGAGAACAAATGATAGGTTTTGACTAATCGGATCATCTAGTGTGCTATATGATGTGCTTGCTACCTATAGATGGTTATTCTCAAGATGAGATGCACACTCAGGACCCACAAAGGGGAGATACCCAAAAAAGGGCACACCTTAAGCAGGTTATGGGACCAATAGGGGGTCTATGTCCATAAAATTGAAATGTAATAGGAAAAATAATGGGATAGGTGTGGCAAGGTAATAATATTTGGCTTCAGAGCATGATTAGATGCACGAAAAACTACAAGTTGTGCAAAAGGATAGATTGATGCCGATTAAGGAAATCGATGATGATCCTTGTAAATTAATGCCAATCTAAGATAAATCAACATCAATCTAAAGATGAGTATATAAGTAAAATATGATGTGGAAAATAGCTCATTTGTTATAAATGTGTGGTGAGTGAATATCTAAAATTTGATAATGATTAATACATGTGGTGCAGTGGAGGTGAGTGGTAGTAGTCAGAGGCAATGATGACGATCTCAGGATGAGGTAGGCCTTGCTTTTATTTATTTATTTTTTGTTTTTGGCTATGGTAATGTGTAAAATTTTAGGGTAGTATGATGACCCAAAATTGGTGTCGATCTAATGAATCGTCACTGATTCACTGGAAACATCACTAATTAGAAATGAATTGGCATTGATTTGTTTAAAAAGGTGAACTAAGTTAAAACGTTTAGTAATAACTAAGTGAAATTATTAGAAAGTTTAAGGCTTATATATGATTATGATAGCAAGCAGTATATTGCTAAGGATGCAGGACTAAGTACCACCTCTATTAGAGTAGTTATGTGATCAGTTGAGCAATGATGATTGGGCCCATATGGAGGCCATGGGCTTAGGAAGAGTGTGCTTCTACTGCCACATTCATAGAGAGATAAGACTACTAGTAACATTACTAGAGTGATGTGATGTGACCACTAGTAATTTTTGGTTACCTACAAGAGAGATGACCATTATAGAGGAGGACATATATAAGATACTATGGCTTCCACTACAGGGGGTCATTATTATACTTGTGGATGAGTGCGGTCACACAATAACATTGACATGGTTGTATGGTGGGGATGCCATGGATTTCACTTTCATAGCAGGAGGATTTAGTTTTGATCCATTATATATGTAGATACATATGGGAGACAAGTGTTGATAATGATGATGCTAGCAATTTAATGCTATGCTATCCCTGACTCAAGTGGAGGTAGATTCCCATGGAGCCTCACAGGTGTCATTACAAATATGTGGGAGTAGTAAAGAGTATTTTCATGGGCCTTGACTTTACTAACATGTGTATATGGGGAGTTATGGGGGTGGAGGACCCAAAAGAGATATGGTTTAGATGTGACATTTGTGTTATAGTAATTGGCATATGAACACATCAGAGTGATATGACCCATTAGTACCTCATGGATATGATGGTACAATACCGCTTATAGTGTGTCCTCCTTCAATGGAAGGAAGATTTAGTATGAGCTTACACAAATGGGGTGACATAAGACCTAGCCTACTATTGGTGAGTCCTTGGAGAGCTATAGGATAGTGACATCATATGGAGGCCTTACATTAGATTTCCCACATGGCCTGGGCTAGAAGTAGAGTTAGCATACATCTATAGGGAGAGATGGATGATAGGGAGGTAGATAGAGTATGCAGAGTTATTTCATTTTGAGAGAGTGAGGAGATAGTTTGAGTTTATATAGGAAATACCATGGGCCCCATTATCGGAGTTGTTGCCAGAATTTGGATAATGCGAATGCAATGGAGACGTGATCACACGAGATGAAGCTAGTGCACATCACATAGATGCTAAAGCAATTTTAAATTATACAAGAAGATAAATTGCATAAGACAAATAGGAGAAAACCCAATATTTGATTAACATTAGATGGACAAAAGTGAAGAATACATATAGGAGAGCACGTAAGTAACTCCTCCACAAAAGGTGGTCAAGGCACCCCAAGAATAGACTGTAACTCCTCCATGAAAGGTGTTGACAAGGTGCTAAGAATAGATAAGTAACTCCCATACCCAAAATATCTGGTCAAAGGAGTTACTTATGACATTCTTATGACACCTATGACACATCTATGACACACATCTCCACATAAGCTAGCCTATCCCACAAATGTAGGAAAACTCCATGTATGCATAAATATAATTTCCTTAATTAAATAATAGGGAAAAATAAAAACCTACACTAATACCCTCCATAAGCGCAGCTTAGGTGGGTAGTGTGGAAATATAAAATGGGTCCCGCCAACTAGGCCTGATGAGGTACCCATGTACAAATGTAATCTCCCATAAGATAGAGAAAAGGAGAAACCCTGTAGGAAAAAACTCCCCCCCAAAAGAGAGACATAAAAGAAATGAAGAGGCTAGTGGGCCCCTTGAAGATGATGCTACTACAGAGGTGAACTGCACCCCAAGAAGAGCTCGTAGATGAATGAACTTGCTCTCAATGAAAAGTTTGGTGAAGATGTCTGCAACCTGCTCTGAAGACTGGTAAAATATCAAGTCAATGACCTGACTATGAATAAGCTCCTGAATGAAATGCATGTGAATCTCTATGTGTTTGGTCTGCTGGTGCTAAACTAGATTCTTGCAAATCTGAATGGTACTTTGGTTGTCACAATAAATGATGGCGGGCTGCCTGATAGGAATGCCAAACTCAGAAAGTATCCCCTAAAGCCAAATAGCCTCAGTAGCTGCATTAATAGCTCCCCTGTACTCTGCCTCTATGGATGATATAGCAATAGCATTTTGCTTCCTGCTAGACCAACTGATAGGACTAGAACCTAGAGAGAAATTATAACCAGAAAAGGACTTGTGAGTCTGTGAATCACCAGCCCAATCTAAATCTGTATATCCAACCAAGTCAACCTCTAAGCCAAATCTGTAATGAATCCTGTATCTATGTGAACCCTGTATGTAATGCAAGATCCTCTTAGCTACTTTCCAATACAGCTCATGAGGTTCCTGCATAAATTTGGAGACAAGTCCCACTGTATATGATATGTTGGGCCTAGTGTGAGTCAAGTAGATGAGACTGCTAAAAAGTTGTCGATACTAAGTGGCATCAACCAATGGTGAATAACAGTCAACCTCAAGCTTGACTCCTGATAGAAAAGGAGTTAGATATGGCTTGCAATCAGCCATGTGAAACTGAGACAATAAATCAAGAACATACTTAGGTTGTCCAAGAAAAATCCCTGAATCTGACTGTGAGATCTCGATGCCAAGGAAGTAGTGCAACAAACCCAAGTCTGTCATGTCAAATCTATCTTGGAGAGATGCCTTCACTGCTATAATAGCCGATGAAGAACTCTTGGTGATCAAAAGGTCATCAACATATAGAACCAAAATTAGGAGCGAATCATCTTACCGTAAGAAGTAGAAATTGGGGTCAGAATGGCACCTAGTGAAACCCACAGTGAGAAGGAAGGAATCCATCTTGGCATACCAAGCCCTAGGGGCTTGTTTGAGGCCATAGATAGATTTCCTAAGTCTACATACTAAGGAATAATCTTGAATAAATCCTGGCAGCTACTCCATGTAGATCTCCTCCTCTAGGTCTCCATGAAGAAAGGCACTCTTCACATCAATCTAGTGCACATCCCAACCATGTGTTATGGCAATAGCCAAGGTGAGTTGGATAGAAGTCATCTTTGAAACGGGTGTAAAGGTCTCTGAGTAGTCAATGCCTGCCACCTGTGAGAAACCCTTCGTGACCAATCACGCATTGTACTTATCAACTGACCCATCTGCTGCAAACTTGGTTTGATATATCCACCTACATCGAACCATGTTCCTTCCCTTAGGAAGTGAAGTCAAATCCCAAGTGTGATTTTTGATTAAGGAAGAATATTCTTCCTCCATAGCACTATCCCACTCAAGTACTCCTGATGCCTCTCAAAAAGTTTGTGGATCCAAAACTGAAGCAAAGAAGGCATGTGGATCTCTTTGATAATCCCCCCTAGTGCATCTATCATATGCAGGATCTCTTGCCCAAGTGCCAGCACTCTCAAAGTGTCTGTCTAGCCCAAAGTGGCCTAGAAGTGGGCGAGACAGGTGCTAACTCCTCATCCTTTAACTGACTAGAGGTGGATGACTCTACATCACTATCCTTGCTGTCTGAACTTGAAGAAGAAGAAGATGTCTCTGGCTCAAAAACCTGCTATGGCTGATCTAAATCTAAGGAATCATCATGAAGAAGTAGATTTGATGAGAGAGAAGTGCCAAGTGTTGAGTCTCTAGGACTCTCCTAAAAGTGGACACTTCTCTCAATGAACAACTCATGAGTGGTCAGATCTAGAAGATGATATCCCTTAATACCATCTAGATATCCTACAAATATGCAAGGCTTGGACTAACATTCCATAGCTTTGCATTTCTTATTCAGCATGCGGGCCATGGCTAGGGATCTGAAAACCCTAAGGTGCTCAACATCAGGTTTCCTTTTATGCCAAGCTTCAAAGGGTGTTATCTCTTTCAAAGCTTTGTGAGGAACCCTATTTTGAATGTAGCAAGCATAATTGATGGCTTCGGCCCAGTACTGTGGTGCTAAGGATTTGGAGTGAATCATATAGCTACCCATCTCTTTCAAGAACCTATTTTTGTATTCTGCAACCCCATTCTATGAAGGACTATAAGTGACTATGCACTGCAAATCAATCCCTTCTATGGTGCAAAAATGCTCAAACCTGTTGCTGACATAATCCCCTCCATTATCAGTTTGAAGAACCTTGATAGATTTCTCACTCTATTTTTCAACAAGAGCCTTGAAGTCAATTTTTTTTCAAACACTTCAGACTTTTGTTTGAGAAAATATATCCAAGTGTACCTAGAGAAATCATCAATGAAAGTGAGGATGTACTTGGCCCTTGTGAAAGATGGTTTGGGAAAGGGTCCCGATACATCACTGTGGACTAACTCCAAAGGTTGTGAAGCCCTCCAAGCTTTGCCTTTGTCAAATTTTGCTTTAGGATGCTTTCCAAGGGAGCACCCCTTGCAAAGTCCTTTTGAGAATTGGACACGAGGCAAGCCAATGACCATGTCATTTTTGCAAAGTTGTTCAAGGTAGCGGTAGTTAAGGTGGCCAAACCGCTCATGCCATAATTTGCTAACTCCATCTAAATGAGTTAGCAATGCTGTTGGAGAAGAATCTGGTGCAAAATGTGAGAAGGTGTATAATCTTGCTTGGTGATCTGCCCTACCCACTGCCACTGTAGTATCACTATGCAACTCCCTGATAGCTATTGAATCTGGTGAAAACTCAACTCTCATGCACCGACCAATGTGAGTGATTTGGTACACTGATAGGAGATTGGTTGAAAGAGAAAGAACACTTAGAAAATTATTGAATGTTCCTCCTTCCATTTCAACTTACCCTCTCCCTACAATAGAAACTGATGTGTCATCACCCAAACTAATTGAAGTCATGCTACAAGGCTTTAAAGATGAAAACTCAACTAGTGAAGAGCCCATGTGGTGAGAAGCACTCGAATCAATGACCCATGCTGTTGTAGAAGCTATAGTTGCTACAAGGGCCTTGCCCTTTTCTTTCTCCTTACCCTTGCCTTTTGCCTTGGTAGAATTTTGGGTAGATGAATTCTGCTTGATGGACTCTGGAACACCTATGTTGTGCTTCTCTAGAAGATGAGTTAGGTGATCTATTTGTTTCTTCACGCATTTGTGTTCACCATGCTATGTCTTTTTACAATAGGCACACTTAACCTTCTCCTTCTTAGGTTTAGCATTGGAAGAGGAAGACTTAGTGTTGTTTTTGGCAGGATTGTTGTTTTCTTTCTTCTTCTCCTGGTCTTTGTTCTTTTTCTTCTTCTCCTTTATTGAAATCTTATCCTTACCATTTCCAGATATCAAAGCTTGGGGTTGAGTAGACTTCATTGTGCCCATTTGAATTAGCTTATTTTGATCCCTAGTCAAGTCCGCAATGAATGAATCTAAAGAAGGCATTTTCCATGTAGTGCCAAGGGCACTTTTTGTGGCATGGAAAGTGGAGACAAAGACTAAATAACTTGGTCCTAACTTTGTGAGAATAGAAAGGATGAGTTGATCATCTTTATTTTCTATCCCGCATTCTTTCAATTGCAATCTAAGGGCCTTAAGCTTAGTGAAGAAGTCCTGTAGGGTGTCAAAATTGCTAGGACTTAGACTTATGAGTTCGTTTTCGAGCTCATGACCTCTCATCTCATCAAGCTTCCTAAATAAGTTTTATAGGGTGTCTCATATGTGTTTGGGAGTCTTAGAGGTTTATAAATGGAAGATAAGTTTTAGAGACATGAAAAAGCTCAGTAATCTATAGGCTCCATTACTACGATTGTACCACTTGACCTTTTTAGCATCAGTGCTGGGTTCTACTTCAGTACGTATGGTGATCCTATACAACCCTTTGTTTCTAAGAATGATCGACATTTTAACCTTCAATTCATGATAGTTGAAGGGTGTTAGGGGTTTAAGTTGAAAATAATTCATTTTATGCTGAATTTAGGTGAATTTGTGTTGATTGCAAGTTATGAAATTATGCAGAAAGGAGAATTAAAGCGAAGACTGCAAGTGCTAAAAAGCAATCACAGCCCCCCAAAATTTTGAGCCCCCCCAAAATATGCAAGTGCATGCTCAAAAGATGTTGGGCTTAGCCGAGAATGTGTCTTAGAGCAATTAGTGCAAGACTTTAAGCAAACAGGACGTCGGACTCAACCGAAAATGTGTCTCAAGAGACCCAAATTTTAGGCACTTTATAAACTAGTACATTTTTAACAAATAACAAGACTAAACTATGGATAATTGAAATACAAACACTTTTGCAAAAAATGGCACCCAAATCTGAGCTTCCATTTGCAAGATATTAAAGATTCAATTTTCTGTAAACTAGTGTTTTTGCAAAAAATGCACTAAAACATTAAAAAAATGCTCGTTTTGAGAGAGAAAGTGGCCTTACAACCACTTGTTGAACTCGACACAGAGTGAGGAATCCAAAGGAGGTCTTTGTGAGGGGGAATTGGCCTCCTGCCAACCCGGGCCTCACCCTTCGTCTTCGACAGATGAAGATACAAGTTTAAATTTAAACTCCCAAATTATCAAATTGTCTAAAATACTTAATATTCAGTCAAATTGACTGATTTTTTTTTGACAAGTCAATTTTAACTCAAAAAAATAAAGCAAAAGATAATTTAATGGATGCCAAGTGTTTAAGGGTCCACATGGGACGCCAAACAAGGAAAAAAAAGTGCCATTTTCAAAAAAGATAGTTCTAGCAGTTTTCTCTCACAAAAAAAGCGTGCACTTCTAATTTCTTAATAGCAAAAAAATGGCAGGCAGTGGCGCCCCAGTTTATCTTGCAGCTGTTCTATCAGGATCTTGCTCCAAACATGCATCCAATGCAAAAAACAAGCAGAAGTTGAGAGAGTGAAAGGACCAGCCGAGATGAGGAAGAGTTAAAACGCTCTCTCTCTCTCCCAGGGAATTGCTGGACGCTGTGCAGTGCCACTTCACCCTGCTGGAGTCCTGCTCCATGTGTAGATGTGCTTCCTAGAGAGCTGCCCCAAGCTGAAAGCGACATCCAAGAAACAGAAACCAGATTTACAGAGATCTCTTTTTTTCTTGCAGAATGACAAAAAAAAGGAATTCTACCTCCTTTGTTGAAGCCACAACAGATCTATACAAGATGTCTTGGCAAGTTTGAACGCATATATCTAAAGGGTAGATCTGAATGAAACTCAACATAAGTAATTTTTTTAACAGGTTTTCGTATGGATTTGCATGAGTTTTCAAGAAACTCTACCAAAACTCTCAAATACAACTGAGTTAAAAAAAACTACTAAGAAAGTAAAGTAAGAATTTTAGAATAAACTAATAGCATAACTAGACACATGATTATCGGGTTTGCTCTGATACCATATTGGAGTTGTTGCTAGAATCTAGATAATGCGAATGCAATGGAGACGTGATCACACGAGATGAAGCTAGTGCACATCATATACATGCTAAAGCAATTTGAAATTATACAAGAAGATAAATTGCACAAGACAAATAGGAGAAAACCCAATATTTGATTAACATTAGATGGCCAAAAGTGAAGAATACATATAAGAGAGCACGTAAGTAACTCATCCACAAAAGGTGGTCAAGGTACCCTAATAATAGACTGTAACTCCTCCATGAAAGGTGGTGATAAGGTGCTAAGAATAGAGAAGTAACTACCATACCTGGATTAGCCAGTCAAAGGAGTTACTTATGACATTCTTATGACACTTATGACACACATCTCCACATAAGGTAGCCTATCCCATGAATGTAGGAAAACTCCATGTATGCACAAATATAATTTCCCTAATTAAATAATAGGGAAAAATAAAAACCTACACTAATACCCATGATTGTATAGATGGGATGACACAAAGATCAGACTATTAGAGGCAGATATGAAGTATATTCTAAAAAGATTTGAGGAGGAGGTAGTAGATGTAGAGATAGATGATGCAAGGTGTACCCTAACATATTTAGTGTATTGGTCAAGGTAACTAGATGCCAAATAAGATAGGGTAGTGTGACCTCGACAAGTGGGAGCATATGAGGCGATGTAGGATGTTGAGGATGAGGGAGGAGATCAAGAGGAGAGGGGAGAGGAGGGAGGAGAGGAGAATAAAATAGATGCCATATGTATCATTGTTAAGAGGGATGCATTTATCTCCTAGTGCATCACCTTATAGGGATAGGTGACCATAATATAGGGGGCACTCACTATCATGCAAATAGAATGAGATGGTCTTCAGACCATATTAGATGCTCTGTAGGTAGAGTATGATACCCTTTGGTTGAGTCATGATCTGGTAATGCAGGGTCAGGATAGATATCATGCTGAGAGGGACAACCTATGATGAGGGGATGGAAGAGCCATGGGGTAGATAGTTACAGGGGGATCTGAGCTTAGTACAAGACAAGTAGGTATTGTGAGTGTGGATAGGTATTAGGAGTTGGTGGTCGAGATGCATTACTATGATCAGATTGTATTAGATTTGCATCCAAAGATTCCATGGTATGCCAAACATGTGGCCATATAGGTTAGGTCCTTTAGATGGACACATATAGGTTCACTTAGATTAGGAAGTGTATCCTAAGGGAGATATCAGAGGCAAGATAGAGTAAGAGATGGGGGAGGAGATGGGGGTAGAGGTAGGAGTGGAGGTATTGGGAGCATCCATCTAAACCATCTCTAGTTTATTGAGTAACTTATTTTTCATTTATTTTATTGGCTAAAGAGCCATATGCTTTGTATGCCGAGATTCGAATGATGTACATTTGAGAATATATATATACACATGATTTTGATTATGAGTTGTGGTGTTATATGTTATGATTTATGGATTTTATGGTTTGAAATGTTCTATATCATGGAGTTAGTTTAGGATGCTTTGTTTTTAGATTATGTGATTATGGATTTATCCATTTAGATGACATGATGATGCGATAGATTTAATATGGATTTAAATGTTATGAATTTACATTAAAATGTTTATGGATTTAGCTTGATATTTTTGAATTTATGCGAGGTGATGGACTAGATTGGATTATGGATTTATGTTATGTGATTAGGGATTTAGCTTGAGATTTTTTTTGGGATTTATGTTATGGGTTTAAGATGCTTATGGATTATTATATTATTAATTTAAATGATGCAATGGATTTAGATTATGATATTCTTATACTGTGATAAAGATATATGTGGTGACCTTGCTTTAGATAATTAATTAGCTCAATTTTTATTTATTTTGAATAAAGAGACACATTGATTTTATTACTTATCATTGTCTTGTACCATAACCCAATAAAAACCTCTTGTAATAATTGCCTGTGCATCCTTAACTAACTATTAATAATTATCCTAACAACCTTAGGTCAACTAAGTTCAAGATCTATCGATTTGTGATGGAATTTTCTCTGGATTTGCTTTTCTTCAAGATTTTGATAAAAAGTGGATTTTTGTAAGAAGATGTTTTCACCTTGTGTTCCTAAAGCTAAGGCCAACCCTAGGATCCTTTTATGCCAATCCATGTAGATTGATCAATACATGAAGTCTATTATTTTAGAGAAAGTTGATCAATGCGAGAAGATTTCTTGGGATATTTCATGCATGATAGCCATCTTTCAAAGGATTAGTCTATATTTTGAGAGATACTTTTCAAAACATCTATCCTTTGAGGGAATAGTCTGCACTTTTTCTATTTTTCTATAATTTACAGTTGTCCTTTGAGGGATCAATCTATTATTTTTGCCTTTTGTAGAGATGCTTTTATTGCTTGGTTTTTTTTATCTGCGTGTTATTAATTTATGGATTGGCTTAAGGTAACCTATAATAGTTTTCAAAGATTTTTTGTACAAGATAATATTCTTATTCCCAAAATGAACTACTAGGGTGATAGGGAGGGGTTTTAGAAAATAATGATTTGGGGCTCCTTCCCATTATAGGTGGAGCTTGTCTAATTAGAGCTTGCTATGAATAGAGCTAGGGTTTAATATTCAAGGTTAGAATAAACAATGTTGTCAAATAACCACATGGATCTATCTATCATTATTTGGTATTTGTAAGAATGAAAGGTAAATTTCCAAACCAAAAGAAAAGAAACTAGGTTGACCAAGGGGATTAAGACTTGTTTATAATGGAAAATATTCAAATGCAATGCATTAAGAGGCTCTCATTCTAGTTTTTCCATCAAGAGATGTCAAATGATGTGACCTAGATCTATATTTGTGGGTGGTAATATATGGTCCAAGCCAATTTGGAGCAAATTTTCCTCGTTTTCTCTTTTCCATATTAGTGACATGTTGATTTTCTTTCAAGATAAGGTCTCCAACATTAAATTCATGTTATTTTAAATGTTTATTATATGCACATTTTATTCATTCTTGATATACATGGAGATGGTCAAGGGTAGTTGGTCAATGCTCATCCAAGATCTCAAGTTGGGTTGGTCATTCTTGACAAAAGTCATCCTCTGAGATGATATCTTTAAGAGAGATACAATGGGAAGGAATCTGAGCCTCAAGAGGAAGTACAAATTTGGCACCATAAACTAGAGAGAAAGGGGTAGCACCTATAGGGGTTTTAATACTAGTTTGGTAATCCCATAAGGCAAAGGGATAATGAAGATGCTAGTTTTTTCCAACTTCATTAATGACTTTAGTTAGGATTTTGACAAGAGTTTTATTATATGCCTCAACCTTTCCTTAGCTTGAGGATAGTAAGGTGAGGAGAAGCTTATTCTAATGTTAAAAGAGTCACAGAGTTCTCAAACCATTTTATTTTAAAAATATTTTCCATTATGTTTAATGATCTTATGAGGAGCGCCAAAGTGACAAATAATATGATGATTAATAAACTCCACAATTTTGTCTGCTTTGGTTGAGATAAGAGGAATAACCTCCACTTTTTTAGTGAAAAATTCAGTGGTGGTAATAATAAATCCATGACACTGGGAATATTTAGGTTTGATTTGACTAATAAGATCAAGCCCCCACTGGGAAAAAGGCCGATAGTCATGTGTTGTCTGTAATGCATGACTAGGGACATGTGATAGATTGACATGTTTTTGGCATTTTATGCATTTCTTAATGTACTTTAAACAATCCTAATTTAAAGTGGGCTAATATATCCTAATCATAAAATTCTCTTAGCAATGATGTGACCACTAAAATTTCCACCACATGACCCATCACGAGCTTTTTTAATAGCAAGGGTAACTTCATGATTTTGGAGACAATGAATAAGGATACTATCAAAACCACGTTGATAGAGAACACCCCCTAGTATAATAAAATATGATATGCATTAATAGAAATATTTCTTGCCATTTTAGGATAAATTTGGAGGCATAATCCGCCTTGATAAATACTTGAATATCTGCACGTACCACAAATCTAATGGGTTTTACTCTATATTATGGATGGAAGGAAGATTAGTTTTGGTAAAAGAAGGTTGAGCGATTTTGTGGATGAGAACAAATAACTTAGATTCTTGAGTTGAAGATGGGATAAATAAGGCTAAAGAGGCCATGGTATTCGTAAACTTGTTAGTTGACCAAGGAGTGGCTTGGATAACATAATGCTTGAAAGTAGCTAGTAACTGATCAACTAAGGTCTTATATTTTTGAAGGGTGTTGCTTTTACATTGATATATTCCCTTTATCTAATTGACCACAAGCTAGGAATCACCATAGACATTTAGTAATTTAATACCTAAGGCTAAAGTAAGTTGGAGACCCATGATCAAAGCCTCATACTGTACCATAGTATTGGTGTAGTCAAAACCAAGTTTAAAGGATAAAGGTATAAGTTCCCCATAGAGGGATCAAGATAATTCCAACTCACCCACCAAGTTGACACTTAGATCCATAAAATAATATAGTCATTTGATATTGAGGATATGATTGAGATGTGGAGGCTATGGACTTGTCTAAAAATTTATAATTGAATGGTTGATGGTCAACAAGAGGTACCTCAGCAAGTTGATTAGCAATGATCTGACCTTTAACAAATTTTTAGTAGATAAACTCAAGATCAAATTATGCCAAAATCATGATCCATTTGGCCATTTGTTGATTTTGATAAGGATTTGAATGCATAAATTTTAGGGGATCCATGTTTATAACCACATAGGTTTTGTGATTGAGCAAACAATGGTGAAGCTTGGAAGCTACAAATACAAGATCTAAGCATAATTTTTCTATATGCATAAAGTGTGACTTGTATTCAATGAGAATGTGACTTATATAATAAACTACCTACTTGTTATGTTGCTCATCATGATGGGTAAACATGGCTTTTAGGGTATGGTCCATGGCCAAAATATACAAGAAGAAAGGTTGCCCCTCCTTGGGAGGAATGAGAGCTAGTGGTGAGAGAAGATAAATTTTGAGGGCATCGAAGGTTTCCTAATAGCCAAATTCCAAATTTAAGTGGGTATTTTTACTTAGGAGGTGATGAAATGGTTGACATCAATCAGATAACTTGGAGATAAAATGATGAATGGATTGCAATTTTTCTTATAAACTATGGAGTTTCTTAAGATTGGATGGGGGTGGAATTTCTATAATGGCTTTGATCTTAGAAGGGTCAACCTCTATCCCTTGAATAGAGATGATGAAACCCAAAATATTACCCATAAAAAACCTAAAAATGCATTTCTTAGATTTGAGATAAACATGAAACTGGATTAGGTGAGCGAGGATTACTTTAAGTACCGAAAGATGATCTTTTCATAGTTTTGACTTATCGAGAAGATCATATACATAATATTCAATGATTCATCACTTGATAGCAAAAGGTCCCCTAGGGAGTAATATATGAAGTCTTATGTTGTTTTTCTGGTACGATAAGGATTTGATTGTACCCAAAGAAACCATCCATAAAAGACAACATTTTGTGATCAGTTATTCAGTCTACTAATTGGTCAATATTAGGGAGAGGGAAATCATCTTTAGGACAAAAAAGGTTAAGGTCATGAAAGTCAATACAAAGGTGTAGTCCTCCAATGGGTTTTGTGACAAGGATGATATTAAACACCTATTGAGGGTAGTCAATAGGTTGGATAAAGTTGATGGATAAGAGACGTTACAATTATTCTTTGACTAAAAGTGCACTACTAGGATGCATTTTTTGAAGTTTTTATTTTATAGGTTTGGTATAAGGAAACATGACAATGATGGATGACAATAACAGGGTCAATACTAGGCATGTCATTATAGAACCAAGTGAATGATTCACTACGATCTGCTAGAAACATAGTGAAATCTTGGTTATCTTGAGGATCTACAGATTTGTTGACCTTAAAAATATGCATAGTATCATGAGATCCTATGTTAATGTCAATGGTAGCTTCATTTAATAAACTAGAGGTTTTATATGGAAGAAAATTGCATAGATGGGAGTTTTCCATTCTTAAATAAGTTAAGTTCAACTCATCGTCCTGGCCCTGAAGAATAGGGATGGTGGGAAAATCCTACCCTATTATGTTTGGGTAGGAAAGAGGAATGGTTTTGATCTCCCCATTGCTGTGATAGATGAGAGGATCTATAGTGATGGCATTGACTAAATTTTTTTTTGGATGAATGGATACAACCTTGTCTATGGTAGAAGGGGTATTGGATGGTGAGGTTGGTGTGTCCTCTTCAAGAATAGATAGAAGAGTGGTTTCTGGGATTGTTTTAGGATTTTTGTTAAAACCTAAGATGTGATTTTCATGGGGTTTCATAAAATTCCATAATGTGACATCATTTGGCCCTTGTTCATAACATCCTATTCCAAAGCCCTTCCAATCACACCATTGTAGGTATGTTTTTTCAAAGTGGGGTTTATCTAAGAACAATAAGTTTGAGGTGAAAAATTTGGCATGGGTTCAACTATCAGGACTTGAATATGGTTGATCAATCCCCCTATAGATTAAATAAGTGAAGAGGAAATGTGGACTAAAGGGAATGATTTCCTTGAGATTAGGATAATATACATGTTTATCGAGACACCCATATTCCTAGGGAGTGAAGAGAGTGTTGAGCATCAATAGCTGATATTATCCCATAGATAGTTGTTGAAACATAGAATCTATGGAATCCTTGTTAGCAATTCTTGATGCAGGGATTATTTTATTAGATGATGCTTCTTTGGATGGTGATGGGATCATGCTTTATCATGAAATTAAGATGTCATTTGGTTGAAAGGTAAGGTTATAGGTTTTATGGATGGGGATCTGTCAGGATATTATGGACCTTACCCTCATTCTCAAATTTAAGACATAGATGTAAGGTGGAGGAGATGTAATGTATAACACATATCTAAGGATGTCCTAATAGAATATTGTATTGAAAATCCCCTTCTATTATGTAAAATAACTCAGGGAGGGTACGTACACCTACTTAGATGGGAAGGATAATTGTTCTTAATGTAGGGGCCATAATATCATTGAATGTTAGTATAATGACTAGAGATTGAGCTACAATAGTTTCAGGTAACTATAGTTGCTTAAAAACATGAGAGGAGATAATATTTATTCTTGATCCATTATCAATCATTACTCATTTGATTTAGGTTTGATAAATTTGGGAAGTGATAAATAGTGGAGAATCCCAATCATCAGGCTGTAATGGTGATATTTCAGAATCATGGAATGTTATAGATGATGAATTTTGAAGCGATGTGATAAAATTTGATATAGGATAGGGTTCATCTGATTATATCTCGATAGCTTGAAAAGATTCTATCATAGCCTCGTGATGCTACATAGAGTTTTGGATAAGTTCATATAAAGACATCTTGACCAAGAGTTGATGAAGCTAGTTTAGAATGAATATTTGTATCAATACTAAATCATTATTATTTTGTGCTTTTCCTAAAATATAAATTTTAGGTTTTAGGATGGGCATTGTAGGACTATTTTTGGTAGAAACAGGGGCTTTTACAATAGTCACATTGGCTTTATTAGGATTTTGGGTCTTATGACCCTAGTTCTGGGATCGAGTTGCTATGTGAATCATGTTTATCTAAAACAATGGTGGATTTTTTGTGTTTCAAACTCATATAGAGGGTGTAGGTAATGTTTCCTCAAGAAGATCCCAAATAATGAGATCTAAAAAGCTTGAGTGAGTCTTGGGGATAGCTTTACTTGATTCAGATGGTTTGAAGATGTATCCTATAAGAATATATGGGATTTTAGTTGTAATGGAAGATTATTTAAAAGCACTACCAACCTATTTAGATAGAAGTTGATCATGGATTGTACTAATCACATAGGTCTCATGGTCTACGATGCATCCTAATTTAGTTTGTATGAAATTAGTCATAGAGTAATGGTTGGGGAATGGTTGCCTAAAGATGTCTATGCACTGATTATGAAGAGAGTTAGGGTTATTTAATTATAACTCTCATTGATTAATAAGGTTTTGAACTAGACCTTTGAAATAGTGACACCTATGTATGTCATGACTTGGTACTTGATGGTAATTAAAAAAGTTATTTTCCTTGAACCAATTAGACTTAGGGTGAGAGTTGTCAAGAAGTATAACCAGAGTAAGTTCGATGATAGATGCTTTTAAGAGATTGTCTAAAATAAAAGTGTAAGATTCCCCTAAGGGTGTGTATTGCCATGGAGGAAAATATATTAATGTTTTTTGTGCTTGTGTTTGGGAGGTAGATGGTTTGGATTGGATTTTTTTTTATGGGGGTACTTATTTTAAGACCACAACATTCGTAGTGCATTTGGTTTTGGTATTGCTAGTTCCTTTGGAGGGATCAAGTTTAAAGTTTTTATTACATAATTGTATCTTCCCTTATTTTAAAGCTCAGATTTCTAGTTTATGGGCCATGAAAAAGGCCTCATCAAAAGTCTTGAAGGATTGAAATGGTAATGTTGATGAGATATGTTTATCACATGATCTCACAAATAATTAGATTAGTTCTAGTTGAGGAAGGGAAAAAGTAAGCTGGTTTATTAAAATCCTCCATCTAGCCATAAAATTAGTGATAGATTCATCATCGAATTGTTTAATGGCATAGATGTTAGTTATGGTCACTTTTCATGTGATGTTAATGGAAAAGTGATCTAAAAATATTTGGGCTAGTTGCCTAAAAGAGAATATGGAATGTTGAGGGATAGAACTATACCAATCTAAAACTGGTCTAACTAGCAACATGGGAAACATTCTTAGGAAAAGAGTGTCACCATGGGCTATAAGGTAACAAGTGTGTCTAAACACTTGAATGTGTTGCTAAAGATCTTACTTATTTTGAAATTTCATAATTTTTGAAAGGTTCCATTGTGAGGGGTATAGTCTATAGGGACAGTTGGATTAATGGGTTCATTGCATATTTGCTCATAAGTGGGTATATTTTTCTACCTAGAGCTAGAGGTTTTTAGATTTGTCATCCTATTCATAAGGATGTTCATAAGGTCAGGTTGGGTATTATATTGAAGAATACCCCCTAAGACATTTTTTTATAGATGTTGATAGGTATGGAACATAGTGGAAAAGGGTTGTGACAAGGGGTAACCAACTGAGGTGGTCATAATAAGTTTAGATACTGCCATATATTATGGGGATTTCAAGGGTATATAAGTGGACCCAAGGGATTATGAAGGAGCTATGTATTGGGTAGTCAATGGGATATACTACTGATGAGGTTGACTCAAGGGAGCTTATTGTAAAATTTGAGTTTGGGGATTTAAAGCTATGCTAGTTTGGATTGGTGGAAAAGATGTAGGGATTGAAATCACTACATTATGAGGTGCCATGGTAGGAGGTAGAGTAAACATAGGTTGAGGTGTGGTAACATTTTGGGCTTGGATACTAGTTGGGGATGGACCACTAGATGCTATCAGAGGTGGATTATTTAACTGTCACATAATGTTAGTATCAAAACCTGTTGAGGGAGGATTGTTGAGAGAGGAAACCTGGTTGTGGTAAACCCTTCAGGCCCTTTTAGGGCCATGTTAAAAAATTTATTAGAAGACTGTGTATAATGGGAAAGTGGACTATAGATGGATTGAGTGCTAAGGTAATGGTTAAGAGCAATTGGATTACTATCCAATATGTTGGTGAATTTAGGATCTCCCTGAGTATATAATTGGAGAATACCCTCCCCCATAAACTCAAGAGAGGTAGGAGGTCTCGAGGAGTTTTCCATGGATGAGGATGTGGTTGGGCATTTGGTTTGCTTTAGTGATTTATATTGTGTCAAAACCATGTAGCACTGAATAAAAATCAATAAATGAAAATAAAAAAGCACACAATAGTCTTTTTCTGATTATCTCATTTTAGTGGACAAAGGCACACACACTACATAACATACTTAAGAAATATAACTTTTTCAAGAAACTAACTTTAGAGTGTGATAAGTAAGGAGGTCAATAAGGGTACTAATAAATGGTAATCTAAATATGGTTTCAAGTTTTTGTTTAAGTATGGGAACCTCTATATACATGAAGGTATGTTGAGGCCTAATTACGTGTTGAAAGAATATACGTGGCTTGATGTTGGGGCCTATCCTCTCACTTCACACATTGAAATGATAAGGGTGTTGAGTGCTTAACCTTTATATTTCTTTCCATAATCTTTATACTTAGTTAGTACTCCAAGTTAGTTTTCCCCTTGTGATGAAATCCAAGTGCGTCCACCTTAGGTAGGAAAATATTTGATTACTCATTTTAAGATTATGTGGTTTTGGATGTATGTGAGAAGGTATGATTACTAAGATATATAAATCCACCTAGATTATTCTACGCAAACTATCTAAGCAAGCAAAGGATGAATGCAATTCATTTTAGACCTTTAAAAGGAAAAGTAGAATTTTTGGATTTTTCTTTTTTGGAATGAAGACAAACAATCAAGAAAAGAGGAAACAAATGAATAATTTCACAAGAAAATAGAAATTATAGCAAGAATAATGAGACCTTAGGGGTCCCATTGGGTGTGCTAGAATGTAATAGTATTTTTTTATTTTTTCCTTTTAATTTAATTATCTACTAAAAACTTAAATAAATATAAGGTTTATGAACAATACCTAGAGATAAAAAGATGTTTGCACACCGTTTGAATCCAATGAATATAGGAACTTATTTTTGGCTTGGAATAATAGCATGCACATAATGAGATAACTTAGACAAACTTGTTAGGAACCAATCCTAGGAAGTTATGAACTTCCTCAAGTGGATCTCAGCTCACTATTTTCACAATTAAGTGGATAATAAATAATGAAATTACAAAATATAAAGATGCGATAACAAAATGGTTAGGAATTAATATTTGTTTAAGCTATCAATGTAAACAAAGTATTCATCCCAATAATTTGTGGTATAATTCACATCTTTTTGTATAGCATCTAATTGGTTAGAAGTGGTTTTGACTGAAGGAGAATAAATAATGGCACAAAGTGCTAATTCAAAAGCTATATCACCTTGATCATTGAAAAAGGGTTGAGAGACGATGGACATATAAGTGATGTTAATTATGTCGATATAATTTTGGGTAGAGTCATCTATAGATAAATTCCATATTTAGAAAGGTATAAGATCGAACCAGATTGATTCAAGATAGAGTTTTAGGATTAAATGGCTCAGAATGGGTTTATACAAGGGTAAGTTGTTAGAGGGTTAGGATTTATAGGTTATAATTAGATTTTGGTGGTTAATATGATAAAATAGTAATTTGTAAAAAAAAATTACTGAGTACCTAATGGTAAATAAATTAGACTTTGGGAGATGGGTATTTAGGATGAAATAATAAATTAAAGGATTATGCCACCAAATAATTCATATAGGACATATGAAATCATAGTGTCTAAATATAGCATGGAGCTATTTAGAGGGAAATTAGCTATCACCCTCATGGAGATGAGGAGGAGAAGGAGATTCTTTCATGTGAAAAAGATATGACATTGAAACTTATAACATAGTTGTTAGCTTATGTGCTAAATCCTCTATGTGTAAGGGTTTGCTTCTTAATGGGACTCCACATAAGATAAAGATAACAAGCTATGAAATATGACATATATTTGAGATGATTTAAATCATCATATACATTTGTGTTTATGTCATATTTTAATTCATTATAAATAAAAGGAAACAATCTTGCAAGAGAAGCTAGAAAGCTTTGCATCAAAAAGTAACTAACTTCATCTATTATTATTATTATCATCATGATTATATGAAATTTAAATCTGGTTGAGGGTCCTATAAGGTTGTAAGTAGAAATCCTAGGGTTATCTAGGGTTAGGGTTTATGCAATATTTGAAGTAAGTTAGGTTCACCAAATGTTTTCACCTTTTAGGACTTAGTAAATGTAAATCATATGTTTATTAAAGAGATGAGTATAGTAAATTAGGGTAATAATATGCAATAAATACAACCACTTATTTGTTATAGAATTGACTAACTTTGACCTTTCTAAAAATAGTAATAAATAATGTAAGTAATAACTTAGCTGGAAAACAACTAAGACGGATGATCTAGAGGCTAAACCCTGAGGTAGAGACTAGTCTAAGTGTTGCAAATATGATCCTAGTGTCAAAGCCCCTCCTTGATAGTAGTGACTTTATTGGATAGTATCACCCTAATTAGACATGTGACACTAGTGTCCCTATTTTTGTAGTAGTGTCCTTTGTGTAGGATTGTCATAAGCTTCTAAGTACACTTATGCTTGGATCTATGAGGTATGTTCCTGCATGCACAAGTTTTGAAACCTTGTATATTGCCTATTTTGATTGATTTTGTGAACAAACCCTAATCCTTCATGTTGCTAGGGAATTTGACTAATACAAGCTAAAAAGTGTGTTTGTTTGTGGGGTAGAATGGACATCCTTAACACCCCATTGTGATGAGAGTTACCTACATACCAATAATTCAAAGAGAGATCAAGATCATTTTAGTTATCCCCACCTAAGTTTTGGTGCAAGTGCAAGTGCAAGTTAAACTAGTATGATAGTTGACTTGAGTGCTTTGAATGTGCTTGAGACTGGAAATCTAAGTAATCTAATCTTAGGAATGTTTTAGATGGTAGTATGTAGAATTAGGGAAGAATAGGTATTGATAACCTTAATCGTGTACAATTTATTTTGGGTTTGTATATGTATTTTTCATTTGATTTCCATCTAGTGGTTAGAGGGCTAAAAGTCATGTATTTATACCATTCTTATGCTTGTGAAGTGCTAAAAGTGGTTTAGGCTGACCTTAGGAGGTCTAAGATGTTAAAATATATCTATTTGGGAAAAGAGGAGGGAAATTATAATAGTGCCATTATTGGGACACTAATGCCATGTGGTATTACTATCCCTATTATGGTAACAGTGTCTAAGTGGCAAAACACTAGGTATAAAGGGCCATGATGCAAAAATGAGGGTCTATAACTACTTTAGGGATGATTATGGATGCTTATGGCCCATACAAAGGCTGGATAAGTGTGAAAATAAGCTCTAATATAGGTCTAGGGATAAGATAGGGATAGGTGGTCTCAAATATCACTCTTAGCTCTCAAGTGTCACTTTTAAGTGATTACACCTAGTCACCTTTCAAACCAAACCAATCATACTAAAGGTAAGATTAATCTATCACTCAACTATCCAAAACATCAATCCACATAACCTCTTTAGACCTAAACATTCACTCCATCATCTCAAATAAATCATAAGTCTACCTAACATCCCTTAATCTTAATTTTTTTGCATCCCTAACATATTTATTCTAACCCCCAATGAGTTAAAACCCCATAATTACTTCATCAAAAACCATCACCTATAGTATAAGATTGTACATACCCATACTCACAAACCATATCTAATCCCATCAATTTTGAAATATACTTATCTTGATCCACATTGGCAATAATCCCTCTTTATACATCAGAGTCACCATCATAACTTTGCTTGCATATAAAATTAGTAAAATTTAAGTCATACATCTCAGTAAATATTATCATCTACTTAGTCCAATCTCATAATCAAAGTAGTCTATTCCAAATTGAGTAAATCATCTAAATCTTGAGCTAGTTTAAATCAAGTCAAACATGTCAAAGGTGATTCATGACCTAGTCATGTCTCATTGGCTAGTCAAACCTATCCCCCTAATTTAGTCAAACCTAAGAGCTTGTCTTAACTCATTGTCAAAACATCAATCAAATATTATTACCAAATGTTGAACTATTTCACATCCTAACTTTATTGGCTCAAGATTATCTCATCCTATCTCACATCACCAAGTTAAACTTGATATCAAACTAGAAGCAAGCCTTCGTCAAACAATCTAATAGCAAAATTTGATCCAAACCCTAAATAATCATGTCATCTATCCTTTCTTCCATCTCAATCCATGGCCTCAGAAACATATTTAGAAATGAGTGCTTAACTTCCTACATACTATGACTTAATAAAACTTACCCTACATCATAAATAAGATTATCCAGTCCTTACCTATCAATGCCAATCTATTCCCAGTCCTTTTACTATCTCATCATAGTCAAACCTTCCATCTATCATCTAATCACAAACCCCTTGTCATAATATCAAAGGGAACTCTATCATGGTAACCCCATCTAATACTAGACCACACCCTAAAACATGTCAAATACCACAAACCCATTATATGATGAAACTATTATACCCCGAGTAATTATTTTATTTCAATTTAAATGATTTCATGTCCCAAAAAAGTCATGAAGATATACAATATACTCCTTTCCCTATATCCTTGGAAGTGGTATTTCATCGACTAGGCATTGTAGACATGTTTGTCTACCCAACACAAGGCATTTAGATCCAACCAAATCAAAGCCCTCATGGTATATAGAAAGTCAATGATTTCAATACCATAGAACCTATGGGAATTCTATTAATAGATGTTACACTTTAAAAAAATATGTCCAAGACCTCATTGATCATAGTGACATCAAAATCAAGAATGAATTAGATGAAGCCCTCATCCAAGGGTGAACAAAAGGGGATATGCCAAGATTCATTTATCGATCGTGATCAATCTTTTCCACTTCCAAACCAAGGACAAGACACCAAACCCATCTTTACCAAGCCCATCTTAGATTGCAAATCCATATTCACTGACCATCTACCTTCCATCCATCACATTAAAATTCTCATTTCCAAGTCACTTTATCCCAAATTCTCCATCACTAAATAAAAAGTAAAGAGGATACATACAAACAATACTATCCAATAAGACTTCCTTGTGGCCACAATCAAAGCATTGTATACTAACAACATCATATCCTTAACCTCATCTTCATCAGTGTCAAAGCTAACATCAACATCATCTGCATCAGGATCGAGCCTATCATTAGAATTTGAGTCCATATTAGATTCCCCATTAATTATCATCCCTTATTAATTTTAAAGATCATGTCGATACCAACATCTTTGAGGATGCCTCTATTTCAATAATCAATCAGTAAAAAGGCATGTATCTTAATCTATGTCAGAATGATCATATAGAGTTTATGGGACTTCAAGATGATTTTTCAAATACCAATCATTAGAGTGGAATCATTACATGCATATCCTACATAAATTCTTAGTGATCCTTTCATGAAGCTTTAGGAGGTTATCTTTGACATTGGCACTAGATATCCTAAAAACCCTAACGAGGATCATGTTGCCTACTCTCTACTCACTAATTCATCCCCTTCACCTTCATACATCATTGATCCCTTTCCCCTGGTTGATAATCACTCCATCAAAATCCTTAGTGGGAATGAACATAAACACACATCATTAGACTCTCATCAATGCAACACATCATGTGTTGAATCTATAAGGATTCAATATCATAATCAAGTAATAAAATATAATAATAAATTCAAATTTGCTCCAACAATAAATCAAAATCAAGATAAGTCAAATACTCAGCCAAGTCAAAAATAATCTTCCCCTAGTAAAATACCCTTTAAGGCTCTAGGGGACTGTCAAAGTCAATACAATCATCAATCAAGTCAAAAATCAAATTCCTCTAGGGAAAAATTATTTAAGGCATGAAGGTAAAGTTAAATTTAAACCAAGTCTATAAGCCCAAAGGATTCCAAAAGTAATATCAATACAACTAACAATATTCTAAATATTCATATTAAATAATAAAAAAGTTCAATTATCTTGGATCCCTTAAAAACTCTTGTCATATAGCACTAATCAATAACAACACAACAATCATCTTCAATGACACATGCAACTACGGTCCCAAATCCCAATCACACATCACACCTTCATATCAAAAACCATACCCTAATATCTACATCTTCTTAGGTAACATTATCTCTCGTAAGGACTACAAAGATACATATATAGGATGTCAAGAGGAATCAATACCAAGAGTCAATAAAGTTCATGATAGTTATTCAAGACCAACTTCACTTGCAGATCAAGGTCATCAACATCAAACATCTCTCATGTTTTTAATATGAAGAGATGACATCAAATGACCCCATACTTATACTATATTATATATAGTCTTATTCTATAAAAAGTTAAAAAAATCATCCAATGGTGAAAACTAGTTTTTTGGCACCTTGGGCAAGTACTGTGATGAAAATTAGTTTCTAACATCTTGGTAAAATAATCCATTGTCCATTGGTACCTTGACACTTGGGGGAAAAATCCACTTCACCCCTACATTCATATCCTACCATCCCTCTTCAACCCCATCTACATCATAATCCTCACCTTTCAACCATATTTATCTATCTTATCCACCATCCCTACCCATCCTTAACATCCTATTCCATCCTTATCCATCCTAAAATACTTACATCCTATTACATCCATATTTTATTCACATATTGACCTTCTCAAGGGAGTGGAATATGTCTTGAGACTTGTTTTAGGAACATCTTGGCATATTCTCCAAGTGACACTAGGGCGACTAGACATATTGTTCCCTTGTAATGTAATCTACAAAGATCCCTAGTCCATTTCTCATCATCCCTCATCCTATTCGAGCATAATGTAAGTCATTTTACCAAACCATTCACCATCATTCTCCATCCTAGTTATAGGCTTGGATTTACCTTTATTAGTAATCCCCTATTTGTACATACATAATCCAAAAAGACCTAAAAATTAAAATAACCCAAAAAGCCAAAAAAAAGTCATAAATTGATATGAAAATCCAAAAACATCCCAATCTTCTTTTTTTATGTCTTAAGCAGTCCATATCCTCATCACAGTTCACTATCATCCATATCCTAATCTAGATTTCCATCATGACTATCACTTTTTCATTAACGTCCCATTTCAACCTCACAAAACTTAGTCCAACTCATTTCCTATAAGTCATCAAAATCCTATAAGCTTGCTCAATAGTCAAATCATAGTCACCCCTTTTGCCTAAGTCCACCTCACTATTATCTCAAATTATCAACCCTACCATTGTCAACCCATCCAAATTTAATAAAATTGTGTCTAATCTCTTATTTGAGCTAGTTTTGTCAAAACCAACTTTGACTAAGATCAACCATGACTTAGTCAAACTTATTCAAATCACGTGTTTGCTGGTTTAAAATTAACACCTATCAAAATCAATCAAGTCCAAATTATGAGCTTTAAGCTACCCATCCAAGTCAATAAGTCAAATCTTAGGGTTAATTTACCCCACCCCATCTATCAACTAACTCATGTTCCAGAT
This sequence comes from Torreya grandis, assembly GCA_037957365.1. Lineage (NCBI taxonomy): Eukaryota > Viridiplantae > Streptophyta > Pinopsida > Cupressales > Taxaceae > Torreya > Torreya grandis. The sequence goes on along the minus strand of JARHVA010000335.1, from coordinate 4,850,693 downwards.
TTAAATTTACTAAAGGACACCTTGTCCAAACGTCATTACCCATCACATTTCAAAACTTTGATCAAACACAAACTTCTCAACCCTTATCCAATAAATCATTACAAATCATCCATCCAATTTATCTTCTTGGATCATATCATTTCCTAGGGGAAAATAAAGTCACATCAAATAATAACCTAACCACTCATCTTGTAGGCTTTCATTAGGACAATAAACAAGACACTGATCATATAATTTGCATATAAATACTTGTGTGTTTTAATTGTATTTGATAATGTTTGACTAATATATTTTGTCATGTATACTCATGTTTAATCATCTATGTTTATATGCTTGTCTAAGCATTTTGTGAATATCTTTGTACATCTTTCTACTTTATCATCTATGAAATAACATATGGCAAACATGTCATCTTGGTTCTTGATACCAATGATTCCTTATGCCATGTGTAACTTGTACACACTATAATTTTGATCTTTGTGTTTTTTTGTGTCATTTCAACATGTACTTTGGCAAAACATCATCATGGTCATATAAACATATCATGATGCATATTGTATAGTGCTACATGAAAAAGGATTACTTAGACTAGCATGATCAATAACTTGTTGTAGCAATGAAGAATGGATGGATGTTTGAACATAATAGACATATAAATCATTTCATCAATCACTTATCCAATTGTCTAATCCAATAACATCAACATATAAAAACTAATATCCAATCATTCCTGTAGCACATCTATCATCTATCTAAAAAATAACATCTCTAACAATTGTTCATCATCATGATTTATCATCATCAATTCATGCCAGTCAAATATTTGAGCTATAATATCATTCAGTTAATCCAATCGATGGTTACAATGTTCCCTGGTATGTGTCCTTACGTAGTGTACATCTAAATCTCATGACATCATTAAATCAATAAATCTAAGCCCATAACTCTCCTCTACATGCATCCTTACCTATGATGCATCCAAAGCTCATAGATTTACTTGTCTACTCAAAGTTTATAGCTTCCCCCTTTCATATGTCATTGACTAGGGCACATCCAGGCGCATAACTTTGTCATCTCTTACTCCCTCACATGTTTCTTTTCCATGGGCATTGAAAATATCATAAATATCGTAAACATCAATTTATAGCCTTGAAAAACATCCATCACTATCATTCACATGCACCACATCTAGTATGTCCCTTTCATTTTTTCTTCATCTATTATATTTTCTATCACCTCATTCTTCTCTCTTAGGGAGAAATACATTGACATGAGGTATTTTGAGACTATATAGGCAATGCTTGGTCACTTCAAAGTGTCAAAAGATAGCTTGGCCATACTAACCAGTTATTACCCTTTGTCTCTTAGTCACTCAATTATATCATTTTTCACCCATGCTCTCATCATTGCTTGACATACACTTTGAGCTAAACCTATGAAATATTTAATCAATTTTATCAAATCATTGTCTTATTTCAACCACACCTCTCCTTGGAATGCATCCTTATGTAAAATACATCTAAATATTTAGACCAATCACCTAATTTAAGTCTGTAACTCTCCCTGGCATGCATCCTTGCCTGGGACATGTCTTAAGCTCATAAAATTTTACAAACACATAAAATTAACATTTAATCTAAAAATAGGCACTTGTGACTACTCTTTTACACACTTTTTTAAGTTGATAAATGAACCCCAAATGGACTTATCCCTATCCTTATCAAATTTAGACATTAAAAAGGCCTGACCTAACACTCAACATGATAAAATCACCCATTAGACAAGCGCACCCTAGGGGATAGGATCACACCACTCTAGTGTCCTCCCCCCTTGTCTTCCCACCAAATAATGGCTAGTTTACCAAATTTAAAGTTATAATAAGGTCATCTCATGTCCTTAATAATCTTGATTTAAAGAATTTTCAATGATATAACTATACAATCACTTTTTAAATCATTTGGCACATAAGAGGCTTCCACACTAAAAAAACTAGAATCACACTTGTACATTGATATTAGAATACATTATTATTCTAATTATGATTGCATATATCCCTATTATCATAGATATAAATTCTAAGTACATGTGATAGGTCACAAGTCATAGTTAAAGCATCTAATCACATCAATATTTCACCAACATCTAACACATTGCACTAGTTATTTAGACACCATCATAACATAAAATAACTACATGAAGTTTGATCCCTCTTTAGAGTATTGTTATGTAGGAAATGCTAAACACATAGGGTATTGAGGTCTCACCTAACTTCAGTCATTGACCTATTTTTCCATTGATTTACATGCTAAGGAACTAGGGTTTTTAAATAAAAATTAGCTGCACAGTGGTCTCAACAAGTGATCATAAACTCCCACACTAGATACAGGCTCTATAGATGAAGGTATAGAGAACTCAAAAGACATAATTTACTCATTGTAAGTGGACAATAGTGCCATAGTTTGGACATGATCACCACACCTATAGTGTTCTCTTCCCACTATTATTGTCTAGACATAGATCCAACTCTAGAATCCTAATTCTAGTGACTAGAGCTTTCTACATAGGAATTTTTAGAACCTCATTCCTCTTAGAGGCACATTTTCCATATAAGTCTTTGTTTTCTCCTTAAACTTTGCTATTTTTAGTAAGTTTACAGAGTATAGTAGTTCCAAATCAGTGAATGTTATCATTGTTATATTATTCCCCTATTTTTTCACAATAGTGTTGTCATCTAGTTTTTTCACATAAATCCCATTTTTTATAAAACATATTGGTGAAACTATCTCATTTGAATATTTCCAAATTCTAACCACATATGTTACTAGGGTTTGCATCTTTATTTTTCCTATTTCTAATAGTTGTGTTAGGATTTTTAGATCTGATATGTTCTGTTATAGCATAAATCTTCTAAGTTTTAGTGTCATATTTTATGTATGATTAACAAAAAATCTCCTCCTAACCTTCAAGGTTGTGATACCTACTTTCCCTCTAGCCAGGTATTGAGCCTATTTTTAACACACCTACTTTTACATTTTCAAATCTAAGAGTTTTGAAATTATTCTATCATATCAATGACTTTGTCATAACATTTAAAACTACTAAATGGGGGTTCTACTTCATTACAACATTTGAATATGCATTATTATCACAAATGTTTATTACAATATTTGAATTTTATAAAAGTATTACTCTGCATTTTAAAGTGGTTTTGAAAGCATTTAATACATTTAATTAAAACTAAGCATTATACAATAAGTGACATGGAAACAGTTCTTTGATCATATGAATCATATGAGTGTGTGTTCCTGAATAAATTTGTGATCAAGGTTATGATTACTCATAGTTGGATGTGCAGTTTGATTGATAAATGGTTTAATTGATCAAAAAATTCTATTTTAAATATTGTTAAAATTTAAATATAAGTTGACATTATTTATATTGAATTAAGTTTTAATGTTTTATTTATATTAATATCTAATGATTCTAACCTAAGATCTAAAGTTAAATTTTAAGGACCCATGAATGAATTTTGTAAGCTATGTTATATATTGAAGGTCAAGTATCATTAAACCTAAAAGTGATAATATTACGTAATTAAATATTAGTCAAACTATATGAAGTGGTAATGAACCTAGGGTGGTAGAATATAACCTATGTGACTAAGTGTTTAATATAACTATGGGTTTGAAGCATTGGTTTGACAAATTTATAGACAACAAGTGGTGCAAATTTAATGTTCAAAGATATGGTGAATAGATTAGGATTTTTTTAAAGCCTATGAAATTTATGGCATTAAATCCAGGAGTATGTTCACTGTCAAAAGGAATTTAGTAGATAGTTTGGTAAAGGTTTTGGTTATGGTAAAATTTATCAGAACACTAAAGGGATAATTTAGTTGGTGATAAATACTGACAAAACTTATTGTCCAATATGATTATGGCACATAGAATTAGTAGTAACTATAATTCAAAATGATAAGAAAGGATTTTCATTTAGTTGATTGTTATTCTTGACAAGCATGGATGTGGAAGTGAAATTATTGAAGTGATGAGAAATTTTGGTAACTTGCAGTGACACTTGCAGAATTGAGTGAGTTTTTTCATTATTTATCATCTCAAGTATATGTTTCAAATGGTGAAAACTATTTGATATTTTTTCAAAGCATGTAGTAAGGATTTTTAAGTTTGAAAGGCACATAATTTGGTTTTAGGTGGCAAATATGAGATAAATATTTTAAACACATGCATGTCTATTTTGCCGAAATTAAGGTTTTCAATGAGTTATTTGATAATTGGGTATCTAATAATTTGAATGGTGTATAAACGATACATCTCTGAATCATGTTACAAAGTTTTTTTTGGGATAGATATGTGTTTCCCGTCTTATGTAAATTTAGAAAGGTATAAACTTTGGTAACATGTTATTTGTTTATTTCTTTTGAATATAACACATATACGTGTAGTGGTCCCCAAGTTAGTTATTTTCAATTATAGTCATTTGTGCTTGGCATATTTTTGGTTTTATTTGATTGACGAAAAATATGAGAAGATATTTAGAAAATACAAGTTGGTTCTTGTTAATATTGGATTCTGGGCAAAGTCAATATAACAGTTCTGCTGGGTTTTTGATATAAAGTTATTATTTGTATATGTTGTATTCAAATGATGATAGCCATGCTATATGAAAGTTGTTTTTTGTTTTAGTTTAGATAATGTTGAGATTTGGAGTCTGACTGGTTATTTTTGATAAATTTGCACCATATATTTGTTTGCTTCTCAAATTTAGTATTTACTTTTGTTTTGATGGCAAATATTTATGGTATTTTGATGAAAAAATTTGTATTGACCTATTTTGATCACTGTTGGGGTTAATTCTATTGATTCTACACATGTAAATGCCTCATATATCCACTAAATCTGTGCCTTTTATTGTTTTTTGCTTCATAGACCTAGAATACTTATTTGGCTTACGTTGGATAGAATAGATTTTATGCAGAAGTCAAGTTTTCAAAGATATAAATTGTTTTATTTTGATAAGTGGAAAATAATGATGATGTCATGGTGGTTTTTTTATCAATTTGGAAAGTTTTATGATATATGTATAATGATATTTTTGGGTTTTACATGTTAGATGGTTTTGAATAAATGATCAGATATTTAGTTTTGATATATTTATTTTATTGTTTATTTGGAGATATATATGGTAGATGAATATGATACTTTGAAGCTTCATGTTAATATTGCATTTTTCAGTGTTACTTTTTGTTTGGTACGATTAAAATTTTTGATGGAAAAATCAATGTGATAAGGCTTGTGAATAAGTTGGTTTTAGATCGGTCTTGATATCATACAGGGTTTACATTTATAGTTGAAATAATTGATAATTTAACTTGGTTATCAAGTTGAAGAGAAAATTTGTTCCTTAGTTAGTAATATTGAGCTTTTGATTAGTTTGTTATTCACAGTCATTTGTAAAGTGAGATATAGATTTTTGCATTTAAGTAATTGATAGAATTATTTGATACTAGTTTCAAAAGGAAGATTAGTGGTTTAAACAGATTTATATATCAATTAGTTTTGAGCATTGTTCATTTATTTTGGGTAAATAATTGACCAATTATCATAATAATGTTGTTTATTCAGAAGGTTTTAGACATATTTTATTTACTTTGATTTCATAATAAAACTATTGGTCATTTTGTTAGACTACATTGATGAATAGTGTTTCATATTTCAATTTATTTTTTGAAATTTATATGGCTTTATATATTTGAAACTAGTTTTTGCAAGAAGAAAAATAGGGCTTGATTTGTTTCATTTGTTTCAAAAATGTCGAGGTGGACACCTCCTAACTCAAATAATTCTCATGATAATGTATGGAGAAATGACCAAGGTTAGAATAGAGAAGATTCATTTTCTCATAGTTTTTCTTCTAGAGAGAAATTTTCTAGTCGAAGAAGGTCTAGTAGAATTTTTTTAAGACCCTTTAATAAAGGAACTAAAATGTCTATTTACTTTGATGCTTCAGACCTTGATTTTTGAGATGTTTTAGATGCCTTGCCATTTAACCTTACAAATAGAGGCAATCGAGGTTTGAGGAGACCCTACTGGAGAACTCGTCCCTATGGACACAAAAATCCAAGTGGATCAACACAACAAATGCATATATCCCTATAATCAGATCACAACTTAGTTTCTTGTCATTCAGCTTAATGTAATGACTAGCTTCCTAAAAATAACCTACAACAAGTTATTGAGTTACATTCTCTTGCCCTATTGCCTTTAAACCATAAAATACATTCACCTGATCTAGTGAATCATGTGAAAACTTGTTCAAGATTGAACATTGTGGATTTTACTTATCACCTAATTGAAGAATATAGAACAATGCCGCTTAACCATAAAAGATAAGAAATTAGTGTTTTAGCATCACCAACCATCATCAGGATGGTAAAGAAAGTTAAATTGGAAGTAGATGATGAAGACAATGAGGATGTTGTTAAGCTAATTAAGTTTCCAACTACCATCATGAACTACACAAAGTATTTGATAGATAAAATTTATCCAATGATAGAAATGATTTCTGATTTAGATGAGGAATAAAAGTTTTAGAGATGTTTAATTTTTTTGTTTGATACATTTTTAGATACTTTATAATGTTTTAATACCATCTAAACTTAATTTGACAGTGGATCTATAATATTTTGATGGTATTTATAAATATTTTAGATATTTTTGATGTGAAATGTTTATTAATTTATATATAATGCATATGGATAATGTTAAATGTAGTAATTTTATTTAAATGACTTAGGTTGTTTCTAAATATTTTTGCATAATAGGTTTATTTAGATGTTGTCTTGTCTACAGGCCCCCACCTTGTTAGAGTCTATCCCCTTTGTTTATAAAATATTTATTTTAATATTTAAAATTATTCTTAAAAAGTTTTACATTAATTCATAACTAAAATTTAATTTACTTAATTAAATTCAATTAAAACTTAACTAATAACTAACTAAGGTTAGTTATAACTTACTCCTCAACTATCTCTTGAGAGGAGGATTATATAAAAAGATCAAAGTGACATTTGAAGAGGAGGAATATTATACAGGGATTTTTTAAGACTCTGATTTAGTTCAAAGTTTATCATAATACTTCTTTCTATGCAACACCTCTGAGATAAAACAATTTTTACAAATAGATCAAGGACATATTTTCTGATGGTTAAGTATGATGCTTAATTAACACAGGTATAACCAGGGTTTATTGTTTAGTTTATAAATGGATTATCTGAAATTTGTTAGGTTTAAAATTTTATGATGATTACATAATTGCAGCCATATGAGTGGAATATGAACTATTTGACCCAAATACTTATTAATACTTCACTTGATGCAACATGTTATTGATTCATTCAGAGTTTTTGGTTATTATATCAAATATTTTATACTAAATATTTTGTTTTTAAATATTAATTCATTTCATCTTTTCTAAGACGACTCTCTAAGACGACTCTCTTGTAGACTCACAATCTTTATTTTATTTTCATTTTACTTCTTGTTAATTTAGTAATTATTTTAAATTAAATTAATTAGTTTTCTTTTTTATATTTTGTCTTTATTTAATCTAAATTTCTATGTTTCTTAGATTTCTTAATCTTTCTTAAATAATTAATTTATCTGATAAATTTATTTGTTTTAGTTTGCATCTTAGTTTTTTTTTCCAAGTTATTTATTTATTTCTTATTTTTGTTATAGCTTAGATAAAGTGTTAATACAAAATTAGTACTTGTTTTAGATTTTCGTGATATTAAATTTATTTAAGTATTATAATGTTGAAGTTGTTTAATTTAAGTTAATTTTTAGAGTTAGTTTATTTTTATTCATAGATTTGTTTAGTTTAAGTTTAAGTCTTTGGTTTGTTTAGTTTTTAACTTAGTTGTTTATTAGTGTTCAATTTTATTTCTTTCTGTGATTATGTTAATTTTTATTTCAATTTTTTTCTTTGGCATTTATTGGAATATTTTATTTGTATCTTTTAGGTCTTTGTGTTTCCTTTCTTTTAATCTTTTCTGAGGTATTTCATAAAGTTTTAAGGCATTTGAGCGAAGCAAAAATATTTATAAGAAACATAAATATTTCCTAAAAGATAATTTATTAATCATAGATCTTCTTTGTCAAATAGGATCAATTACATATTCATATATGTTTCCTTTATATTTAAAGAGGATATTGTTTTCTAAAATATAATGAAGTATGGTTCAGTATTTGATATTCTTATTATTTCATAGAACATTAAAAACCCCTTATGCATCTTTTATATCCTTTTCTGACCTATTAGACCTTTAATATTAGAATAGTATGATTCCAATTTAACCTTTGTGATAGGTGAAATGGATGATTAATTGATGTAAGAATTTCAATTATCAACAAATTTAGAGACTCCACTGGAGAATCTTTTTATAAATCTTACTTTTCTTGTCTGTTTTATTTTATATTGTCTATGACCATTGGAGGTCCACACCTTGTTATTCAATTTTTAGTTGATATTGTTAAAGATTAGGTCAACATTGCTTCAAGTTTGACTCATTTTATTTGGTATAATAAACCTCAATATTTATTTCATATTATTGAAATATGTAATGAAGAATTAGAAGAAGTAAAAATTAGTGATGTTCATGCAACCCTGACATGTGAAACTCAAATTCATATTCAATAAAATAATTTTAGAATTAGAATTGAGATTGAAGAAATTTTGTGTTAATCCTTAACCTAGAATTCGTTTTTTTTAGATTCCTTACATCCTAAAGATTTTATTGCTCCTACTGATCATTTTAATCAAGTGATCAAAGTAGTTGAAAATATAGATGGAAGATGAACAAGTACAACAACAAAGGGTTCAGGCTTTGATTCTAGGCCTTTAAAATAATAGAGATCAAGCTGAAGCAATTGATGAATAAAATGATTCAGATGAAGACATTGCACAACTTTTAGTTAATCTTTGGATTTTAGAAATCCAATTAATGTTAGTGCTCATCTAGTTAAGTTACTTTTATTAAAGGGTCTCAATGTTCTTAAGTTTTAAAAAATCCATGGTGAGTCATGAGAAGATCATTTAGATGCTTTCAAATTGGTTTGTGATACCCTTGGTTTTGTGAATGATAAAATTTTTCTTAGATTTTTCTCACAGACTTTGGAAGGTAAAGCATACCAAACATTTATTAGTCTTCCATCAAGTGTTATCAACACTTGAAAAGATATTGAAGATTGGTTAGAGTTGTGTTTTGGTAAACCTAAAAATGATTTAGATCTAGTAATTGAATTGGTAAATATTTCAATATATCTTATTGAAATCATTTATAGGTTCATAAGGAGATTTACTAGATTGTGTCAAAAAATTTTGCTCAATGTTAGACCATCTAAAAAGTTGTCAAGATGATATTTTAGTTGTATTTTACCTTTAAAATAAAAAATTTCTATAGAGGATAAAAATATTATGGATTACAAGTAAAGTGTAACTTTCTGCATATATTATGAAAATAAATTAAAACGTGTTGGTTTTAATGATAAAATTGTAATAAGTATAAATGTAGATAAAACGTAAATTTAAAAACCCATTTATAATCTTAGTAATGAGCTGGTTACCATCAAATGATAATATATCTTCATCAGGTAAATCATTATTTGCTCAAAAAACTAAAATCAAAAAAAGGTTCTTTATTGCAATGTTTGTGAGCTAGATCATGATCCAAATAATTGCATAGTTGTTCAAAAATTTAAAAGTTATATTTGAGGAAATGAAAGTATTTCAATCAATTTAGCTGATAATATAAACATGTGTGGGGTTGGTGAATCTTTAGATGACATCATAACTACAAATGCTTATGTTGTTAATAATAGACAAAATAATTATTCTAATATAGCTAAAAATAATCAAAATTCTATTCAAAATCAAGATAATGGTAAGAATATATAGAATAATTCATCATATAATACTACTGCAAATTATAAATATAGTGATCCTTTATCAGTAGGATTTAATAACACATAATATACATTATATAAGCTTAAAAATTATATGAATATTCATAATTAAGATGTAGATGCTTATAATATCATTAATAATTTATCTTACATAAAAGCAAGATTTTCATTATTGTACGCTGTTAGTTTGCTTGGAAAACTTGATAAAATTAATGATGCCATTAAAAATCTAAATGCTAAAATTATTGGTGCATGAATTTATCTCATTTATATGGTAAGTAAGAATTTTTGTTATGTTTACAAATTATCTTTCGATACTACAAATAATATAGTATAATTCAAAGCCTTATGCCTTGGTTTAGAAAAGGTTATAGAATTGAATGTAAAATAATTAGAGGTTTTTGGAGATTCTAAATTGGTTATTAGACCAATAAGAAAAGTTTACAATACAAACCAAATGCATCTACACTGATATACACAAAAAGTTTGGTATTTATTTGAAACTTTTGAAACTTTTAATATTACCCATATTCTTAGAGAATTTAATATATGAGTGATAAACTTGTTGTTTTTGCTTCTAACCCTACCATGAGTGATATAGAACATGTTGATGAGTTTTCATTTATAAAAAATTTCAAACCTAAATTTTTTGATTTAAATGAAAACTGGCCTATTTTTTACTATGATGAACTTATTGATGCCTTTATCAAAGGCAATTATTTTGATAGTGATGATTATATTCTTAATTGTAAAGATTATTTACAATTGAATACTAATAAGTTATCATCTAGTTTGATGAGTTTATAATCTATGTTTATTCCACAAGATCATCCTAATATCTCATGTACTGAAGAACCTTCTAAGATAATTATTGGAGAGTCTGTCCCAATAAATCTTGGAAGTGAAGAAGAACCCAAGTTTGTTTGTTTTGGAATATAATATACTCCTGATGAGAAGGAAAAATTTATTAAAATTCAAAAAAAATTTATTGATATTTTCGTCTAGTGCTATAAAGATTTAAAAATGTATGATATTAATTGTGTAAAACATGATATTCCTATTAAACCTAATATTAAACCCATTAGGCAAAAAATATGAAGGATAAACCCTTTGATAGAAGACACCATCAACAAAGAGCTTGATAAAAATTTTGATGGTGGTGTCATTTTTCTTATAACATATTCTGAATGAGTAGCTAATCTAGTATTTGTGCATAAAAATAATGGAGATATCAGACTTTGTGTAGACTTTAGAGACCTTAAATAGGCTAGTGTAAAAGATAGTTTCCCTCTTCTAAGTATCGATCAAATTCTAAAATAGATTACAAGATCTAAAATGAAATCTTTACTTAATGGATTTTCTAGTTATAACCAAATATTTATCAATACAGATGATAGGCACAAGACAACCATCACAACTCAGAGAGTAATTTTCACTTTTAATAGAATATCTCTTAGTTTCATGAATGTAGGTGCAACCTTTCAAAGAGAAATACATGTAGCATTTGATGATTTAATTAACATTATCATGTAGGTCTATTTAGATGATATTACAGTTTATTAAAAAAATATTTGTTAAGCATGGGATATACTGAGAGGGGGTGAATCAGTATATCATATATATTATAAATCTTTTACTTAATCAAATTCCACTTAACCATTCATTCAAGATATGCAATAAAAATGAAAGCAATATGCACCATAGAAGAGAGAGAGAGAGAGAGAGAGAGAGAGAGAGAGAGAGAGAGAGAGAGAGAGAGAGAGAGTAAATTTTTATGTAGAAACCTAAAATTAAAAAAAACCACAGAAAAAAATCTCAAGTATATGAAAGAGCACCAACTAAAATTACATGTTCACAAACACCAACTTGAAGGAGAACCAACCCCTTTGCCAAGCACCAACCCAATAATTATTCGTGAGCTCCAACCCACAGGAGCACCAACCCCTCTTGTGTATAAAACATAACTATCTCTCAATGCTACTTACTCAACAAATGATATAACTCTACAATATCTCTTTCTATTCTCTCCTCTTTTATTATATAAAATAAATAGAAACCATGCGCTCTCTTGCATATTACAAATGGATTCTCAAGCCTTTATTTATATCTTTCCAAATGACCTTTGGCATCCACCCTTTGTGTCCCTTCAATCCTCATGGAAAATGGTGTCAAACTTATATGACCCTTCGTATCCTTATATTTGAAAAGTCACATGGTGACCCTTCATGAGTAAATTCATCCTTTCCCCTTTTGTTTTTATCTTCATGACCTTTCAAATTCTTTAAGATGACTCTTCATGGAAAAATATGCCATACCCTCTTTTATCTTCACTTGGTGACTCTTGAAATTCCTCAAGATGACTCTTCATGGGCAAATACGTCCCATTCTTCTTTTGTCTTTACCCCATGAATCTTTGATTTCTCCATGGGCTCTCTTTTGACTTTTATGCAACCAAAAATATATTCTTTAATATTAAATAAATATCAACATACATTAGCCAAGATATGATTATTAAAAACACCATTAAATGTTATGGGGCCTTTATCACCAATAATGCTAGACCTTTGACATTAATGACAATATTCCCAACAATTTCCCCCTTTGTCATTGATGACAACCTCAAACTGAAACTGCCACATATTGAAACCTATACTACACATACCAACCTGCATATACTACCATCTAAAAAACATACAATAACTCCCCTTTATTGTAGCAACATGTACCAATTCTCTGTACCTATTTTTACACTTGTAACTATTCTTGTACCTATTTTTGTTCTTCTTCCCCTTTGACATCAATAGCGAAGGGATTATCCTGTAGCTAACACTTAGCTCCCCCTCATCTGATTCTGATCCTCTATGGTAGGAATTAAAATAAATTACTCCCAACTTTTCCCACAGATACTCAAATGTATCTTTTGGTAGTGTCTTTATTAAAATATCTACAATCTATTCTGTAGTACTGATATATTCCATCTTAACCTATTGATCTGCAACCTGCTCTCTCAAGAAGTGATATCTGATAGGAATATATTTTTTCTTGAATACATCATTAGATTATTAGAAATATTAATAGCACTTGTGTTATCACAAAAAATAGAAATAGGTTCATCATATTTTACCTTGATGTCTTCCAAAGTTTGCTTCATCCAAAGCATGTAAGTATAACATAATACCACTACAATATATTTTGCTTCATCTTTAGAAAATGATATTGAATTATATTTTTTGCTTAGTCATGATACTAAGCTATCATCAAGGAAGAAAGCTCCTCCACTTTTACTCTTTCTATCATCCAAGCAACCTACCCAATCTGAATTTATATAAGTAACCAAAGTGAAATTTTTGCTTGTGGGATACCATAATCTATAATCCAATGTCCCCTTGATATATCTAAATATTATCTTTACCAACTAAACATGAAACTCTTTTGGGGCTACCTGATATCTTGCAACCATACCTATTACATGCATAATGTTTGGCCTCGATGATGCCAAATATAAAATACTACCAATCATAGATCTATATAAAGATTGTTATGTAACAGATGAATTTTCATCCTTACTCACCTTGTTCCTTGTAACCATTAGTGTTCCAACTGGTACACAATCCTCAAAACCAAACTTTTTCAACATTTTTTTGGCATATTTACTTTGAGATATGAATTTTTTTTATTTGACTAAAAAATTTGCAATCTTAAAAATAATGACAATTCCCCAAGCATAGATATCTCAAAGTCTTTTGCATATTGTCAAAAAATTATTTTTGTCATCTTTTCAATGTTACCTCCAAATATTATATCATCAACATATACCATGACAATTAACTGATGCTCACCTTCTATTTTGATGTAGATATTATTGTCAGTAAATCCTTTCTTAAAGCCATGATCTTGCAGGTATTTATCAAGTCTTGCATACCAAGCTCTAGGAGCTTGTTTCAATCCATACAATACTTTCTTTAATCTACATACATGGCTACTATCATTTGAGAGAAGAAATGCCTTTGGCTGCTCAATGTAGACCTCCTCTTCTAGATTTTCATTTAAGAAAGCAGACTTGACATCTATCTGAAACACTTTGAAATTTTTAAACACTACATATGCAATAAATATTCTAATAGCCTCTAGCCTTGCCACTGGTGCAAAAGTTTCTTCAAAATCTATTCTCTCAGTCTGAGCATATCCTTTACATACTAATCTTGCTTTATTCCTAGTCACTTCTCTATTTTCATTCAACTTATTTTTATAAACCCATTTTATTCCTATCACATTGTGATCTTTTGGTCTAGGCATAATTCCCAAGTATCATTTTTTCTATCTGATTTAATTATTCATCCATTGCCTTAACCTAATGCTTATCATATCTAGCTTATTAAAAAGTTCTAAGTTGAATTTTGGATAATAAAGATAAATTAACTTGTTCAGATTCACTTACCATCATTTTTTTGGTGTGAATTCCTTCATTTATATCCCTGATGATGTCACTTTCATTATGATTTTTATAGACATAATTGGATGGGGTTTTGGTGTCCTTTTTCTCCTTCTCATCTTCATCTAATTCTTCAAAATCTTCCTCTTCAATGATTTCAAGAATGTCTACTAGATCACTAATTTTTTGTGCTCCATCTTCTTCTATCCTGACACTTGCACTTTTAACTATTTTCTTGGTTCTTTTGTTATAACATTTATAAGCTTTAATTTTATAAGAATAATCAAGAAATATATTTTTATCTTCTCTAAATTCAAACTTACATAGTTTTTCATCAGTTCTTTTTATGAAACATCTACTACCAAAAACTCTGAAATAATCAATTGTAACTGGTTTGTATTTCCATAGCTCATAAGGAGTCTTGTCACTATTGAGTCTCAATAATGCTCTGTTCTAGATATGCACCACTTTGCCAACTACCTCTCTCGAATATTTATTTGATATCTTGGATTCATTTAGCATTGTCCTCACCATCTCTTGAAATGTTCAATTTATCTATTTAACTACTACATTTTGCTATGGAGTTCTAGCTGTTGAATAAAGTCTTTTTATTCCATGGTCTTCACAATACTCAATAAATTGATCTGACATGAATTCTCCTCTTTAATCTGATCTTAGGCACTTAATATTCAAACTAGTTTCAATCTCAACTAATGCTTTGAATGCTTTGAAATGTCTTGAGTGCTTTGAGTTCTCAGAGGTCTACATAAATTAGTGTGAACAAACTCTAACATTAAGTGGTCGAGTATTCTTTTGTTTTGAACCATCTTTTGGCTTGCTTTCCATGCTGACAAGGTTCACAAAGTGTGTTGGATGGCTTTGTAATCTTTGAAAGATTTTTGACTGCTTGCATCTTATGGATGTTGACAAGATTATCAAAATTTATGTGTCTCATTCTCTTGTGCTATAGTAAACTTTTTTCAATCTGACTCAAACAACATCTTTGATGTCTGATAACATATATAAATTATTTCCTGATCTCTGAGCATTTGCAACTAACACATCTAAATATTTTCTCCTAATTTCATAACCTTTTGTATAAAACTTTAGTGTGTACCCATGATCACATATTTGACTTACAATTAAAATATTATGCTTAAGACCTTCTACATACAAAATATTTTCAATTTTAGTTTTACCATTATCCAAACTTAGTGTACCTTTTTTGATAATTTTGGTAGTGTATTATCTTCAAATTTCACTATTTCACCATTGATTTTGTTCAAGTTTATAAAATTTATCTTGTCTCCTATCATGTGCCTTTAACATCTAATGTGAATGAACCATGCCTTTTATTCATTTATTGCATGCAAAGCTGTCTATACTAACATAGACTTTTCAAGTTATTTCTTCTACCATGAACCTGTCTGAACTTTCTTCTTGATGAATGGAGACTTAAAACTTTGGTGCTTCTTGACTGACTCGAATATGATTGTATAGTACCAGGCTATGTATCTGAAGTTGTTACACTTGTAACATATTATGGACTCTTCATTAAACCATAATAGGAGAACAAAAGAGTTGTGGCTTCTGCTTGACTCTACACGAGTTTCCTTCTCTTTGTTTATGTAATTATGAGCCCTTTTTTAACATTTTATTTTCTTATGACCATATCCATTACAATAAAAATAGTAACCATACAAATAGAACCTATTTGTGTATCTCTAACCTGATTGCCTTTTGTAACTCTATTCTTTTCAGCCTTCATTATTTGAGATATCCTCTATATTCTTAACTTCTTTCTTTTTTGTTTCCTCTTTTGTAAGAGCTTCAACATAGCTCTTTTTATTTTCAAATCTGATACCAATCTTATCTGATTTTGATTTTTGGATTTCTAATATCTTATTCAATATATCAATGTTTTTCTCAAATTTTGAATTATTGGTTGCTTTATCATTGATTGCTTTATTTATTTTCTCGAAATCTACTTTTAAAGAAGCAATTTCAATAACAGACATTTCACATTCTTCACTTACTTTTTGTAACTATGCTGTTAGATTTTTTTCACTCTTCTTGACTTCTTTAAAATGTGCTTGTAGATCTTCAATTGTTTCCTTTGACCCCTTTTCATTTTTCTTGATCTAGAGCTTAAATCTTTGATTCTTCTTCTCGAGAGCTTTTAAATCTTCTAAAGCACAAATGAGTTCTCATTCCATATTTACTTTAGCTTCATCTTGTTCTTCTTCTTGATCATCTGTACTTTTATTTATGGAGGCATCTTCATATATGGCCATGAATAGAATCTATTCTTCTTCTTCTAAATCACGAACTCCACTATCTTCAACTGAGCTAAGATCTTTAAATATAAACTCTTATTTTTGAATCCCTTCTTGAATTTTATTTTGAAATTCTTTTTGTATGTTGACTTTCTTTCTTCATTGTCACCATTACCATTATCTGGGCACTTAGATGTAAAATGTCCACTCTTTCCATAATTAAAATATATAAAAGGTAATTTTCTTTGATATTTATTTATGCCCTTTTTTGGCTTGTAGATGAATAGATCTCCATTATCATTTTTATCATCAATAGAGCTGTCACTTGATTTTTTAATCTTAACATTCTCTTTTTTTGATGTCTTGAAAGAAACTTCTCTCTTTGAGGGTTTCTCTTGTTCAGTTTGCGTCTCATATGCCATAAGAATACCATGTAGCTCATCCATCTTTAGCTTGGATAAATTCTTCATCTCTTCAATTTCTGAAATTTTTGCATCATATCTCAATGGTAGAGATCTCAAAACTTTTTGTACCATGATTGATTCTTCTAACTTTTCTCCAAGACCTTGAATTTGATTAACTATTTGATCAACCCATAATATTTTTTTCCACTTCCATCTTCAAACTCTCAAACTATCTTTTAAAAGTCTAAAGCTTAGCTTAATGAACCTTTCTATCACATTTGTAAATATTTTCAAGCTTTATCCAAGTTTCATGAGCAAATTTACATTGCATAACTTTAACAAATTTTGATTAATATAAACCACATAAAACAACATTTAAAGCTTTAACATTATTTTCAATTGCTTTCTTTTCCATCAGAGTAATTACAAATGGATCTTCATATTCCTCCATCACTGCTTGCCAAATGTCAAATCTAAGGGCCATCAAATAAGTCCTCATCCTTATGCTCAAAAAAACATAATTTATCCCATCAAACAAAGGTGCCTTATTTGTATAAAAACTTTCATGTGATCTAGCTATTGTGCTTTCCTTGATCTATCTTCAAGCTATAAAACTTTTTCAAAAGAAACCTACTTTGATACCAATTGTTAAGCATGGGATATACTGAGAGGGGGGGCGGTGAATCAATATATCATATATCTTATAAATATTTTACTTAATCAAATTACACTTAACCATTCATTCAAGATATGTAATAAAATTCAAAGAAATATGCACCACACGAGAGAGAGAGAGAGAGAGAGAGAGAGAGAGAGAGAGAGAGAGAGAGAGAGAGAGAGAGAGAGAGAGCATATTTTTACATGGAAACCTAAAATGGAAAAAAAAATGAAGAACAATCTCAAGTATATGAAAGAGTACCAACTCAAATTATAAAGTTTGTAAGCACCAACTTGCAGGAGCTCCAACCCCTTTACCAAGCACCAACACAACAATTATTTGTGAGCACCAACCCACAAGAGCACCAACCCCTATTGTGTATAAAACACAACTATTTCTCAATGTTGCTTACTCAACAAATGATAAAACTCTACAATATCTCCTTTTATTCTCTATTCTTTTCTTATATAAAACAAAAATAAACCATGCACTCTCTTACATATTACAAATGGCTTCTCAAGCCTTTATTTATAGCTTTCTAAATGACCTTTGGCATTCACCTTTTGTGTCCCTTAAATATTCATGGAAAATGACACCAAACTTGTATGACCCTTTGTATCCTTGTATTTGAAAAGTCACATGGTGACCCTTCATGAGCAAATTCATCCTTTCCCCTTTTGTCTTATCTTCTTGACCTTTAAAATTTCTTAAGATGACTCTTCATGGGAAAATGCATCCCATTCCTCTTTTGTCTTTACCTCATGACTCTATGGGCCCTCTTTTGACTTTTATACAACTAAAAATATATTCATTAATATTAAATAAATATCAACACACATTAGCCAGGATATTAATATTAAAAATACTATTAAATGCTATGGGGCCTTTATCACTAATAATGCTAGACCTTTGACATCAATGCCAATTTTTCCAATAACATTGAGATCATTTACATGAAGTATTTGAAAGATGTAGAAAACACTATTTCTTTTAATATTAAGAAATATGTTTTTAGTGTTACTAAAGGCAAGTTATCAGAAAATATTATCTCTAAAGATGGCATTTCAATCAATCTTGAATGTGTTAAAGTGATCAAAGAACTACAAAAACCTAAAGATCAATCTGATCTTAGGTCTTTCTTTAGAAAAATTAATTTTGTGCATAAATTTATATTAGATTTTATTGATAAATCAAATCCTTTGCAGATTTTGTTCCAAAAAAACTAGTCATTTATGTGGAATGCAGAAGCCAATTTTAATTTTAACAATGTGAAAAATCTATTGAAAATACACCAGTGACTTAAAATTGATTTGTCAAAGTATTTTATTCTTTATGTTAATGCAATAGAAAAGGTCATATGCACTATAATAACACAAAAATATAAAAATAATGATGAAAAACCAATTGGATATATGAGTCATATTTTGAAAGATAAATAACCAGGTATCCCCTTATTGAGAAATTTATTGTCTTTATTTTCTTCGTTAATTAAGTTTCATCATATCTTAATGGGAAATAAGGTTATCATAATATCTAATGTACATGTTTTATCTTATCTTTTAAAACAACCTGCTATTCAAGGAAAGTTGACAAAGTGGATTTTAATAATCCAAGAGTTTGACTTTGAATTTGAAATTTATTAAACAATTAAAGGAAATGAATTAGCAAAACACTTGGCTGAAAATAATTCTTTTAATATTAATATTTTGCTTTTATATGTTGATGATTCAATGAATGCAAAACCTCATTTTCAGTCAATAAAGGTTACTGATTTTTTTTAAATGTTTAAGTTTGACCTTGAAATGAAAGATTGGGATTGTTTAATAGATAAAGATGATTGGTACCATGATCTTGTATATTATTTTCAAAATCAAGATTGTCCTTAAAATTTAGATAAAATAAAAAAAGAGATCATTAAGAGTGTAAGCTTTAAAATTATGCTTGCTTGAAAATTTTTGTTTTATAGAAACTATGATAGAGTTTTGTTAAGATGTCTTACTCACGATCAAATCTAGAAGGTACTTAGGGGATGCCGTGAAGGTAGTTGTGGTGGTAATTATGTTACAAAAATTTCCACTTATAAAATTTTACGTGTAATTTATTATTGACCCACATTGTTTCAAGATGCCTATAATTTGGTACATTCTTGCATGTCTTATCAGTTATCTGTTGGCAGGGATAAATTACCAACCATACCTTTGAATCCAATAATTTTTAAAAATTCATTCACTAAATGGAGAATTGATTTTACATCAAACATTTATTCTCCTTCTTTCACTGGCCATTGATATATACTTACAACCATTGATTACTTTGCAAAATGCCCTAAAGCAAGAGCGTTAAAAAGTTATGTTACATCATAAGTTATTTCATTCGTTTAAAATTATATTTTTCTAAATTTGGTGTGTCTTATGAGATTGTTTCAAATAACGGTCTTCAATTTGTTTCAAATGAATATATAGAATTTCTAAACAAATATTTTATTATTTTTAGTCATTCTTTTAAATATTAACCTCAAGGGAATGGACAAGTTGAATCTACAAATAAAAATATGATTTTTATTATGAAAAAAATAGTTTGTGAAAATAAAAAAAATTAACACCTTAAGATTCTTGAGGTGTTATGGATTGATCGTACAATCATTAAAGCAACTACATGATATTCTCCTTTCATGCTAACTTATGGTTTTGAATTCATTTTACCTATAAAGCTACACATCTCATTTGTTCATACTACCTTGTAATATTTATTAGAAAATACAGATTTAATTAAGCAAAGACGTAGTAATTTAATTGCTCTAGATGAAAGTAAGATTATTGCTTTGCAAAAATTAAAAGAAGCTAAAAGGAAGTTAAAGATTTTTTTATTAAAAAAGTTTATAGGAAAACATTTAAAGCTAGATATCTTATACTTTATTAGGATGAAGTCCATGAAGATCTAGGTAAGCATCATAAGTTTGATTCACTTTGGTTGCCATATAAGATTGATTCTATACTTGGAAAAAATACTTTTCATTTCTAAGATATGGAAGGAAATTGGTTATGTTATTTAATCAATGGGCATCATTTAAAATTATTTCATCAATAGTTCTTTCTTCCTTTATTTGTTTTGTTTTTATTTGTCCTCCTTTATTTGTTTTTTGGTTTGTTTGTTGTTTTCTTTGATTGAATCAATTCTAGTTACATCAATAAGATATTCATCATTATGAAAGAAAAGTACATGGATATTATTGTATTTATATAAGTATAGAATTATGGTAAGATGGTTTACATGACATAGTTCAGATTTTGATTTATAAATGAACTTGAGATGGTTATTAATGTGCTTAAATTAATACTTGTTTTCAAAATTTGTGTTTAAGACATTTGTATTTGATGTTTTTATATCTTGAAATTCCTTGTCTATTTAATCTTTTTTTTCGAGTCACGTTAACTAAACACTTCATCCCTTAAAATATTTTATTAATAAAGGGGTTCACATTTAGCTGCCTGAGAAATGATTTATTTGGATCACACTCTTAGGTGTTTTATCTTTAATAGGTAATGTTTTTATTTTTACTACCTCATTTTATTTTGAAATCAACTAGCAAGACTGCAAGTGTTGAGCCTATTTTTGATACCCCCTCTTTTTCATTTTTAAAATCAAGAGTTTTGAAATGATTCTATCATATTGATGACTTTGTCATAATATTTAAAACTACTAAATGGGGGTTTTAGTTTATTACAACATTTGAATATGTATTATTATCACAAATGCTTATTATGATCTTTACATTTTATGAAAGTATTACTCTACATTTTAAAGTGGTTTCAAAAGTATTTAATGGATTTAATGAAAAAATAAGCATATACAGGCAGTGGCATGGAAACAATTCTTTGATCATATAAATCATATGATTGTATGTTATTGAATAAATTTGTGATCAAGGTTGTGATCAATCATGGTTGGATGTGCAGTTTGACTGATTAAATATCTTTATTGATCTATAAAATCTATTTTAAATATTATTAAAGTTTCAATATAAGTTGACATTATTTATATTGAATTAAATTGTAATATTTTATGGTTTAATTTGTATTAAAACTTAATGATTTTAAGCTAAGATCTATGGTTAAGATTTAAGGACCCATGAATGCATTTTGTAAGCTATGTTTCATATTGAAGGTCAAGTATTTAGACCTAAAGGTGATAATGTTAAATAAATAAATATTATCTGATCTATATGAAGTGATAATAAATATAGGGTGGTAGAATATAACCTAGATGACTAAGTAGTTACTATTGACTACAATTTTAAAGCATTAGTTTGATAGATTTATAGATGGCAAGTGGTGTGAATTTAATGTTCAAGGATATGATGAATAGATTAAGATTTATTTAAAGCATGTGGAATTTATGGCATTAAAACCAAGAGTACATGCACCATCAAGAGAATTTAGTAGACATTTTGGTAAAGGTTTTGGTTATGGTTAAATTTGTCATAACACTAAAGAGATAATTTTGTTGGTGTTAAATACTGATAAAACTTATTGTCTAATTTGATTGTGCCACATAACATTGGTAGTAACTATATTTCAAAATGATACAAAAAGATTTTCATTTAGTTGAATATCATTATTGACAAGATTGGAAGCAAGAGTAGAATTTTGGGAGTGGAATTCTTGAAGTTATGAGAAATTTTGGTAACTTGCAGTGATACTTGCAGAGTCAGGTGAGTTTTTTCATTATTTATCATCTCCAATATATGTTTCAAGTGGTGCAAATTATTTGATAATTTTTTGAATCATTTAGCAAGGAATTTTAAGTTTGAAAGGTGTACAGTTTGATTTTGGGTGGCAAATATGAGATAAATATTTTGAATGTATGCATGTTTATTTTATTGGTATTAGGGTTTTCAATGAGTTATTTGATAATGGTAGGTATTTAATAATTTTAATGGTGTATAAATGATACATCTATGAATCATGTTATAGAGATTTGTTTTTTTGATAGAGATGTGTTTCCTGTCTTTTACAAATTTAGAAAGGTATAAACTTTGGTAGTGTGTTATTTATTTGTTTCTTTTGAATATAATGCATATATATGAAGTGGTCCTTGATTTAACGATGTTCAATTCTAGTTGTCTATGCTTGGCATATTTTTGGCTTTACTTGATTGACAAAAAATACGAGAAGATATTTGGAAAATACAGGTTAGTTCTTATTTATACTAGATTGTGGGCAAAGTTGATATAGTAGTTCTGATGGGTTTTTGATATAAAGTTATTATTTATTTATATTGTCTTAAAATGATGATAGTTGTTCTATTTGAAATCTATTTGTTGTTTTAGTTTAGATAATGTTGAGATTTAGTGTCTGACTGGTTATTTTTGATAAATACGTGCCATATGTTTGTTTGCTTATCAGATTTGGTATTTCCTTTAGTTTTGATTATAAAAATTTGTTATATTTTAATGCAAAAATATTTATTGATATGTTTTTATCACCGTTGGGTTTTTCTATGTCGATTCTACACACTTAAATACCTCAGATATCAACTAAATTTGTGCCTTTTTCTATTTTCTGCTTCATAGACATGGAATATTTATTTGGCTTAGGTCGGATAAAACAAAGTTTATGGGAAGTCAAGTTTAAAAAGTTATAAATTATTTTATTTTGATAACTGAAAAATAGTGATGATATCATGGTAGTTTTGTTATCAATTTGAAAAGTTTTATGAAAGAAGGATAATGATCTTTTTGGGTTTTGTGTGTTAGATGGTTTTGAATAGATGATTAGATATTCAGTTTTAATATATTTATTCTATTATTTATATAGAGATATATATGGTAGATGAATATGATACTTTGAAGCTTCATGTTAATATTGAGTTTTTCAGTGCTACTTTTTTTTTTGGTATGATTGAAATTTTTATGAAAAAATCAATGTGATAAGACTTGTGAATAAGTTATTTTTAGATTAATATTGATATCATAAAGGGTTTACATTTATATTTGAAATAATTGATGATTTAGTGTGGTTATCAAGTTAAAGAGGAAATTTGTTCTCCAGTTGGTAATGCTGAGCATTTGGTTAGTTTGTTATTAATAGTCATTTACAAAGTGAGATATAGATATTCACATTTAAGCAGTTAGTAGAATTGTTTGATAATGGTTTGAAAAGGAAGATCAGTGGTTTAAATAAATTTGTGTATCAATTGGTTTTGATAATTATTAATTTATTTTGGATAAATAATTGGCCACTTATCATAATAATTTTATTCATTCAGAAGGTTTCAGATAGATTTTGTTTACTTTGATTTCATAAAGAAATTATTGGTCATTTTTTTAGACTAAATTGATGAATAGTGTTTCAAATTTCAATTTGTTTATTGAAATTTATAAGACTTTATATAGATTGAAACTAGTTTTTACAAGAAGTAAATCAGGGCTTGATTTATTTCATTTATTCTATAAATGTCGGGGTGGACACCTCCTAACTCAAATAATTCTCATGGTAATGTGTGGAAAATTGATTAAGGCCAGAACATAGAAGATTCATCTTCTCATAGTTTTTTTTTAGAGGCCAATTTTCTGGTGGTAAAAGGCCTGGTAGAAATTTTCCAAACCTTTTAATAGAGGAACTAGGATGTCTATTCACTTTGATACTTCATATCCTAATATTTGGGATGTTTTGGATGCCTTGCCATTCAATCCTATAAATAGAAGAAATCAAGGTCTGAGAAGAACATGTTGGAGAACCCATCCCAATGGATGTGGGAATCCAAGTGAATCAATATAGTAAATGCATACAAACCTATAATCAAAGCACAACTTAGTTTCTTGTCATTCACCTTAATGTAATGACTAGATTCCTGATAATAACATACAACAAGTTGTTGAGTTGCATTCTCATGTCCTAGTGCCTTTAAATCATAAAATACCTTTACTTGAGCTAGTGAATCATGTGAAAACTTATTCAAGATTAAAGCTTGTAGATTTTTCTCATCACCTACTCAGAGAATATAGAATAATGTCACTTAATCACAAAAGACAAGAAATTAGTCCTTCAAGATCACCAACTATCACTAAGATGGTAAATAAGGTTAAATTGAAAGTAGATGATGAATACAATGAGGATGTTGTTAAGCTAATTAAGTTTATAGCTACCACCATGAGCTACATAGAGTATTTGATAGATAAAGTTTATCCACTGATAGAAATGCTTTCAGATTCAGACAAGGAATAAGAGGTTCAGAGATATTTAATTTTGATGTTTGATACATTTTTCAGATACTTTATAATATTTTAATATTGTTTAAGCTTGATTTGATAGTAGTTCTATAGTGTTTTGATGGTATTTAGAAACATTTTAGATAATTTTGATGTGGAATGTTTATGAACTTATATATAATGCATATGGATAATGTTAGATGTAGTAATTTTATTTAAATGACTTAGGTTATTTTTTAATATTTTTGCATAATAAGTTTATTTAGATGTTATTTTGTCTATGGGTCTCCACCCGATTAGAGTTTGTCCCCTAGTTTATAAAATATTTATTTTGATCTTTAAAATTATTCTTAAAAAGTTTCACATCAAGTCAAGTCATAACTAAAATTTAATTGACTTAATTAAAGTCAATTAAAACTTAACTAATAACTAACTAAGGTTAGTTATAACTTACTCCTCAACTATATTTTGAGAGAAGGATTATATAAAAAGATCAAAGTGACATTTGAAGAGGAGGAACATTACACAAGTATTTTTGAAGACTCTGATTTGCTTCAAAATTCATCACAATACTTATTTCTGTGCAACATCTCTAAGATAAAGCAACTTTTGTAAATAGATCAAGGACACATTATTTGATGGTTATTTATGATTCTTAATTAACACAGGTATATCCATGTTTCATTATTTAGTTTATAAATCGATTATCTAAAAGTTGTTATGTTTAACATCTTATGATAATTACAAAATTGCAATCATATGAGTAGAATCCGAACTACTTGACCTAAATACTAATGAATGCTTTGCTTAATGTGACATGTTATTGATTTATTTAGATTGTTTAGTTATTATATCAAAGATTTTGTACTATATATTATGTTTCTCAATAAAAATTCATTTCATCTTTGCTAAGATGACTCTCTTGTAGACTCACAATCTTTATTTTATTTTCATTTTAATTATTTATTTTAATTGTTTTTAATTTAGTAATTATTTTAAATTAGATTAATTAGTTTCCTTTTTTAATTTTATTCTTTATTTAATCTAAATTTCTATGTTTCTTAAATTTCTTAATCTTTCTTAAATAGTTAATTTATCTAATAAGTTTATTTCTTTTAGTTTGGGTCTTAAATATGTTTTCTAAGTTATTTATTTCTTATATGCTGTTTAAGCTTAGATAAGTTGTTAACATAGAATTACTAGTTGTTTTAGATTTCCTTTATATTAGATTTATTTAAATATTAGATTGTTGAAGTTGTTTAGTTTAAGTTAATTTTTAGAGTTGTTAGTTTAAGTTTATTCATAGATTTGTTTAGTTTAAGTCTTTGGGTTGTTTAGTTTCTAACTTAGTTGTTTATTATTGCTCAATTTTATTTCTTTGTGTGATTATGTTAGTTGTTATTTCAATTTCTTTCTTTGCCATTCATTGTAATATTTTATTTGTATCTTTTAGGTCTTTGTGTTTCTTTTCTTTTGATATTTTTTGAGGTATTTCATGAATTTTTAAGGTATTTGAGTGAAGTATAAATATTTATAAAGAACACAAATATTTCCTTAAAGATATTATCTTAATCATAGATCTTCTTTGTCAAATAGGATTGATTACACAGATAGAGAATATTAATTTCTAAAATATAATGAAGTATGGTTTAGTGTTTCACATTCTTATTATTTCTCAAAACATTTAAAACTCTTTTCACATATTTTATATCCTTTTGTGACCTATTATATCTTTACTATTAGACTAGTACGATTCTAATTTAACTTTAGAGATAGGTGAAAGGGATGATTCATTGATGTAATAATTTCAATCATCAATACTAGGTTCATGCTATCACAATCCCAAGAGGTAAGGTATCCAATCTTATAGTTCTTAATGAATGTAACCACCATACCCTTCCTCAAACCTCTCCACCTCCCACATCTCCTCTTCAGGGAACATGAATGCATGTTCAATTTGAAACACCTATTGTTTGTTCTTGTGAGGCTTTAAAAGATCAAATAATCAATATGGACAACTTAATATCAAAGTTAAAAAATTAAATAAATTTTTGAGTGTAAACATCACATTATTGGAACATCATATTATGCATACAAGGAATCCAAAATATGCTAGTATTTATCATGTATATGTATCTCCATCTACCAATGTTGTAGCTAATAAGATTTGATATCAAAATGAGAGACTAAAACATAATTCATATAAAATAAGTGATTCAAAAAGTATGCAAATATATTATAAGAGTTACAGTGAGATTCTAAGAATAATTATTCAAAACAATTTGATCAAACTAGCTCCTTTACATCCTCTAAAGAGATAAAAATACTATTGTACATATCATAGAATACATGGGAATCATATTGATCATTGTTTAGATTTGAAAAAAATATATTAAAGGTCATTTATAGTGGTGATCATAAGTGATACATCAACCAAATGACACACAATGGAACAAGATCAAGTACAAAAAGTGTCAAAATCAGAGGTAGTACAAAAAAGGTTATCAAAGGACAAATTAGAGTAGGAAAAGATTCAAAAATAATAATTAGATCAATAAAATATTCAAAATGATAAGTTAGATCAAGAAAGAGTACAAAAGGAACAAGATCAAAAATATAAATTACAAAGGGAACAATTTAAAAATCAAAGGTTACAAAAGCTACAACAAGCAAAAGTGAAGCTACTACAATAGAAGTTACAAAATCAAAGAAAAGGTAAGTAAAAAACCATTCTTAAAAGAGGGTTTCTAACAAAGAAATATCCAAAGCATGGAATACCTACTAAATATACAATTTCAAGTATGTTTATAAAGGTGTTGAATAAGAAACATTCATCTTTTCTAGATCCTCTAATCCTTAATACACTCATAGATGGCAAGCAATGTACCAATGTTGTGATCAATAACACTATTTAAATGAATGTTTGTAGCATGATACTCTTATAATTTCTTGGATATAATAAGAAAAATTTGGGTAAGATTAATTTATATAAATCATTTATTGATCCATAGAGCTACCTTACACAGTTGAGACAAAGACATGTTCAGTGGTATTCAATGTATGTCCTAGTTTAACACAATACAATGCTAAATTATGAAAATAATGGATGATAACAATGGATAAAGATGTAAACCATGTGACATTTACACATGAGAATGTAATGATCATAGTTTCAAGGGAAGATACAGTTTCTTCAAATCAAGAGAAATAGAAATCAAGCATACTTTCAAC